>JAHFWL010000045.1:0-406260 GCA_021292165.1 Shinisaurus crocodilurus | reverse complement strand
TGGAAGCACTGTCTATGGTGGTCCAAGCAAGAGGTTCCCCGATGCAAATCAGTCAGCTGAGCACTGGATTCCAGCAGCTGGAGACTCCTTTTCATGCAGGAGAAGGCAAGACAAATGTTGGAGCATCACATTCAGAAGAAGAGACTTCACCCATTTCTGGGCTTGCCCTCTGCAATCCAACGGTCCATTCAAGCCTTTTCACCCCCCTCATCCATTTACACACCATCTACCACACGAGAATAGGCCAGGAAATAACAATTCGGGTAGAGGATCTTCTATTGTTCTGAGCACGTTCAGAGAACCTGGAATCAGCGTGAAGAGATGAATCTTTCGTGGCCAATGGGGGCTCCCCAAAGATTGCATAAGTCTCTACGTAGTTTTGCTCCCTCTCCTGTAGGAGGCAGAGAAGCGGCAAGAGGAAGAACCAATGGGCAGGGACACTCTTGCCCGTGGTCCTGAGTTGAAAAGAGCACAACATATCACTAGGTCTCCACAGGCAATGTGCCTCAATACTGCGTGCAGGAAGGCTTCCTTTAGAGCCGTCAGTGAGCCCTTCTCCATTGCAGACATCTCAAAGATCCAAAGAGGAGTAATCTGGAAACCCATCTCAAGAAAAAGTCTCTGGAAATTAAATTCCAATTGATGGCGAGTTGTAAGGTATTTGCCATGTCAGTCAAACTCCCTAACTCCCTAAACCTCTCTCCCTTTCTTCCCTGGTAAATCCGAAGTTCTTTTCTGCTTTTGTGGGAGCAGCAGGCTCTAGTAAAGATTCAGGTGAACATCCATCACAAGTATCTAACATACCTTTGGGGCTTCCCCAGTTTGCACAGAGAATCCCTGAAAAAGATGTTTGGAAAGGTTCCAGAACAGACACTGTCTAGAAAAGCTATTGTAGTAAGAGGATCGCTGATCCGAAAAGAAGCTCTAGAAAAGGCAACCCACGAAGAGTGTCTGGCAGCAAAATCCACCGGTGTTGGAGAAACAGGATGCAAATACTCTAAGCTGCCATCATCTTTCCTCACAGATGCAGCCTTGGATCTTCTGGAAATGCATGTTCGACGCAAGAAACTGCAGCATGAGTGGGGCTTGCCATCAGCCATTCAGAAATCCCTTCATGCATTTGCTCCATTCCCCTCAGAATCACAAACATCTTCAGCAGGAATGGGCATTGCTGCCACCACACGCCCATGGAGTGAAGTAGATGTCAGGGTCAAAAGAACCCAGGACCTGCTGTTCTTGGATCCAGTCAAAAGGGGGCAACTAGAGGCACATGTGAAAAGACAAACTGCAGTACACCGGTGGGGCCTTCCCAAACAGGTTCGGGAGTCGCTGAAGATGTTTCTGCCCCCTGTGTCCCTTTCCCAGGTGGATGGAAGCAAGGGTCAAGACCAAATGCCACCATGCACTTGTGACCAAGTCCTTCAAGCAGCTACAGAGCAAGCCCAGGGCAAAGCAGAAGGCTTACAGCACAAAGTCATGGCTGGAAGAGTTCCTCAGAGGAGGGGCCCAGTAGAAGAGGATGGTGATTGGCAGATCCTCCCCAGATCAGGAGGACATCCTGTGAAGCCATCTCCAGGAGAAAGGAACCAAGATAAGACAATGAGGCATGGGCAAGAGACTCCAAAGATGAAGTTTTGCCAGGGGACAGTGGTTGGAACCTGCCATACAAAAGAGGCCTGGGACCATTTAGAATTCCACATAAGGCGCAAAAGGATCCAGCATGAGTGGGGGCTGCCATCCATTGTGCGGAAATCCCTACATGCCTTTGCCTCACAGCCACCTGAGCCACAGAGCACAAAGGCCAGAGCAGCAACCTGTGTCACCCCTGAGAAATTGAGGGGCCAAAGGAAAGCGAGTGGTGCTGTCCAGATACCACAGACTTTAGCGGAGGTGATGATCCCCCACCAGCTCCTCCGTTTTTTGCGTACAGACGCCAAGAATTGTCTGGAGTCCCACTTGAGGAGTTGGGCCACAGAGCACAAGTGGGGACTTCCCAAACGGATTCAAGACTCCGTGAGAGCAATTGCTCCATCCCAACTCAAGACCTATCACAAAGCCCACCACCATCAGTGTGAAATCCATTCCCATTCCAAGGGAGAAGAGTCACTGAAGCTGTCCCTGCCCAGAAAAGGAGCCAAACAAAATCCGAAGGAGATGATCCAACAAGGGCAACGGACGACAGTGACACACGCTGTGCCCTGAAGTATCTCTTGAGGTAAAGCTGCGTTACCTCACACACAAGGAATGGAATCTTCTGGAATTCCACATCATACACAAGAGAATCCAGCATGCGTGGGGCCTGCCCTCCATTGTGCAGAAGTCCTTGCATGACTTTACCTTGTTTCGCCTTGATTCCAAGAAGCACATACAGGAAAGGATAACTAAGGCTCATCCATGGAACAGGGGAGAAGTGAAAACCACTGTCCAGAGACTTTTGCTCCTCAGTTCAGATACAAAGGAGTGCCTGGAGGCCCACATGAGGAGAATGATTGTAAAGCACCGGTGGGGAATGCCAAAACAGGTTCAGCTGAGGGGGTTTCTGCCCCCCAGACAGCTTTCCCAATCTGAACAGTATCATAAACGGCCTCTACAGCTTTGTCAGGACAAAACTTTCCAGGGGGCAGCAGATGGTCCCCAAACTGGAGATGCCATTGACAGCTCATTGGAAGGGGCCAAGGCAAGGAGCTTTAAAATGACTGCTTCTGTATGGCCTGAGGTGAAGCTGAGGTTTCTCACAGATGTGGCCAGGGGTTACCTGGAATTCCATGTCCAACATAAGAAGATCCAGCATACGTGGGGTTTTCCCTCCATTGTGCTGGAGTCCTTGAAAGCCTTCAGGAACTTTCCCCTTGACATGCAGAAGCACATGCAAAGCTCAGGAGAGAGCATGACCAAGACACATCATCAGTGGGATAGGGGAGAAGTACAAATCGTCGTCCAGGGTCTCTTATTCCTGAGTTCAGACACAAAAAGGAATCTGGAAGCTCACCTAAGGAGGAGGACAGTGGAGCACAGATGGGGTCTTCCTAAACGTGTTCAGGAGTCACTGGGGGGATTTCTGCCTCCCAGTCTGCCTTCCCAATCTGAAGAGTGTCATGGACAGCCTCTATTGCTTCGTCAGCGCAAGTCCTCCCAGATGGCTACAGATGATTCCCAGGCTGAAGATGACAATGAAGATGCACTGGAAGAGGTTGAGGCCAAGAGAAAGACAATAAGGAGAGAAGAGTTTTTCCATCCAGGGGAACAGGGAGCAACTACGCCTGCGAGCTTCAAAGGATGTGTTTTCTTAGGGCCTGAGGTGAAGCTGCTCTTCCTCCCAGATGAGGCCAAGAGTTACCTGGAATTCCACATCCAACGTAAGAAGATCCAGCATACATGGGGTTTGCCAGCCACTGTGCTGAAGTCCTTGAATGCTTCCCCCTCATTTCCCCTGGAGATGCACGAGCACGGGCAAACTACAGGAAAGAGCATGGCCAAGTGGGATAGTAGTGGAGAAGTGCAACCCGTTGTCCAGAGTCTCTTATTCTTGAGTGCAGACAGAAAACAGGATCTGGAAGTTCACATAAGGAGGAGGACTGCAGAGCACAGATGGGGTCTTCCGAAATGGGTTCAGAGGTTACTGGGGGGATTTCTGCCACCCAGACCCCTTTCCCGATCTGAAGAGGATCATGCACAGCCTCTATTGCTTGGTCAGTGCAAATCCTTCCAGATGGCTACAGATGATTCCCAGGCCGAAGATGACAAGGAAGATGCTGAGGCCAGGAGAAGGATAACAGGGAAAAAACAGATCTTCCACCAAGGGAAACCAGGAGCAACTACAGCTGAGAGCTTCAAAGCAGGTGTTTTATTATGTCCTGAGGTGAAGCTGCCATTCCTCACAGATGAGGCCAGGGGCAATCTGGAATTCCACATCCAGCATAAGAGGATCCAGCATGCATGGGGCAGGCCCTACACTGTGCTGATGTCCCTGGGCGCCTTTGCCCCCTGGACCCTTGAGACGCAGAAGCACCTACATGGCACGGGAGAGAGCACTGCTGAGAAATGCCCGTGGGATAGAGGAGAAGTGCGTATTGTTATTCAGAGTCCCTTGTTCCTCAGCCCGGACATAAAAGAGCGCCTGGATGCCCATGTGAGGCATGTGACTGCGGAGCACAGGTGGGGCCTTCCAGAACGGGTTCAGCAATCGCTGAGGGCTTTTCTTTCTCTGAGGCCTCCTTTGCGATCTGAGCTGGATCGAGCACAGCCTCTATTGCCAAGTCAGTGTGAGTCCGTACAGGTGCCTGCAGCTGATTCCCAGACTGACGATGACAATACGGACTCACTGGAAGAGGCCATGCCCAGAAGAGAGGAACTGGAGTGCCAAGACTGCCGTGTGAGAAAGGTGATAGCAATGACACCTGTACGCACTGAGGCACCTAATTTCCTATGGCCTGAGGTGACGCTGCCTTTCCTCATGGATGAGGCCTGGAAGCTTCTTGAATTCCATATCCAACGCAAGAAACTCCACCATGCATGGGGCCTGCCCTCCTCTATTTTGAGGTCTCTGCGTGCCTTTGCCCCATTTCCCCTTGAGCTACGGAAGCACCCACTGGCCAGAGAAGGAGAGATTACAGCCCATAAGCTTCCACGGGATAGGGAAGTACACATTATTACTCAGAGCCCTTCATCCCTTTGCCCGGGCACAAAAGATCACCTAGGAAACTCATCTGAGGATCAAGACTGCAGAACACAGATGGGGCCTTCCAAAACAGGCTCGAGAAACACTGAGGGCAATTCTGCTTCCTGTGCCACCTTGCCACTCTAGAGAAATCAGGCCCCAAACTCAGCCCCGTGATGATAAATCTCATGAGGTCTCTTTTGCCCAAGGCCAGCTAAAGGCTAGGTGCTCATTGAAGAAATCCCAGGCCAGGAAAGAAGCACCAGAGAAGCTGGAGGAGTGGGGACTGGTGGCAACAGACCCATCTGAAACCTCAGCCATGACCCATTTTACAGACTGTGCAGTGGAGTTGCCTTTCCTTGCTGATGGCCCCTGGAAGCTCTTGGAATCCCACATCCAACGCAAAAAGATCCAGCATGAATGGGGCCTACCAGCCACTGTTCAGAAATCCATGCATGCCTTTGCTCCCGTTCCCAAGGAACTGCAGGAGAGGCCGAAATCTGCAGCAGGAGCGAGCACTGAAGCAGGGAGACCCAAGGGCATTGGTGTTGCAGGAATGAGAGATGGTGCCCATAAATGGTTGAGAGTAAAGGAAGTCAGTGTCGCTGTCCAGCACCTGCAGTTCTTGCATACAGGCACACACAGACATCTGGAAACCCACATCAGAAATCTGACCCTGGAGCACAGGTGGCGCCTCCCTAAACTGGTTCAGGAGTCAATGAGGGCATTTATTCCTCCAGCTGAAGAGGAGGAGGAGGAGGAGGAGGAGGAGGAGGAGGAGGAGGAGGAGGAGGAACAGCATTCAGTGATGTTACTGTGGTCAGGCTTTTGAAGGTTCAGGTGCCCCGTTTCAGAGAGAAACAGAAAAGAAACCCAGCTCAGGCTCAGAGAACCCACCTATATACCGCTCAGAACTGTTTTATAAAGTCAGCCAAGATAGGGGAACAGCTTCTTGGCTTGATACTGAAGAGCCATCTTTCTGTCCGGTTACAAAAACCCGGCATTACACAGCGATCCAAAGGACAAGTGGGAGCCAGGAAGCCAAGAGAGATGCACCCCAAATGAGCCCCCTGCAGAAGAAACCTTTGCAGATATCGATGGCGAAGTTACATCTGAAGAAAGACATGCAAATGCAGAGTTCAGGGATTCCGTTTTCTTCCAAGGTGTCACTTAAGAAGAGAATTCCACAGCAGCTGAAATGCAGCTCCAAGACAATGGCAGACAAGAGCCCCCAACGGGTTGGGCTGAAGCAGCCTCAGTCTCCAGTTGCTTCAGATGTTGGCTGGAAGCTGGCAGGGACTTGTAATATAGCCACGTGTGCTTGTAAATGCCATTTCCCACCACCATCTAGGAAAGACTCAGTGCCCTCATTGCAATCAGTTGCAGAGCAAAGACAGAGACAAGAAGAAGCCCAGGGAAGGGGAAAGGAGGTGAAGAAGGCAGGGTCCTCTTCTCTGCCATCAGAAGATAGTGAACCCCAAAACTCTGGCTCGGCAAAGGAGAAAGATGCAAGTTCCTCTTCTCTGCTATCGGAAGATAGTGAACCCCAAAAGTCTGGTTCAGCAAAAGAGGTGGAGCCAGAATCCTCTTCTCTGCCATCAGATCATGAACCCCCAAAGTTTGCTTTGGGAAAGGAGATAGAGGTAGGATCATCTTCTACATCATCAGAAGATAATGAACCCCAAAAGTCTGGTTCAGCAAAGGAGGCGGAGCCAGGATCCTCTTCTCTGCTATCAGCAGGTATTGAACCCCAAAACTCTGCTTCAGGGAAGGAGGGAGATCCAGGATCCTCTTCCCCATCATCAGCGGACAGTGAACCCCAAAACTCTGCCTCAGCAAAGGAGATGGAGCCAGGATCCTCTTCTCTGCCATCGGAAGACAGTAAATCCCAAAACTTTGATTCAGCAAAGGAGATGGAGCCAGGATCCTCTTCTCTGCCATCAGAGGATATTGAACCACAAAACTCCACTTCAGGAAAGGAGGGAGAGCCAGGATGCTCTTCTCCATCATCAGAGGATAGCGAACCCCAAAACTCTGCTTCAGCAAAGGAGACAGAGGCAGGTTCTTCTTCCCTGCGGTCAGAGGATAACTTACCCCCTAGCTCTGATTCATCTTCAGGAGAAAACATGAGCGACAATGCTTGCTTCCCAGAACACGAAACTACCCAGGTGTATCCAAGGCCTTTGGAAGCAGATGTTGCTCAACAGTACAACACTCTCACCTTCCAGCAAGCCTTGGACTCCTCCATTCAGCCATCCCATGCCACTGAATTGCATTCTTCCTATAAGGACATTGTGGCCAGGCATTACAGCCAGGCAGGTAGAGAGGGCCAGGCAAAACTGAACAGCAGGCTGCAAAGAAAAGGAAGCAAACTTGGCTGGAGCAGGAAGAAGAGAAAGGAACTGACCTTCCAAATTCTGGGAGATGCACCTTCTGACATCTATGACACAGGGCACCAGGCATCTTCTACAGTTGGATACTTAAAGGGATGGTCCTCTGAGTTCCGGTTTGAGAAATGCCATAGCCCCAAACCTCCACTACTCCCGAAAAGACGTGAGGAGGACCCTATGGAGCATACAGTCCACCAAAGTAGCCAAGCCTCTGAAGGGAGCAAAGAAACGTCAACTGAGGAATCAAGTCAGTCCTACCAACAGGTGTCTCTTGTGTCTCAAAATCGAGATTCCATGGATGTAGCAGGTGCACTCCAAACGCATCTGGAACATGGTTTGCTGATGCCGACAGATGATGACATGGCAAAGGCAAAGGAGGATGGTGGCGCCTGCATAACCTCCAAGAAGTTGGGGGGCCTGCCTCAATTCAGCACAAAATGTGTGTGGGAGAGAGTTGGAAACCAGGACAGTCACAAGGAAGCTGTCACAGGAAGCAAGTGGGTGGGAACGGAGACGGGCAGCAGCAGCAAAGATGCAGACGAGATGCCCAGGGAAGAGTTTGCAAGGCTGAGATGTGCAGATTCCCTGACAGCTAATCCACTGCAAACATCTCGAAATCACATGGCTCCTACCCCTACCTCAGCTGTCTTATTTAGGGAAGCAAGAGCCATCCTTGGCAATATGAAACTACACATCATGACAGCTTCCAAACCACCTGAGCATCTAACTGCACCTCAGTCAGCCAAAAATAAAATGACAGAAGCCCCGCTGCCCCCAGGGCAAAGCTCAGCATTGTCCAGGAGTGTGCTTTGCCAGGAGAAAATGCATGCTTCAGTAGCTGTAGAGCACAAACAGATCTTGGTGTATGGTGGCAAGAGAGAAGGAGCTGTTCTTGGAGAGGCATCCACAATAGAGCCTGAAGGTGGCAGGCACCCAAGAGCTGAGAAGAAGAAGGAGAAAGAACAAATGTTAAGCTGGGGAACAGAAGTATCCCCAAAAGAACCCCTTGCTGGCAAAGGACCATTAAGGGATCATGAGCGCAGCCAGGTATTTAGGACGCCAAAAGGAGAAGAGGTCCTTTGGTCAGAACAAGCCCAGCTCAGCAAGGAGCCCAGCGCTGAGAGATTCTCCATCCTTGGCAGCATCCTGGAGAGGAAACTGTATCTGCAGCAGGGGCTGAAAATCTGGAAGCAGAGCCGTGGAGGTGCAGGGCTCGCTTCCGAAGAGAAGAGCAAGAAAGGGGGCTCCGGCAAAGAGTGGCGTGGAACGAGCGGCATGGAAAGCCAAACCAGAGAAGTCATAGAAAGAGAAGTGAGTTGGCCCTGTCGAGGTCCAGGGACAGGCAAGGAAGGAAGAGGGTCCCAGGTGTGTTGTTTGGGAGCAGGGAGAGGGGGGCTGTCAGTGAAAGAAGCCAGCCTGAGAGAAGACAGGGGGCATCGTTCAGAAGGGATGAGAAATCTATCAGCAGGAAAGGGAGATCATCCCTCACGACACTGAGGTCGAGCAGCAGGTCAAGAGACAGAGGGAGCAGCGGAGTGAGCAGCAGGGCAACCAGCCGGGACCAGCGATCGAGCAGCAGATCAAGGAGCAGGACGAGGCGCAGATCAAGGAGCAGGGCAAGCAGCAGGTATCCTCGATCCAGCACCGGGGAGAGCAGTAAAGTGAGCAGCAGGGAGAGAAGCTCAAGGAGCACGGCAAGCAGCAGCAGAGATCCTAGATCGAGCATCAGGGACCGGAGTCGAAAGAGCAGTGGGAGCAGAGGATCCAGGAGCAGGGCCGGAAGCAAAAGCAGTGAGATCCCACGGGGGGACACCTGATGGTCATATAACTCATAACTGCGACTTCTAGACCCTGTGACAAATAGCCAAGAGGAAGCAACGTAGACCACTCGAAGAAGAAGTTAAATGCAGCCTCACATGAACACAGAGGTCGACAAATTGTGCACACAGCAAGGTAGCCAAGTATGATTTTCTACTAGCCAGTCGAACCCCGTCACAATGCTACTGTAACAATAAGATAATTTATAGATTATGTATACCTTAGACACAGAACTATCATAATAAAAAGTATTTTTAAAAGAAAAGAAGGGGAAATGTAATTTTATTTGTTTTGTTTTGTTTTGTTTTTCCTGAAAGGTTGATTACGTGGGACTTATTTCTGAGCAAATGTGCATACAGTCAGAATGCCCATCACTGATAACTCTGTAGCCAATGGATCTGGCAAACCTTTTTAGTAGCAACTCAGGCTCAAGTTACACATTGCTTTAGTTGTATAACATGTGGCCAAGGCTTCTCTCTCTTTCTCTCCCTCTCTAAGGAGGAGAGGAAATCCACCCCATGTGGGGGGTTTTAAAAAAAAGAAAAGAAAAAGTTTCCATTGGCATCAGAGGAGGCTTTCCCCCATCCTTTCTTTCAACACTGAGGAGGGGAGGTTTAGTACTCACCTCCCAGTGCATGGTGTTCCCAATCTGAATTGAAGCCACATGCTCTTACTCTTGAGAAAAAAAAGAAAAAAAAATACGCCTCAGCTACATGCTATGCAATTAACATAAAATGTCATTTGCAGGTTAATTGCCCTGTTTGGGCATTTGCTAAAAGCCTCTTTTGTGAGGGAAGAAAATGTTCTCTGGACTGGAATAGCCCTTGGTTTGTTACAGTGAAGCCTCCAAGGAAACGTTTGCAGCTGCCAGAGTTGGACACATTGTGCCCAGCCTATCTGAGTGAAGACATGCCTGCAGGCATCCCTAGGCACGGCCCCTGCCATGGTGTGTCCGATAGCCCCCTGAGGGAGGGGTCTGTCCCCTCCATTCCCCTGAGGGGAGGCTGCCCCACAGCAGCGGGGAGGGAGAAGCCTTATAACTTTGTCTTTCAGCATACAAATTTCGCAAGGCTTCAAAGTATGGATTGTCAAGCTCTGTGTTGGCAAGGGAAGTCTGCTCCTAGTGGCTGAAATTGTTCTTGCAGGCATCAACCACATGGACCTATTTAAATAAATCAAAATGTATTAATGCTTACACACACACACACACACACCCCAATCCCAAGGTACACACCCCTAGGGTCCCCTTAGTTTGCATGCCAAGTTTCAGGTGTCTTGGCTTCGCAGTCTTGGCACTAAGGTGCTGACAGATGGACAGACAGAGACACACATCATCCTCTTTTATTATTATAGATATATAATATGACTACATTCCTGAATGCACACATCCATGCAAAACACTCAGCAGGAGATGAGACGGAGCTGATGATGCTGACACTGAATGACTCTGAATGATACTTCACGCTTCATAGGATTTCCACAGGGCCTGTTACCAAAACATTTTCTGTTATGCAAATCCCCCCCACCTCCCATTCAAATATAAGCCCCTATAACGTCCAGCTTCACTGCGGGGGGGGGGGGGGCGAGTTGCATAAGATTATCTGTTTCTACTTCTAGAGGTTAAAATGGCATTTCTCTTCATTCCTCTTTCCCTCGTGGCTCTGCTTCCAGATGGGTATTTCCTGAACCTCTTCTACTCTATTGCACAACTGTTAAACTGAAACACTGTGGTTCTTTTTATGTATGTATTTATTTTATTATATTTTTATCCCAGCTTTTTTCCTGCAAGGAACCCAAGGCAGTTTGCGTAATCCTCCTCCTCTCCATTTTATCCTCACAACAGCCCTGTGAGGTAGGTTAGGCTGAGAGTTAGTGACTGGTCCAAAGCCAGCCAGTGGGCTTCATAGATCATAGAGTTGGAAGGGGCCTACAAAGCCATCAAGTCCAACCCCCTGCTCAATGCAGGAAACTAGAGGAGGGGTCTCCCATCCAAGTAATAACCAGGCCTGACCCTGCTTAGCTTTCCACGCTCAGACAAGCTGAGCCAGCGTGAGCCACAGGCCTGAAGCAATGGCCGAGTGGGGACTAGAATCCAGATCTCCCGAGTCCCCGTCCAACACTTTCACCACTACGCCACACTGGCTCTCAAGAAGTTGCATTTTAGGCAATGCAACCTCATTGCTCTTATTGATATGAAACTAATTTACAGTACATGTGTTTTGCATAAGACATGAGAAATGGATCTGGCATTCCAAGACAAAAATTTTCATACATGGATATACTCTCTTGGCTTTTCCTTGCATCTTCCCTTCCACCAGGAACTGTATCCCAGCTCCAGTTAAAAGAATCTGGACCAGAAACACTGAGACCAGGAAAGACCCTCGAGTTGACCTGTACAGTAACTGGGATCTCGGTTACTAGGAGTTATTGGTGAAACTGGTTATGCAGGACTCTTGGGCTGGAATGGAGGGGGGGGGGGTCTGGACTGGCAGCACAAGCTAATCTCCATCGTTCTAGAACCAGATCACCAGCTCTGTGGATCCCTCCCAAAGCAAGCGCTTTCTGCGCTTGAGTTCTCTGATGGCTGCAGACTCCACCACAGACTACTGTGCAAGACACACAGTGGGACAGACTAAATCAGGGACTGGTACATAGCAAAGGGAAGTGGGTTGTAAGAGAGAGGTCCAGAGAGTGCAAACTGCCAATTCAGTCCTGACTTACAAAGCTGAATCTCCCGCCTCCAACTGGATTCCTCTCATATATCACTGGGTAACTTTGGGCCAGTCTCTCTCTCTCTCTCTCTCTCTCTCTGTCTCTCTGTCTGACCTACCTTGCAAGGTTGATGTGGGGATAAAACTAAATGGAAGGACAGTAGCTCAGTGGTAGAGCACATGCCATATAAAAGGTCCCCGATGCCATTTCTAGCATCTCTATGAAGGGTTGGGAAAAAGATTCCTGTTTAAAACCCTGCAGAGGCACTGCCAGTCAGCGTAGACCAAGGGTGAGCAACATGATGTGGCCCTCCAGATGTTTTGGGTACAACTCCCATCAGCCCTAGTCAGTGTAGTCAATGGGAAGGGATGATGGGAGGTGTAGGCCACAACATCTGTAATACATATAATCATAACATGGTAAACAATATAAAAAATGACTTGTCGAGGTCTCCTTAAAGCAGGGATGGGCAACTTGTGGCCCTCCAGATGTTTTGGACTACAATTCCCATCATCCCTCAACATTGGCTATGCTGATTAGGGCTGATGGGAGTTGCTTGCAGGCCAAAACGTCTAGAGAACCGCAAATTGCCAACCTTTCCTCAAAGGTACCTAGACAGAGTAACTAGACAGAATCATATCCATGTTCCAGTATAGAATCCATGTTCAAGCCCATGTTCAGAAGATGCTGAAATGGCAACTGCACATGCTTTTGTTTTCGTGTACATGTGCTTTCTTGGACATCAGGGTGAGCTAGGAAATTTAGAACATGCCCATAGACCAGGGCATCAGACTATTTGCCCATGTAGCACAGGATTATGTGCTAGGAACAGGCAGGTATGAAACATTTTTTTTCAGTTCACAAATTTATTTATTATATTTATTATATGTATACCCCACCTTTTTTCTTGCAAGGAACCCAAGACGGCTTACATAATCTTCCTCCTCTTCTCAATTTTATCCTCACAACAACCCTGTGAGGTAGGTTAGGCTGAGAGTCAGTGACTGGCCCAAAGTCACCCAGCGAGTTTCATGGCCGAGCGGGAACTAGAACCCGGATCTCCCAAGTCCCAGTCCAACACTCTCACCACTATGCCACACTGGCTCTCATTACTGGAGATTGCCCCATTCACAACTACAAATATGAACAGGAGCACATGTTCTGCAAAAATGTTTGCAAATCCTCAAACTAACATGCATATTCATGAAATTTACACTTTTAAAAAACATGCACTTTTTTAAAGCCACCACATCAAAAAAACAACAACACCCTCAACTTTTGGAAAACACAACTTTTTAGAAATGCGTAACTTGAAAAATGCAACACTTTTGAAATCAAAGCAGAGCTGTTGAAAAATGACAGCTTTTGAAAAATGCACACCTTTAAGAATGCACATTTGGAAAATGTACAACCTTTGAAAAAGGCACAACCTTTGAAAAATGACAGCTTTTGAACAATGCACAATTTGTAAAACACAGAACTTTAAAATTGCACAACCTTTGAAAAATGAACAATTTAAAAGATGCACAACTTTTGAAAAATGTGCACTTTTCCTGTGCATCATTTTCAGGACCCTGATAAGCAGAAAGCAATATACAAATTATACACAGATGGAGAGAGAGAGAGCAGTCCATTTCCGGTGTGTGTTCATTCCATGCAATTCCTGGACAGCTCACATTAAGAAGGATTCAGATGAATTGGAATGACGGCTGGCTGATCATTGGCTGGTTGGCTGGTGGGGGTGGGGCCTAGGAATGCATGACAATTTCTTTCCTGCTTGCAAACCTTGCAGACATGTCCCATTCAAATCCCGAATGCAAATGTGAGAGCAGTTTCCTGGAAATGTTTCCAATTTCCCACATTTCCATTCTAAAGTGCACACTCCCAAAAGTGCACATTTCTCCCCAAAAGCTGCCTTTTCATGCTTTAGCCTGCATTCAGAACCTTCATTTTGGGTGTGCAGTTTTAAAAATGCACATTTCCCCCCATTTACAAAAGATGTTCACATTCAGGAATGAGAATGAGGTGGACCAAAGTTCTAGGAGAAATTCAGAGAACTCAGGAAGTCCATCCCTTTCCCTAGCTCTTTGCCAGTAGTTTCAAGAGCTAATCTGGATAGCCTGTTTAGAGCATTCCATTTACATAAAAGCTAGAATAATGTTTATTACCACAATGCTTATTACCATGGCGATTATGGAAGATGGGTGCTGAGTATTTTTATTGTCCCATAGATGGAGCCAAAGAATTGGCAAACACACACACAGAAAGACAGAGAGAAATGCTGTGGTCAGTATCCAGACAGGGCTTGCGGAGTCTAGTCTAATTTTGGGACCACATATATCTCCCCACCTCTCTCTCTCTCTCTCTCTCTCACACACACACACACACACACACACACTGTCTTTAGGGGTCTTCATCTTGAAGAAACTAATGAGTCATTCAGAGAAACTGAGCTGCTACATAACAAGTGTGGGGAAAGCAAATAATCCTGTCTAAAGTAGCTTCTCCTAGGTTCTTACTCTAGGGGGGTGGGGCTTCCCATCCATCAATTCAAACAGCTGCTTGGGGGGGGGATCTAGCTCAGCAAGTGGGACCTGCAGAGTTTTACCAACCAAGTGACACACCCAATGTGTTCTTCATCAGGGCTCCAGCCATCCTGAAACAGTGGCTGTGTAACACGGTTCATGTGTCTGAAAAATGGGGGACTGAGAAGCGGACAACAGAGAAGGGGGGAAGGGCACATGAAGCTGCTGGGATAAACATGGCAAGATTCTTGCTCTCAGGCCAGCAGTCCTCACAAAACTGGGAAATATTGGAGAGGGTGAGGGAGGAAATAATGAGCTTTTCTACACGAGTCATTTATTGTGCTCTCGTCATTTCATGCTCATGGTTGTTTCTGTGTCAAGGTTCCGCTACTGCAGGGACCCCTTAACCTGCCTTTGGGAGATCTCTGTCTCTCCTCAAAGCCCCTCCAGGAGATCAAGTCCTTTTACAGCTTCCAATAGCATGGGTGTAGGCTGTAGACGTGGTGAATAAGTCACTCCAAACCCTCAGGGTAAACAACAACTTATAATATTAGGGCTATTTACTTAATAGAGTGGTTATAATTCAAAAGCAAGTATGATAAAATAAAACAAACAAACAATCCAATGTTCTCTAGTTTAACTTCAGACTACCTATCTCCTATGCAGCCAGTTTCTCTTTCTCTCTCTGCTGTTTCTCTGTTTCTGCTTCTAGCTCTCTCTCAGCACTAACTGCTAGCTGACCACACCCCACATATATAGCCTTCCCAGGAATGGAAGGTTATAATCATGTGACCTTGAATAGGAGATCTAGTTCTTAACTTCTATTGGGTAAACTAAAACTCTCAAACTCCCCCTCCCATCCAAGTGTTTGGGCCTTCAGGCTTCAACTACTCGAGGGAAGTGTTTGGGCCTTCAGGCTTCAACAAACTCAAGCCTGAGTAGGCCTCAATCCTTTACATTCTGTTTTTAAAGAATACTTTGGGCACCTTTTTTTTAGAGCAGGGAAAAGGGAGTGTTGTTTCTGAAAGCAATAATACATGTATATATTTTCTACAAAGTTTACTTGTCAGAAATTATCCTGGAGAATATCTACTAAACCAGTTGAGGTCTGTGGTGGACTCTCCCAGCACTGGCCCTTAGAAAACCCTCACATAAGTTGTATTTTCCTTATCCAAAAGGTGGCAATAGAGACTGCCACAGCTTGCTGTTTCTTCTATATCAAGGCACACAGATGCTTATATAGCCTGACTGAGAACCATATGCAAATCCCCACCAGAGAGCTTCCTTTTAAATTGCAATGCCCCACATCTATGAGACCAGCTGGCTTTCTAGTCTCTCATCTAAGTATTCCCAGATACAGACTGAAGCTCGGGAAACAAAATCATGAACTGGATCATCTGGTCCTTGATTTTCCTAATGATTGGTCCATCCTGTAAGTGGGGTTTTTTTTTTGGGGGGGGGGAGACCTGAGATCCTGTTATCTATCATATCCTCAGCTTGTTAGTCCGTTGGATGCCATCAGAGGGTGTTACCACTAAAGTCCTGGAGACTTGCATGCTTAACTCTGCACTTGGCGTTCCTTTGACTCGAATGCGTCTGACTCTGAGAGGAAAGACCAACTTTCCTCTGACTGCACCCTATTTACACAGGTTATTTCTATCACTATCCCAGTCACTGTCCTGCATCTGATGCAATAGGCTGTTGTCTATGCTACTTTGTGTCACAAGAAGCCAATCAGTCCTGAAGGTAAAGAAAGGCTATTTAATCTATGAGTAAGTAATTCTCCCCCCCCCCCCCGATTCCTTTGCAAAGGTGTCCTCTCGGAGGTGCAGCTGATCCAGCCTGGATCCGAAATGGTGAAGCCTGGACAGACCCTCAGCCTCAGATGTTCTGTTTCATTTTCTTATGATGAAGAAACCATGGACAGCTATGCTTGGAGCTATGCTTGGATCCGGCAGCCCCCTGGAAAAGGCCTGGAATGGATTGGAAACATAATCCCATTGCTAGACAGCACAGATTATGCTCCATCTCTCCAAGGCCGGACAACTATCTCAGCCGATTCTTCAAAGAATGAGTTTTCCCTTCAGCTGAGCTCTCTGACAGCTGCAGACACGGGCACTTATTACTGCGCCAAAGAAGCACAGTGAGCAGAGAGAGGCAGAGACCCGTACAAAAAGAAATGGGGAAGTGGTTTATGAACAAGGGGATATTATGCTCTAATATCATGTGTATCAATGCATGCTTGGCCCTCAGTCGGTGAATTGCAGACTGATTGGGCAGTCATAAGTGGAGGGAATATAACATTATTAATAACAACAAGTATAATAATAATAATTCTTGTAAATGTAAAGTGTCAAAAATCACTATTTATTTATTTATTGTCAGACCTAATTGGTACTCAAGGAGATATATTATTTATTTATTTCATTTTTATTTATTTATTTCTTTTTTATACCTCCCAATAGCTGAAGCTCTCTGGACAGTTTACAACAATTATCAAGACAGTCCCTGCCCACAGGCTTATAATACTCAAAGATAATAAAGTAGGGTTGTTGTGAGGATTTCTGAGCGCATGTACGGTACATGGAAGTTCCTTGGAATTGCTATCTGAATGCTTAAACATGACAGAATAAGAAAAAGAGATGCCACTGATGAGGCCTTTTGGATACTGAGCCGCAAACGTTTCCATTGAAGAAAAACACACATAAAAATATTGAGAAGTAACAAAACCCCACTTCCCACAGCAGCAGCAGCAGCAGCCCCATGTAGCCCAGACCTCTCTTGAGCATCCTCCAAGAGCATCCCAGGAGATGCTTTTCAGGGGGCACAAGAGGTAAAGCAGGTGGGGCAGGAAAGCCCCATTCAGCAAGCAGCCTCATATACTTTCTGAGTTAAACCCAATGAATTAAATGAAGCCTGCCATCCTACACCCACTGACCAGGAAATAGTAAGTCCCACTGACTGACACTCGCTCAGCTTGTCTGAGTGTGGAAAGCTAAGCAGGGTCAGGCCTGGTTATTACTTGGATGGAAACTCAGTGGGAATTTCATAGATCATAGAGTTGGAAGGAGCCTACAAGGCTATCGAGTCCAACCCCCTGCTCAATGCAGGAAACTAGAGGAGGGGTCTCCCATCCAAGTAATAACCAGGCTTGACCCTGCTTAGCTTTCCACGCTCAGACAAGCTGAGCCAGCCTAAGCCACTTCTGAGCGGACAGGCATAGGTTTGTGCTGTATGTCAGTACTATACAATACCCTCAAGAAGAAAGCAAGCGCCCTAAGCTTAGACGGGTTTGCTCATTTCAAGGAAACGTCTTTGGCATTTTTTTAAAAAAGCATTTATTTCACATATAAACATCCAATACATGTTTATGTACACTCTCTACGAATAACTGACAGTGAGAATTATGTATTAAAATATTCTAATAGGTATAATGATGATAATTAAAAGAAATTGGTGTTTTAGTTTTAAAAACGCGCTGTGCAGGAAAAATGAAGCGAGCAAGGGGCCTTCTCCCACAGCCTTCTCCCACAACTCTTCCCACGGAAGGAAGCCCCTGGGAGTGAACCGTTTCTGGAAGTATGTCAGACGCAGCATGACTCGCCCTGCTGCCAGGAGAAAGGAATGGCTTCAACGACCCATTTCCTAAGCGTCATTGAAGCAATGCCCTTCTCTTGGCAACAAGGCAAGGCGTGCTGAGGAACATCCGGGAATTCGGTTTGTAATAAGGAAACTAACGCGAAAGAGGCTTCCTTTTAACGGCTGCCCAGGTTTACATGCATGCGTGTGCCTTTTCCTGTGTACCCACTGTGGGGTATGAAGACATGTATGCTTAAACTGAACATGTGTCACTGAACGCGTGAACCAGTCACGCCATGATGCTGCCTGGGAAAGTGAAAGCCTCTGAGGAAAAAGAGCTCCGGAAAATTTCATGGTTGGGAAAGGGCAGTAAGGGCACTTCAGAAGAAAACGAAGAACTGGAAAAGGAGGAAATCCAGGATGTCTTGGATGAACTAGATCGTGAACAATTCGAGATGCTAAAGTTCCTTCTAGGCGGCTTTTCTAGTAAGTACGAGATCAGTAAGGACACCCCCAAGATCCACCGTTATGAGCTGTGGAAAACGAACACCTCCTCTGAGCTGGCTGATCTCCTGGTGCAACATTATGGAAGCCGAGCTGTGGATGTGCTCGTGGAATTGCTACGCAGATGGCCTTGCCGTGACCTGGCTGATGGTTTGGAGAAACTGAAAACTTATACAAAGCATCGAAGTAAGTAACTGGGGAAATGGAGGATGAGGGAACTACCCGAAGAAGCTCCATGTGGAGGATGCAGTTAGAACAAAAGGAAGTTGCTGCTTGCAGTTTTGATCTGGAATAAGTGAGGTGACACGGGACAGCTGGATTACCCATCAGTGCCTGCTAATCGGGCATCTGTGCTCCATCCAGAGTTAGACTGCAAAAACTTAGGGAGAGAGTGAGGGTGCCCTCTTCTTCTGCAAAACAGAAAAGCAGGTGGGTAAGGGCACTTACAGATCAGTGTCTGGGAAAATAAGGAAGGGAGGGGAGAAGGATCCTTAAGAGCAATACGTAAATAAATCTATGGCTTAAAAGAAAAAAAAAAGGGAATTAAAAATGCACTCAAAACAAGATTACATCTCTAGTTCTTTTTCTTTTTTTATTGACAACAAAGCAGAACCCCCTTAGGATCTAAATTTTAGATCCTAAGGGGATTCTGCTTTGTTGGTCAATAAAAAAAGAAAAAGAACTAGAGAAGTAGATTCTAAAACATCATAGCAGACAGCTATTAATGGGGACTGTTGCAGCGATAGCAATTGGGCCCATAAGAGGCCTTCATATTAGTTATTTCCTTGAAAGAAGCCAGGCTTTTAAAATTTCTCTTCTTTCCTTCCTTAAGGAAGGAAATTTCTCTTCTTTCCTTCCTCTCCTTTTTGTAACATCTTTCCTGATAAACAGATCGATAGATCTCAAAAGCTCGCACATTTTTGTGACCTTTGAGTTGGCCTAATAAAGCTATTGCTGTAGTAGTGTTAACAGTGCAATCCTACACACATCTTCTCAGAAGAAAACCCCATTTAATTAAATAAGGCTTACCCTCAGATAAGTCCCAGGTAAGTGTGTTAGGGTTGCTGCCTAAAGAAACTTTTTAGCAAACACAAACCAACTCAACCACATCCTTAACTCAAATGTGCAGGTTGCAGAGAAGAAGCAACCACAATTATTGGGGGCAGGGAAGGGTGTTTGCTGGTAGCACTGAACTATATTGACAAAGAAATTCATTATTAGGGAAAGGACCTTGCAGATTGATTGTGATGGCCACCAACTTAATGATGTTAAAAGAGGATTAGACAAATTCTGACCAAGAGAAAGTCTGGGTGAGAAAGTGTGTTCTCAGGAGGCATTTGAAACATGCCACATTTCCTGCCTCCTGAGCTGCATGGGGGAGGGTTTTCCAAAGGGTGGGAACCACTACCGAGAGGGCCCAACTTCAAGGTATTACATGGCTACATTCTGTTAGTTACCAGCAACTCACAATATAGGGGTGATCACAGGTCAGGGATGGCATGGGAGGTGGAGAAGGAGGAGTCAGCAGTGCAGAGGATACAGGTGGGTGCAGGCCGTCTCCTCTGCTGACCCTTCTCTTAATCTACAGGCATCTGGTAGCATGGCTACTGGCCCCTCTCGCCTGGTGTTGTTGTTGCTGAATGCCTGATTTGTTCACAATAAGACCTCACTCATCCGTGATCTGATTATGGATAAGGGATCCAGTCTGGCATGCATCCCTGAAACCTGTGTGAGGGAGCTGGGTGGGGTTGATCTGACTCAGCTCTGCTCATCTTGTCATTTGGTGCAGCATCAACCCAGGTTAGAGGGTTGAGGCAAGGGGGAGTCACTGTGGTTCATAAGAATATTCCCTTCCTCCCCAGGGCCTATGCTTGGCATTGTGCCTGTGAGGCCGATTGAAAATATTGTTGGTATACCGCCCACCTTGCTGTTCAACAGTCTTCCTGACAGAACTGGCCGGGGTGTTCTTGAGTGTGGTATTAGAGAACCCCAGGATTCTAGGGGTGTGCTGGGGTCCCCCTCGGCTGATGCTGCTTAGCAGCATCCTTACTTTCTTTTTTAAAAAGCATTTTCTAGTCAGAGGATAGTTGCTCATTTTATTATTTTTATCTTAAATATTATTTTTGGTATTATACATATATGCCCCACCCTTTTTCCTATTGCAAGGAACCCAAGGCTGCTTACATAGCCCCCCTCTCTCCAATTTATCCTCACAACAACCCTGTGGAGTAGGCTGGGCTAAGTGTTAGTGACAGGTTCAAAGTCACCTAAGGCGCAATCCTATGCAAGTTTAGACAGAGGAAAGGCCTACAACTCTCAGCATGGCTGGCTGGGGCACGCTGGGAGTTGTTGGCCTGTTTTCTGTCTAGACATGCATAGGATTGCACCCCTAGTGAACTTCATGGCTGAGTGGGTCTAGAACCCGGGACTCAGGAGTCCCAGTTGAATACTCTATTCCACATACACGTGCCTTAAAGACACACACATACACGCCACGCTGCCCACTGAGTAAGGGAGCACTGGCCCAACACATGCGCAGGGCAAGGCCACCACGGGACACAATCTTAAAGACCCACCCACCAAGCATGTAAGGTAGGGGTCCTCAAACTACGGCCCACGGGCCACATTTTATTCTTGTTCTCATGATGGTGCTATGATTTCAGTGAGTTTAAAATGTGAATCTGCACATGCTCGGCATCTTAGAAAAATAGGTGTGGGCAAGCAGATTTTATTTTTGTTTTTTGCTCTAATGCATCGGGCATGTAGAAGCTTTTGTACAGCACAGAATGGCTGGGCAATGCCGGGCCAAGGGGAGAAATGTCAATGGTGTGCTTCGCAACTGAAGTACTACAACAAGGGGGTGGGCCCAAAAGACGATTAAGTCCAGGCTCTAAAATTTCTTGGCTGCACCACTGAGTGTGGATGTGTTTTAAGGAAAGCAGGATGGGCTACATGACCTTTGGGGGCACTAACAGACCTATGAAAAGAGCTATCAGAAGAGTTAATCATGTTCTCCTTTCCCAGAACATTTTGTGGAACGACACCAAGAAGAGCTGATCCAACAAGCTTCTGGGATGGACGTGATACTGTTTCGGTTACTTGGTTGGGTCCTGAAGGCTGATGAATATCACAACATTATGGCTGAGGAGACAGATGCAGGGAAGATGAAGAAGCTTCTCCAGCTGGTGCCAAGCTGGACCAGAAGAAAGAAGGACCATCTCTACCGGGAGCTTCTTCAAACAAACCGGCCTCTTATTGCTGCCCTTGAGGGTAAATGAGTCGCATAGGAAAATACGCTGATCCCTGCACTTCTTGGTGGAAACAGATGAGCATTTACCACGTGGTGACTTAACACAGTGCAAATATAATAATTTGGTAACTGGTGGTTTGGGTGGAAAGAGTTGACAATTTTATTGAAATCATCCTGCATATTCATATGGGTGGTAAAAAATGTTCCTCTGTTGGCACTTTCTGATGGCTTTCATTTGATTTCTTTCCCCCGCCCACCGCCCCCAATTTCCTCCAAAGCATCTCTAGCTTATTTCTTCATCTGACGCTTCCCTCTTTCCTGTGGTTTTCAGTATGAACCAAGGATTCTTAGTGAGGCTCCCGCAGAAAAATCAGATATCCAGAACATATAAATGTTGAAATAGTCAGGAACCTGTAATGGGAAATGTTTTGCCCTCTGGGGCTTTCTGCGTGATGATGGAAAGTGACCTCTTACCTCATGTTAGGCTTAGCATTACGCTTACAGATGCTTTTTGAAAGAAACACATTATTTCTCATCTTCCCATGATGGATGGTGGAGTGGTGGATTGTGGCAGCCTTTCCCTGGGATTCTTGTGCTTGACACATTTTCAGAAGCGAGGGGAGAAGTGCATTTCGGTACTGGAGCAGGGCGCACTGCAGGCATAGAGTAAACTAGATAGATAATTCAAGTTCTGTTCACAAACTGTCAGAGCTGTGCTGCACGGTGAGAGGGAAGCCTTGTTGGGGCTTGAAAATTACTTTAAATTTAGCTGAGAAAAAGGCCAGCATGGGGAGGGAATTTGCTAAACATGCCCATTTCGGAATACTCTAATAGCTGAGGAAAATTTGGGCGGGAGCCCCTCCCCCTCGCGCGTGCTCCTCAGCGCAGGCTCCCGCCCTTTCCCTCAGTTCCTCTTCGACCGCCATTGCGAGTGGTTCGTTAGTTTGGAATCTCTCTCTCTGTCGATCTTTGCTGAGTGTTTGTTACCTTTATTACTGTTAATTCTCCACAGTTTTCTTCTTTATTCTCTTCACCTTTTCATCTAGATTATGTTTAAAAAAAAACAAAAAAATTAAACAAAAAAATTCTTTCTATCCCTATTCTCTCCCCCGTTCTTATCCAGCCTTCGCTTTCTCTTTTACTTTCCGTTATGCCTCCTAAGGCTCCTTTCCGGAAATGTGTACCGCTGTGGGACTAAAATTCCACCAGCAGACAGCCATTCGTTGTGTTTGGTCTGCCTAGGGCAAACACATATCATGGAGACATGCCCGCATTGTCAAGCTTTTACAAAGCAGGCAAGAAAACACCGGGCAATGAAGTTGAGGGTCCTCATGTGGGAGAAATCCCTATCCACAAGTTCCCCAGCTCCTGAGGAAAGGCCGGGAGGGTCCCGCCCGGCTTCGAATTCGAAACCATCCTCCACTCTCACGAGAGAGGCCTATCTAGCAAAGAAGCTAGCAAAGAAGGCCAAGAAGACGAAGGAGCAAGCGGAGAACAAGAAAAAAGAGAAAAGCAAGGGGAAGGACTCCATGGCTAAAACTTCGGCTACGGACCGGCCAGTCGCAGCAGAGGCCTCTGTTAGCGCTGGCACGCCTGCACAGCCGCATAGCCCAGAGACACAAACTGCCATATGTGTGTCTTCTGTGGGGCGCGAGTTGGTTTCACCCGAGGAGGTGATCCAAGAGGTGGCAGGACCTCGACCTCAGGCTACGAGACCTCATAGAATCATAGAAAAGTAGGGTTGGAAGGGGCCTACAAGGCCATCGAGTCCAACCCCCTGCTCAGTGCAGGAATCCAGGTCAAAGCATCTCTGACAGATGTCTGTCCAGCTGCACCTTGAATGCCTCCAGAGTGGGAGAGCCCACCACCTCCCTAGGTAGTTGATTCCATTGTCTTATTGCTCTGACTAGTCAGGAAATTTTTCCTGATGTTTAGGTGGAATCTAGGTTCGTGTAACTTGAGCCCATTATTCCGTGTCCTGCGAACTGGGATGATCGAGAAGAGATCCTGGCCCTCCTCTGTGTGACATCCCTTCCAAGTACTGGAAGAGTGCAATCATATCTCCCCTCAGTCTCCTCTTCTGAAGGCTAAACATGCCCAGTTCTTTCAGTCTCTCCTCATAGGGCCTTGTTTCCAGTCCCTTTATCATCCTTGTTGCCCTCTTCTGAACCCTCTCCAGTTTGTCTACGTCCTTCTTAAAGTGTGGTGCCCAGAACTGGACGCAGTACTCAAGATGAGGCCTAACCAGTGCTGGGTAAAGAGGAATGATCACTTCACGCTATTTGGAAGCTATACTTCTATTAATGCAGCCCAAAATAGCATTTGCCTTCTTTGCAGCCACATCACATTGCTGGCTCATATTCAGTTTGTGATCTACCACAATTCCAAGATCCTTCTCACTTGTAGTATTGTTGAGCCAAGTGTCCCCCATTCTGTAACTCTGCATTTGGTTTCCTCTCCCTAGGTGCAGCACTTGGCATTTATCCCTATTAAATTTCATTCTGTTGTTTTCGGCCCAGCGCTCCAGCCTATCGAGGTCACTTTGAATTTTGTTTCTGTCTTCCAGAGTATTAGCTGTTCCACCCAACTTTGTGTCATCTGCAAATTTGATAAGCATTCCCTGTACCTCCTTATCCAAGTCATTAATAAAAATGGTGAAGAGCACTGGGCCCAGGACCCAGCCCTGTGGTACCCCGCTCGTTACCTCTCCCCAGTTTGAGAAGGAACCATTGATAAGCACTCTTTGAGTCCGATTCTGTTGCCAATTGTGGATCCACCTGATAGTTGTTCCATCTAGCCCACTTTTAGCTAGCTTGCTAATCAGGATATCATGAGGCACTTTGTTGAAAGCTTTGCTGAAGTCCATATATATGATGTCCACAGCATTCCCACAGTCCACAAGGGAGGTTACCCAATCAAAAAATGAGATCAGATTAGTCTGGCAGGATTTGTTCTTGACAAATCTATGCTGGCTTCTAGTAATCACTGCATTGTTTTCAAGGTGCTTGCAGACTGACTTCTTTATAATCTGCTCCAAAATTTTCCCAGGGATTGATGTCAGATTGACTGGCCTATAGTTCCCAGGTTCCTCCTTGCCCTTTTTGAAGATGGGAACAACATTTGCCCTCCTCCAGTCGTCTGGCACTTCACCTGTCCTCCATGATTTCTCAAAGATAATACAGTGGTTCTGAGAGTTCTTCTGCCAGTTCCTTTATTACTCTAGGATGCAGCTCATCAGGCCCTGGAGATTTAAACTCGTTCAGAGTAATCAGGTGCTCCTTGACCATTTGCCTATCAATCTCAAGCTGCAATCCTGCCCCTTCAGTCTGCACTTCAGGTTTGCCAGGCGGATCATAGACCCTCTTTTGGGAGAAGACTGAGCTGAATTAGGAATTGAACACTTCTGCCTTTTCCTTGTCTTCTGTTATCAATTTGCCATCCTCATTGCATAGTTGAACCACCATTTCTTTCCTCTGTTTTAGCATCCCTCGCTAACCTTAGCTCATTCTCAGCTTTAGCCTTCCTGACACTATTCCTGCAGTTCTGTGCTACCTGCCTGTACTCTTCGCTCGTAGCCTGGCCTACTTTCCACTTCCTATACGTGTCCTTTTTTGTTTTCAGGTCATGTTTGAGTTTATTGTGAAGCCACATTGGCTTCTTCTGTTGCCCTCTGCCTTTTTTCCTTGTGGGAATTGTTTGCAATTGTGCCTTTAAAATTTCCTTTTTTAAAAAACTCCCACCCATCCTGGGCTCCTTTTCTCATTAGAGTCACTTGCCATGGGACCTTGTCCAGTGTCAGCACAGGCACATTGCATTAGCTCCAGTGACACAATCACAGTTGATATCATGAATTTGCAAGGCCGGAGAGTTCACATTTCTCATTACAAAACATGCAGTTTGAAAAATGCACTAGGAAAAAAATGCTAAGCTTGCAAAAGAAATGCTTTCTTTGGAAAAAGATGACTTCCTGCACAAGAAGGGGGACATTTTAGGGACGGATGTCTGTGTGCGTGTGCAAAAGCAGTGGATATGGCAGGGGCCCTCAAACTTTTTAAACGGGGCCAGTTCATTGTCCCTCAGACTGTTGGGGGACTGGACTATAGTTTGAAAAAAATATGAACGAATGGATCAAGTAAAAAAAAAAGGACCGTGGTCCTTTTTTTTACCTGATTAAAGAGAAAGTTATTATAAATTAATAATAAATTAATTATAAATTAATTTGCTGTCTAAAATTGAAATACATTAAATTTTAAAAAGGTATAGAAAGGCTTGATTTGCACACTGCACATATCTTATTTGTAGTGCAAAAAAACAGGAAAAATAATAACAATAACAAACACACATTTTAAACATGCTCAAAAAACACTGTGTGTATTTCTAAAATGTGCACATGCACACTTTAATCAATGGTGCATGCATACAAAATCACAGCATTTGAAAAATATGCACAAAAATGCATACATTCAAAAAATGCACACAAAAATATGTATGGATTTCTGCACAGGGGAGAAAAACTTTGTACAGGACCAGGATGGAATCTGGCAGTGGAAAACTGAGAACCTCAATGACACTGAGATTCGCCCATGTTTAATGGGATTTAAGCAGTATAATGTGTAAGATTGCAGCCTTATGATTCAGAAAAAGGGGGAACTGGCACAGATTTCTACGAACTGGGAAAGATAAAAGTAAAGAAGGTATATCAACAGATGCTACATATGAATGGACTAGATGTAGCATTTACACAGGAATCTGGAAAATACGCAAGAGAGGTATAAAATTAATTAAGAAGGTTGCTTGGAAGTAGAGGAGTTTGTGCAAATATTAACTGTACCATTCTGGAGTTGTTGGGTTTAAAAAAAAACAAACTATAGTAAGGAACAAGTGAGAAAAAGAAGGCTTGGTGTTGGAATCTAACTATAGATAGACCAAAACAGCTGTTCATGTGTCAGATTATATTTAGACTTTTAAAAAAAGTGCAGCTGGATTGAAGGGTACCCCCAAGACTGGCAGCTAAGGCTAGTGGAGCGGGACTCATCCTCACCATGGCGCTGGTGTTACGTTTCCTACTCCCCGCGCTTACCGAGTCCTCCAAAGGAAGAGACGAGGACGCGCAAAATCCCCCCGTTTTGCTCCGGTGCAGAAGGAAGCTGGCAAGCAGCACAAGCTCCCCGTCAGGGTGCAGCTTCCAATCTGTTGCTACAGAAGCTACAGGCGGCGGCGAGGCCAAACTTCTTCCAAAGGCGTACGGAAGAACGTATCGTGCTCGGCCTCTGCATCCCGGTCCCCTCCCGGCTCAGAAACAAAGGCGTGCGCACCCTTGCAGGGCTCCGGGCGTGCGGCTCACGCCCCGCTGCCAGCTCAGCTGCCCCTCCTCCCCTTATCCCGAAGGAGAGGCTGGCCAGGAGACACCGGCCACAGGACTGCCACCCGCCCTGCAGGGCTCCGGGTGGGCGGCTCATGCCCCGCCGCCAGCTCAGCCGCCCCTCCTCCTCTTACCCCGCAAGAAGGAGCCTCGGCCGCTGGGCTGGATGTGTCCCGCGGGCCTTAGTTTGAGGGCCCCTGGGATACGGTATCTCTAAACCTCTGGATTATGTAGGTCTTGGATTCCAGTCTTGGCTGCAGCTGGATACTTGTACTTCGCTTGTTGGAGATGGGGAAAATCCAAGACAATACCCCCTGGAGAATTTAAGTGTAGAATCATATGTTCCATTTCAGTATCCCAGTTGTGCCCTCTCTGAATCCCCACTCTGTTTCCTGCAGGCACAAGTGGACCCGGAAACCTCAAGACCTCTCCTAGTGAAGGTGAGTGGTAGATAAATCGCCCTTTGAGCTGCCCTGAGGAACAGTCCATGCATTGCCTAGGCGTGGAGATGCTTACTATAGTTGTGGCTCCCCCCCCCCATAACATTTAAAAATATGCACCTTCCCCTCCCAAGCAGCTGTACATAGCAGAACATCCAGTTTCTTAGGATCAGCTGACAGTCACAGAAGGGTGAGCTGGCAAAGGGTGGTGTAGTGGTTAGCATGTTGGACTTTGACTGGGGGACCTGGCTTCACCTCCCTGATCAGCCTTGATTAGCAGAAATGGTACAGCTTAGAGCAGGGGTGGGGAACCTCAGGCCCGTGGGCCAAATCTGCCCCCCTGGACTCCCCGGATGGCCGTGCTCCCTTCCTTTGGCCCACCCCCTTTCCCCTGACCACTGATCATATAGTGGTTCACCAAAGTTTTCATGGTTCCCCCCCATCACATTTTGTAAGGTTGGCATGCCTCTCTTAAGGCTTTAGTAAGTAAAAGCTTAAAGCTAAAAGATGCTGCTATTTTGGCTGCTCCTGTTTTGCCTTTGGCCCCGCCCACCCCTGGAATGTGGCCTCCAAGAAGTTCTCCAGAACTGAGTTCAGCTCTCAGGCTGAAAGTGGATGCCCACCCTTTCTTTTCTTTTTCCTCCCAAAATTTTTATTTTCAAAAGAAAAATAAAACATGAACAAAAATCACAAACACACACGACACCAAACTAAAATGGACTTTCAGTTTTTCCCACAACAAAGTATAAGTAACAGTTACAAATAAATTTATGTCTTCTATCGTCAAACATTTTTCATCTTATTCATCCACCTCACAAGTTCACAAAACCTTATTATTAGCCATAAACATATGTTAACTCTTCTAATTCTTCAGACAGTCTAATATATTTCTACTCCTATTTAATAGAGTTCCCTTGTTCTTTCCCTCTACTGCATTTATCAAAGAACAAGCCACCACCTACTTTTCCCTGCTTATAGGGAGATTTTTTTTCAATATGGTAAGCAGTATATAAATCTGTTAAATAACTCGATAAACAAACAAATGCATACATACATACCATGGGACTTAGTGGCTGTATAAAAGATGCTAAAAAAAAGATCAGGTGGTCTTTTGTTTTTCTATCTTTGGGCTTTGCAGTATGACCTGGTGGTTGTCTCTTTACCTTTTCTTCTCAGAGGAACATTTTATTGAGAGGCACCAGGAAGAGCTTATTCGACGTGTCACTGGAGTTGAAATTGTATTGGGCTCTCTGAAGAGGAATGGCCTAGTAACAGTTGAACAAATTTCTGAACTCAAAGGGACCAGTCAACAGCAAATGCGGAAACTGTATCGCCTGGTGTCAAGTTGGAAAACAGAAGACAAGGTTATGTTGGAAATGATCCTAAAGGAAACTAATGGGCGACTTATGCTTCATCTTGCAGGTAAATTGGATGAAGTGGGCTATTTAATGAGGGGCTACAATTCTAGGCAGTTGCATCCTCAACGCATCCAGAAGGGAAGCAAGCACTGGATTAACCTTTCTATCAGTTCCTCACATCAGTCTTTCATCTGTTGCTGGGCCGGACAAGGGATGTTTCAGAGGCCCTCACAGCATCTGCTACCAAGCAGAGAACACATGGATGCCTGACAGCCAGCGTGGTGTCTTAGTGGGCAGAATGGGGGTTTGAACCTGATCGCTAAGTGAAGTTGGGCCACTCACAATCTCTCACCAAAACCTGCCAAATGTTGTGATGATGAAATGGGCGAGGCCGGTGGGGGAGAAGCATGTACTTCTTAAAGGAAATGCAGGATAAGAACGTAGTAAATAAATAATAAATACTACTGCACATATTTATAGAGTAGTTGTCTTGCCCCCTAAATAGGGGATGCAGTTATCTTCCCTTTGGCTGTGACTAACCCAGTGCAAAAATAAACTCAGCAAAATCAGGGTAGATATTTGAATGCAAAGATTAATTCACATCCTGTTCAAGCAGTTAAGGTACTTAGATTGCCATGTCACCATGCAGTGCGGAAGCAGACATTAGTAAAGTGTGTTCAAGAGCTTCTATCACCACTCCTTCCTACTACTGGGGCAGACCACTTTTTAAAAAAACTTTATTAGAAATATATAAAAACAAACAAGCGCTCACATGGTCACACAAACACAGACCAAAAGTATACAGATCGGGTGAGATCCCGGCTAAGTTAGTTAAATGTAGGTCCCATTAAAATCAGTGGGACAAGTCAGTCATTACTTAATTCCCATAGATTTCAACGGGAACTAATTTCAGCTGCAATCCTGTGTAATTCTACTCAAAAGTAAGTCCCATTGAGTTCAGTGGGATGTACACCCATGTTGGTGGGTGTACGATTGCAGCTTTAGTCTGGATTCAACTCATAGAAAGATCCAAACTGTATTATAAGAAAGGAAACAGTACACATGGCTGTACTTTATCCTGGAAATGTGTGTTCCCTTGATTTATAAATGAGTCCAGTGTTCCATAAACCTGTTTGACCATCTCTCCTCTTTTTCTCTTTTATAGCAAGTCAGTTTAATCAGTAAGGCAGTAATCCATCTCCTTTTGTTACATTCCAGGAGAGAGGGAGCAGTTGTTGATTTTTCAGTCTACAGTTATAGACAGCCTGGTGTTTATTTATTATTTATTTATTATATTTATACCCCGCCTTTTTTCCTGCAAGGAACCCAAGGCGGCTTACATAATCCTCATCCCCCTTTTTATCCTCACACCAACCCTGTGAGGTAGGTTAGGCTGAGAGTCAGTGACTGGCCCAAAGTCACCCAGTGAGTTTCATGGCCGAGCGGGGACTAGAAGCCAGATCTCCCGAGTCCCAGTCCAACACTCTTGCCACTACGCCACACTGGTGTTAAACATGTGACCGCCTCTACATCTTCCTCTTGACCAATCCCTTGAAAAAAAAAAGTCCAGGAGCATTTTGTGGATCATACAGAATATTGTACCCTGTCATTTTCTTGATTTTATCCCAAGATGCTTTTCTAGTAATTCACATTAACTGGATATTGTCAAAAGACACAGGGAAAATATCCACTCCCACCCTCTGTCATCTCCAGCATTGGTTAGAATCAAGATTCTATATCTATTTTAGTCTTATCGGGGTGAGAGTGATGCTACTGGAACTGCAACATAAAGTAATTTTCATACATTATCACACTGCTCATGCTTGTATTCACACTTTCCCGAAGCCCCTTCCAAAATGGGCTCCCACAAATTGCTTTTCCATTTCAATTGAAAACTAGGCTTGCTCATATTTCCAAGCACAGTTCAAAATGCTGCTGTTTACCTTTCAAAGTCCAATACATCTTATGATCCAAGTACCTGAAAGAACACCTGCTCCCATGTCAACCTACTCTTATATGGAGGTCAGTTTTGAAGGCCCTCTTCCAGGGGCTCCCCAGCATTGGAGGTAATGTGGGTGGTGACTAGAGAGAGAGCTTCTAAGTGGTGGCATCTCGTTTGTGGAATTGAGGCACTGGGACATTGTTATCCTTTCAGTGCCAGGCAGACAATTATATTCTGCCAGGCATTTTTCGTGAATTTTAATGTGTTTAACATTATTGTGGTGCTAGCGATTGCATTTTATCTTGTTTAACCGGGAGGTTTGGCTCAATAGCATTATATTAATCTTTTAAATAATTAAATAAAATACGTATACCAAAACAGTATACAAATACCTTGAGTATATGAAAGCCCGTGAATGTGCTTTTCATGTCTCTCTCTTTCCAGGGGGCCATTTTGTGGACAGGCATAAGGAGGAACTGATCGAACGAGTGACCGAGGTCCCCCTGAGTGCGCTTCGTGGTTCTGTACTGGATGAGGAGCAATACGAGACTCTGGTTAATTGTGCCACAGAGAAGATGAAAATGGAAGCGCTGTTCCAGATGGAGCAGGAGTGGGGCAGGCAGCAGAAAGACCATCTGTACCGAATCCTAGCAGAGACCAATAGCCACGTCATTGAAATGCTTGAAGGTAAATGTAAAAGCAACCTGAAATGCTGAGATTTTCGGTAGTTTTACTTAACAAAAGTGTGTAGGGGGCATCTCCTGAATTCTATGCAATCTCCATTGCTATTTAATTAGATGTTATTAATATATATATGTATTTTATTATTATTATTATTATTATTATTATTATTATTATTATTATTATTTAAAAATCGCCCATCTGGCCGGCCACCCGGCCACCCTGGGCAATGCACAATCATTAAAATACAATAAAACACAATTAAAACACAATTAATATTTATATATATTTAAAAAACCCTAACCCACCCCATATTCCCACCTGAAAAGCCATGTTTTTAAAGCCCAGCGGAAGTTCATCAAGGAGGGGGCATGATGAAGGTCACTGGGGAGGGAGTTCCATAACTTGGGGACCGCCACAGAGAAGGCCTTCTTCCTAGTCCCCATCAGCCTGGCTGCTCCAGCTGATGGGACAAGGAGAAGGCCATCCGTGGCAGATCTTGTTGAGCGGCCTATTTGGTGTTGCTGGAGGCGCTCCTTGAGATAAGCTGGACCGGAGCCATATACAGTTTTAAAGGTCAAAACCAACACCTTGAATTTGGTTCGGCAAGCAACTGGTAGCCAGTGCAACTCCTTCAGCACTGATGTGATGTGATCTCATCAGCAGCTGCCTTTAACCATGCGAGCCGCTGCGTTCTGCACCAGCTGTAGCTTCCTAACCATCTTCCAGGGTAACCCCACGTAGAGTGCATTACAGTAGTCTAGACGACAGGAGACCAAGGCATGAACCACCAGATGATTAGGTAGGTAGGGACGCAGCTGCCGTATCAGATGGAGTTGATACAGCGCTGCCCAGCTCACAGCTGACACCCGAGCCTCCATGGACAGCTGGGAATCTAGAATGACTCCCAAGCTGCGGACCTCATCTTTCAGTGGTAGATGTACCCCATTCAGCACCAGGTCAACATCCCCTAACCTCCCCTTGTCTCCCCACCAGAAGTACCTTGGTCTTGTCGGGGTTCAGTTTCAGCATGTTCCTTCCCATCCAGGCACCCACTGACTCCAGGCACTTGGACAGGGTCTCAACAGCCAACCTTGGTGAGGACTTAAAGGAGAGGTAGAGCTGCGTGTCATCTGCATATTGATGACACCGCACCCCAAGCCTCCTGATGATAGCTCCCAGTGGCTTTAGGTAGATCTTGAATAACATCGAGGAGAGGATGGAACCCTGCGGCACCCCACAAGTGAGCGGCCGAGGGTCCGAAGCCTCCTCCCCAAGACCACCCTCTGGTTCCTTCCAGAGGAAGGACCGGAACCACTGCAATACAGTGCCTCCCATGCCCAACCCCTCCAGGCGGTCCAGGAGGATACCGTGGTCAACGGTATCAAAAGCCGCTGAGAGATCGAGGAGGACTAGAAAAGAGCATTCACCCCAGTCCTAAGCCCTCCTCATATCATCCACCAAGGTGACCAAGGCCGTTTCCATCCCATGTCCAGGCCTGAAGCCCGACTGACACGGATCTAAATAATCGGCTTCATCCAAGTGTGCCTTCAACTGAGCCCCCACCACCCGCTCGATCACCTTGCCCAGAAATGGCAAATTGGAGACTGGGCGGAAGTTGTTCAGATCCTGGGGATCCAAGGAGGGCTTCTTTAGAAGCGGTCTTCTTGCTGCCTCCTTGAGTGCTGATGGCATCACTCCCTCCTCGAGGGAGGCATTCACCGCCACCTTGATCCCCTCACCCAGTCTCTCCCTGCAGCTCATGATGAGCCAGGACGGGCAAGGATCTAGCAAGCAGGTGGTCGGCCTCACAGATGAAAGCACCTTGTCCACTTCCTCAGAAGGAAGAAGCTGGAACCGATCCCAGAAAACCGGTCTGCCATTGTCCTCCTCCCGCTCACTCCCTGTGTCCACGACGTACGAAATCCCACTCCTAATCCGATCGATTTTATCCGCGAAGTGCTTCGCTAAAGCCTCACAGGAGGCTTTAGACTGTTCCAACGGATCCGGAGCAACTGGACCGACCAGGCTCCGGACCACCTGGAACAGTCTCCTGGGGCAACACTCCGCAGACGCAATGGAGGCAGCATTGAAATTCTTTTTTGCTGCCTCCACCGCCACCCGGTAGGCTGAAGATGCAGCTCTGACCTGTGTCCGATTGTCTTCAGAGTGGGATTTACGCCATCGGCGCTCTAGCCTTCTCACCTCCCACTTCAGAGCTCGCAGCGATGGAGTAAACCAAGGTGCCGTGCGAGCTCTGTTCAGGTGAAGAGGGCGCTTCGGGGCCACTCGGTCTAATGCCCCAGTGATTCCAGCATTCCAGTCATCCACCAGGGTCTCAGCCGAGCTACCGTTTGTGTGCTCCAATTCCCCAAGCGCGTTCAGGAATCCATCTGGATCCATAAGACGCCTGGGGCGGACCATCCTAATAGGTCCCTCACCGCTGCAGATGGATTGTGGCACCGAGAAATCCAACCCCACCGGATAATGATCTGACCATGACAAGGGGTGGTGGTGGATATACCCCTGATTTCCAGATAATTTCCCCGCTCTCCAGAAACAAAAACCAAGTCTAGTGCCTGGCCGGCTACATGGGTAGGTCCAGTTAATACAGGGTGCAGCTCCCAGGAAGCCATGGTCTCCATGAAGTCCCAAGGTGCCCCTGTGAGTGCGGCTCCCGAATGTACGTTGGTCCCCCAGCATCAATAGCCTGGGGGACTGCACACGCATATCGGAGGCCACCTCTAGCACCTCGGCCAGGGAATCTGTCGTGCAGCAGGGTGGATGGTACATGAGCAGAATCCCCAGACTGCCCTTTGGACCCAACCTCCAGTACATGCACTCAATGAACTTGGTCTCCCAGAGAGGGAGTCTGGTAAGGACCAAGGACTCCCGGTAGATAACAGCCACTACCCCTCCCCGTCCCGCAACCCTTGGCTGCTAGGCATACGAGAAACCAGCCGGACACAAGGCCGCCAGAGTTGGAGCCGCGGCCTCGTCCAGCCAGGTCTCCGTAATACATGCCAGATCCACACCCTCATCCAGGATCAAGTCCTGGATGAGAGATGTGTTTTGGGAAACAGACCTGGCATTACACAGCAGCAAACGCAAGGTGTGGGGAGGAGCCGCACATCCCCCAGTTATCCCTTGGCTCTGGGCAGGCCTGGAACAAGGGAATGGATATTGTTCAGTGTGCCCTATGCCCAGTGTTCCCTATGTTGTTCCCTATGCCCAGTGTGGCATAGTGGTGAGAGTGTTGGACTGGGACTCGGGAGATCCGGGTTCTAGTCCCCGCTCAGCCATGAAACTCACTGGGTGACTTTGGGCCAGTCACTGACTCTCAGCCTAACCTACCTCACAGGGTTGTTGTGAGGATAAAGTGGAGGGGAGGAGGAGGATTATGTAAGCCGCCTTGGGTTCCTTGCAGGAAAAAAGGCGGGGTATAAATATAATAAATAAATAAATAAAACTATTAAGCATCGATCCCTTGTTCCCCTTAATCGGCGTGGCCTGCCCCAGCACTCTGCCAGCGTCTGCCGCTCAGCAATAGCATGTTTTGCCCCCGAGAACTCTCCCCATTGTCGCCCTGAAACGGACACATGCCCCCTTGCTTCTGCGGATTAGGCGGGAAACTCACCCCTAAAATCAACCCCCCCAAACCCCCAGCCCTTCTAAAACAATATAAACAATAGAAAGGCCTCTTGGGACTCCCAGCCTCGCCTATATTTCCAGCAGCCGGGAGACCGGCCCTATATATATGACTTCATCATTACCTGGATGTGAGGAGACAAGTGTGATGCCTCTTCAAGCACTTGCTCGTTGCATTAAATGCACATTGTTTATTTTCTTTATATGAATTCTTGTGTCTTGCCTTTGCTATAATGCTCAAGGCAGGCAGCATTTGGCTTCTCATCTTTTGCACATAGTCCACACATCTGCCCTCAAGGTTGTGCCTTTGTTGTGAGGTTCTTGCATTGCTCCCAGCATTGAATCCACCCTATGTTGCCCCAGGGAGGGAATACTCTTTTTCCTCCAGAAAGAGCATTTATTCCTGTTGTGATTTCTGCATCGGAAGTCATTAACTGAGTGTTCAGGTGAGGGCCCCTATTGAGAAACTGTGAAGTCATTCATAATGAGCAACATAATCCCCCCCCCCTTTTGCTGTCCATGCGCTCTTTTGTGACTTTGAAATACTGTATGTTTGTTTCTATTAATTTGTCACTCTTTGGAGGCCGTACGGGTACGTGTCCATCACAGGAGAGCATTTTTCCAGCTATATTTGTTTATTAAATGACAAATGCTAGCAGTGCTAAACCTCTCCTGCTCCCACTGCAAACTATTTCTTGAGGGTGGGACTGTCTTCCCCTCTCCTGTGCTCGAGTGCTTGTCTAATTCAATTTTTTTTGTTGGTGGCAGCATGGCTATTCCCTCCCAACTATTGCGTGACGACAGCCTGTTTTCCTGGTAAAGTTCATATAAAAGAAGGGGCCCATATCAATATAGGGTCAATGTGTTGTAGTGGATCACGTGTTGCACTTGGGCTAAGGAGGCATGGGCTTGACGTCCCACCATGACCGGCCCATGGTCGCCCAGTGAGATTCATGGCTGAGCAGGGATCTTTCACAGGAGTGCTATGACGATAAAAGGGAGGGAGGTGCTGACCCAAGACATATTGCTGCCTGAAGTGGATACAAAATCCCTCCCCACCCACCTCGGTGAAGACTCTTAACTGTTCTGCTGCACCATTCAGACACCAGTTCCAGCCTTCCTCTCTCGTGTTCTGCTGCATGGCAGGGCTAGTCCTGTTAGTGGCGGAAAACTGTGTGCCAAGAGGAAGGGTGGGGCAGAAAAGCAGTAAGCAACAAACAGGTACTTCCTTGGCCTCTCCTGTTCATTCCAGCTGTGTGGACAATTTGTGAGAAGGATATTCCTCTTGAGCATCCTTCCCATCCTGGTGCCCTCCAGATGTTTTGCATTACAACTCCCAGAATTCCTGACCATTGGCCATGCTGGCTGGGGCTGATGGGAGCTGAAGTCTAAAATAACAGGAGGGTGCCAGGTTGGGATAGACTGCCAATTCTGACCATTGTGCTTTGCTTCCTCTACCTGCAAGTGTTCACCTTTATCTATTCCATATGGCTTGTGTTGAACAATGATCCCACAAAAAACATGATTTTTTCCTAATCATTCTTGATAGGTTTGCTGCTGACATAAGGAACGGCCAGAGGAACATGCTGGCTTTTTTCCCATTAATTGTGTATTCCCAGATCCCATGAATCCTAAAGCTTAAGAATACAGTTACTGATGTTATACTGGTTTTCTTGTCAGAGGAGCATTTTATTGAAAAGCACCAGGAGGAATTGATTCATCGAGTCTCCAGGGTTGATTCTGTCTTACGACGCCTCCAAGTTGAGCATTCCAAGATAATGGAGGGCTCAGACCAGCAGAAAATGGAGCAGTTATACACCCTGGTGCCAACGTGGGACAGGAAGCAGAAGGATCAGCTCTACGCAGTCCTGAAGAAAACAAACGGACCCCTTATTGCAGAACTTGAGAGTGAGTTGATGTCATCAGAAAAATAACTGTTCCTAGAATTAGAGCTTTGGCTCGAGAACTCCCAGCTAAACCAAAGCGCCCAGGCCTGATTTTCCTGCCCGGTTGCTCCTAGCTTTAATGGAGCTCGAGCGTAGAGTGCAGCCGTCTGTGGGTGGGTGCTGTCCCACTGCAGCAGGCCTGGCGAGATGCCGGTGGCCCTGGAGTGCCTGGTCTGGCGGCAGCTGGCGCTTTCTTTTTCTTCTGTTTCAAGTGCAGCAGCGGCTGCACTTTAAGGAGAAGAGGAAGCGACCCACAGGCAGTGCTCCAGAGCCTGCTTGGCAGGATGCCCGTCTGTCTGTGTAGTGCCCGGCCAGGCTGCTGCCAGTGGCAGCCAACCGGGGATCCCCTGGAGCAGTAGGTAGCCCTGCTCTGTAGCCCCGCTGGGGGCCAGCCTGGCCGTGGAGTGCCTGACTAGGCAGCTGCCAGGAGCAGGAGCTCAGGAGGCGCTGGCTGGCTGGTGGGCTCAGCCGGGGCTCAGGCAGCAAGGGGGGGGGGCTTGGAGGTGGCGGCGAGAGGGTGTGAGACCTCCTTTGCGCCATCCTGTCTGATCTGCCTTGTCGGGCAAGTGCCTCAGTGTGGCTCATGGTAGGGTCATTCCTGTTGAGAGTTCTCTTTCCGGCAACAGGAGGTAGTTACAAGAGGAATGGAGTAGGAAAATCAAGCCTGCATCTGCTTCTGGGATGTTTCGGTGCCACCAGCTTATCCCTCCTTGGGATACTACTTCTAATTAAGCAAACATACCTGCAGGTGGAATACTTTGGCCAGTACAAATCTGTCTCTCTGTGTCCTTGGGTGCTGGATCTAAATGTTCTCTTGCCCTCCCTCCATGACTTTAGTCATCTAAAAGCATCATGACAAGTATTGTCTTGCTTAGAAGTAGTTACAAAAAGCCAAGGCCACCGTGCTCAAAATAATTCCAATAATTCTTTTAACTTTACAAATTTCTATTCATTACAAGTGAACATTGAATACAATGTATATAATTCAGTTATTTCAATTTTTCAAAACAATTATTTCAATTTTTTCAAAAGTCCTGGCAATCCAGGATAAAGTCCTTCCTATAACCAGCGTTGTTTTTTCTTTTTCTTTTTTCTTCTTACCAATGGTTAACAGACCACCAGGTTATATGTAGTTCACCTTGAGGTTATAGTCCTACAGGAGACCGGTTTGTATTCCCGTTTCGTTGTCTTCCTCGGGGATACTTCAATGTTACTCTAAACAAAATTAATTTCTCCAATGTCCTGGACTGCTTACAGTTTCATATTTTGTTCTAAACATAAAGAAATTTGTCATAACACAAATAAGCATTTTACAACAAGCTAACCAACGTTCCTTCCAGAGGCCCCTCCCCAAACTTACATTTCTTGTCAGCATACTGCTTTCTCATTAACATATTCATCCAGAGTCCTCTAGTGGTCAAACTTTCAATTACTTTTATACTCTTTTCTGGCTATTAACCCATTACACGTCCATTAACCGATCCTTCTCCTCTCCATTTTAACCTCACAACAATCCTGTGAGGTAGGTTAGGCTGAGAATCAGTGACTGGCCCGTCACCCAGTGAGTTTCATGGCTGAGTGGGGACTAGAAGCTGAGTCTCCCAGGTTCCAGTCCAGCACTCTCACCACTATACCACACTGGCTCACATTATATATGTATCTGCTGCCTTATTAATCAGGGGTACTTTTTAGCTGGTTAAATATTTTTGATCAATTAATGGAACCTATGAATTAGATTAAATGTTGCAACGCCTCTTAGAAATGTAGGCAGTGCATCTGTAGAACCCTCAAGCTAAGCCTGGATTTGCATTCCATGATAGGTGCCAAACCCTGCAAAAGAAAGCTTAGTTACCATGGCCAAGGAGTTATATTCCCTCTAACAACAGTGTAGTATGTGGTTCTGTGCTGGTCAGGAAATTGAGGCAACCCACAGACGAGGAAGGTTCCTGCATTCCTAAGAAACCCCTGGGAATACAGAAAAAGTAATGGTTTCCCCTTCCCCCCACCAAAAAGCAGCAACCTCCCCAGCCCAAACAGTAGGCTTGTGCCTGCATGCTGCTCTCATGGAGCCTTGGCAGAGGGCAGAGCACAGTGGCAGGTTCTCCATCTGTCCAGTGGCTCTAAGGCAGGAGCCTAAAGGGGGCAGAAAAGCCGGGCAAGGGATGTATGCAACAGGTGTCCATCCCTTGCCCCCAATTTCCCCTACCCTCTTCCTTGATGAGAAAATTCCATCCAGTATTTGGGGCCACCAGTTTCTTCCCTAGCACAGGCAGGGATGCAGGCACGTCCAAAAACTAGAAAAGCTGGTGACTAGCAGATGAACAGAAATCCAGTCACAATGACAGTTCAGTGCTCCCATAAGCTGTGAGTGAGAGTCATAACAGGATGGAATTGGGGGCAGAGACTTGCTTCCACTCAGCTGATCTAGACGATACATTTGCCATGGGGATTGGCATCCTCATGGCATATTCCCCACAGCCACTACCACCCACGCCATATGGTCTAGTACAGTGGCAGGCAACCTTTTTGGACCGTGGGCCCGTTTGGCAATCTGATAAACTATCCTGGGCACCACCACAAAATGGCTGCCAGTGGAGATGTGGCAAAGGACAAGTACCCTGCCCAAAAGACTAAGCAGAAGGCATAGGTGGGATCTGAGCCCCAACACACTAAACAATTCCTTTGAACCCACAGATTTCAGCACCAACAGAAACCCATTTCACAGCGATGCCAGCTGCCAATATGGAGCTGTGTTAATTTATTTTTTTAAGTGGGAGGGGTAGGGCACCCTGGTGGGTGCCAGGTAATGTGTCTTGGGGCATATTGTTGCCTGTTGGCATCATGTTGCCTCCCAGTCTTCTAATGGAACCATGTATGTGAGTGAGAGTCACAACAGGCTGGAATTGGGGACACAGACTTGTTTCCACTGAGTTGCAGCCTTTGGAATGTTCTCTCTCATCAGAGCAAAATTCTATAAAATTCTACTGTCCCCTCCTGGGATGCTGAACGGAGTTGTCTTTTCTTCTTCTTCATGGTCTCTGCGTATCACTCATATGGGCTCAGTGCCTGCGCGGAGACAAATCGAGAGACTTCTAAAGCTGAGGAAAATCAGGTGGGAACCCCTCCCCCACTGTCTCACTGCGCATGTCCCCGAGGGTTCCCGCCCAATCCCTCAGTTCCTCTTCGACCGCCATTGTGGCTAGACTTAGGGAAGTTCTGCTCGATTCAGTCAAGTGCGTTTGCATAGCTGAGAGAGAAAATAGTCTTATTTTTTTGCTCTATCTGTATCTTCAACTATCGTTTTTTTCTGTCTTTAACGTTATTATTTGTATTCGTTTACTTTATGGGCCGTGTAGGCCCCTTCTTCTTCTGAGGCAATGCTTCTTAAGGCTGAATTCAGGAAGTGCGGGGCGAAACTACCCCCACGAATGGACATTCTTTCTCCCTCCTCTGCCTTGGTGAGAGGCACGTGGTGGACGTGTGCCCCCACTGCCAGGCTTTCACCTGCCAGGCCCATAGGCACAGGGCTGACTGCCTAAAGGTGCTCCTTTGGCACAAGGCTCTAGAGGCGGTGGACGTCATAGCCTCCATGACCATACTGCCACCAGCTCACCCTCTGGTCACTCTGCTCTGTCAACCGCATTCCGTGGAGGCTCTGTTGACCCCGGGGTGCAGCATCTCCTTCGCCTCGGCAAAAAAAATAGCCAAAAAGGCTCATTCTAAAAAGATAGATGCCGAGTGCTGCAGGCATAAAAAGGAGGCAAGAAGGGAAAGGAGGCGAAGTCACCGAAGCCCCAGAAAGAGCCTTCAAAATCGGCACCTGAGTCTTTGTCCCCACAGACTCCGTCTCTGTCAGTACCGAGAGAATCCTCGGTCCTGACACAGCCACCACCTGTTGCTTCCATGTCAGAGGGGGAAATAGTGGATATCTCCCCCCAACCCACCACATCTCATTCCCGAGAATAGCAACAGGAGATGCATTGGGTTCGAGACTTTCAACCTCGAGATTGAAAATCAGTCTCGAGGGAGACCCATCACTCCGATCATTGTCATTGATCCCGATCTCCGACTTCTGAGTGGGGAGACAGGTCGGACTGGTCTCTTGTCCCTCAGCGGGGTTATTATTGGGATGCCTGGTCCCTCAGGCACGCTTATGAGGCACCATATCGCAGACATCCTTACGGCTACTCACTGGGACATGGAGAGAACTTCCCTCGCTCCTGACCCGGACCACCTCAGGTGTGTGGGGACTCTCCTACTTTCCTCCCTCCTCAGCTTCACTGGGCATACTGCCGAGCCGCTCTCCGTCTCGTCCTCGCCAGGCACCCTTGCTGGAACCGACACCGCAAGCTATCTTACCATCACTGCAGCCATTTGTGTAGCTCGAGGACCTGCTGGCCAGGCCCCCCAGATCCTCCCCGCAGGACTACGGATCCGACACTTCATCTTCAGCGTCGTATCCTCCAACAGAGCCGTCGCTGGAAGCAGCGGCCGGTTCCAGACAAGTGGATTCTCCCTCAGAGGATCTGGGCTTTTTCACAGAGCAAGTCCAACTAATGGCCCAGTCCCTCGGGACTGAGACCTGGTGGGTAGAGCAGCGAGTCCAGGAACCCGTCTTTGATGCGGTCTACTCCGAAAGCAGCACCGACAGCGATACGCTTCCTGCTGACCCTTTTGCAGATGGTTCAGCAAACTTGGTCGACTCCGGCTTCAACAGCTGCCACTGCAAGAGGCTTGAGGCCATGTATCAGGTTCAAGAGGACAGTGCTAAATTCCTGTTCTCCCATTCAGTGCCGAATTTTGTAATTGTCAAATTCTCACAAAAAGATCTGGCAAGCAGCATTCAGCACCTGTGGACAAGGAGGGTCACCGTCTGGACGTCTTTGGGTGCAGAATTTACTCTTCCACCTCCCTCAGCCTTCAGGTGGTGAACTACCCAGTGACCATGGCCAGATACCAACTTTTCCTCTGGGAAAAGGTTGGGTCCCTGTGTGACTACCTGCTCGACGACAAGCAGGAGCTGTTCAGCTTCCAGACTAGCAAGACAGCAGATCCATACTGCTCAGCACCAAGCTGACTGCCATAGCTGTGCTAGGATTGGTTCCGTGGCGCCTGGCTGCGATCCACCGCCCTGACCCAGGAGACCAGGAGTCAGATCGAAGACTTACCTGTCGATGCGGAAGGATTCTTTAACCCTTCCACAGATGAGTCTCTGGACAGTATTCAGAAGGCCAAAACAACAGCCAAGAAGATGGGACTTGGGCCAACTCCTCCAGCACGTCCATACCGCCAGAGGAGGTGGTTCCGACAACCATCTTCATTCTTGTCCACCTTCCCACAGAGCCAACAGCAGCAGCAGGTGTTGGTATTTCGTGTAACACAGCAACGTTGTGAGTCATGACTCATTGCATAGGCATGCAAGTGCCTGCACCTGTTAACAGGGTGAGGCACTATCCTCACTACTATGTAAGACAGCTGTGCTATGGCTGTAACTGCTGCAGTAGCTACTTTGTTACTGTGAGCCTACCTCGTGTGTGCTGCTGTGCCTCGGGTGTGAAACTACTACTGCTATTGACTGGTAAGTTCCCCTTGCACAGGGAGATTGCAGTACTCTGTAACTCTGTAAATAAACTGCATATATAATCTATACTGCTCCTCTCTGCTTCTGCTGCATTGCTGAGGTAATTTCATTCCTCTGCCTGAGGACAGCAGGATCATCCGCCTTGGACACAGCAGCTGTCGGTACTGAGACGGCCATACAACCAACCTCAGTACCGAGGCTCCCGGAAATGAAGGGACTACGCCTCAAAGTGTCGTATTTTACTTCCTTGCTTGCTCACTGCCCGGATCTTCTATTTGGCAACAGACTGGCTCCCTTTTTGCCATCATGGGAGCAGATAACATCAGACTGCTGGGTACTTACCATCATTCAGCATGGGTACAGGATTGAATTCGATGCTCTCTCTCCTTTTCTCGGCATCCGAACCACGCGGTCATCCACCCCGCTGCGAGACGAGGTGACTTCCCTGCTACAAAAGGGAGTGATCCAACCAGTTCCCACTCACCTTCGGTGAGAAGGCCTCTACTCAAGGAATTTTACAGTGCTAAAAAAGGATGGAGGGCGTCAACTGATCCTAGACTTAGGGCGAGGCAACAGATATGTCTCCCCGAAGAAATTCAGGATGACCATGCTGTAGTCTATCCTGCTGCTCCTTTGCAAGGATGATTGGCTGACCTCCATCAACCTGAAGGATGTGTACTTTCATGTTGCCATTCACCAGGACAGTCTGTGTTTTCTCCACTTCAGCATCGGACAAGTCCCCTACCAGTTCACAGTGCTCCCTTTCAGCCTCTCCACAGCTCCTCGAGTTTTTACCAAGTGCATCGCAGCAGTATGCGCCCACCTTCAATCTCGGGGTATACAAATCTTCCCCTGCCTCGACGACTGGCTACTCGTGGACTCGACAGAACAGGGGCTACGCCGCTACAGTGAGCTCTGGCATAAACGCTCGATCTCCTTGCCAAACTGGGAATCGAGCCGATGGTGACGGCTGATCTCTGGACTGGTGACCTGGAAGGCAGCATTCCTGGTGGCGGTTACCTCAGCTCACCAGTTGAGCGAACTCTGTGCCCTCTGGGTCGACCTGTCATACTTGATGTTCCCTTGGGACAATGTTGTTCTGCGGCCAGGTATTGCCTTCTTGGCAAAGGTTGTATCCTCCTGTAATTTAAATCAGGACTCTTTCTCCTGGCCTTCTTCCCTGCTCTTTCAACTCCACTTGAATTAACTATGCACGCTCTCGATGTCAGGAGAGTGTTGCCCTTTTATAAGGCTCGGACCGAATCCATCCTTCGATCCCATAAACTCTTTGTCTGCTATGGGAAGAAGAGCCTGGGATTACCCATTTCCACACAAAGGTTTGCCGCCTGGGTCGTCCACTCCATCAGTCTGGCTTTCGATCCGACTGGCCTCCAGGTGTCGGGCCAAGTCCGTGCCCGCTCTACGAGGGGAGTCTGCACATTTGTGGTATTTGTATGTCGAGTTCCATTGCCAGACCTCTGCAGAGCCGCAACATGGTCTTCCCTGTCTACATTTATCCAGCATTATAGACTGGATGTCGAGTCTTGAGCAGACTGCGCCTTCGGCAGGGCAGTACTTTCTTCGATATTGTAGTGACGACACCAACCCTTCGCCGGTAAGTCTATTTGCTAATTCGCCCATATGTGTGATGCACAGAGACCACGAAGAAGAACAGGTTGCTTACCTGTAATTGTGGTTCTTCGAGTGGTCATCTGTGCAGTCACATAACTCATCCACCATCCCCACTTTGGTGTCACTGTCGATATCGATGGGGCTACCAGAAGCAGATCGTTCTTGGTGTTGACATTGATCCCTTGTATCAATGTTGTCTTCCATACCAAGAGATCTCTTGATTCCAAGGCCACAATAACTGGTCTCAGGGAACTGAGGGATTGGGCAGGAACTCTTGCAGACATGTTCAGTGAGACAGTGGGGGAGGGGTTCCCGCCTGGTTTTCCTCAGCTCTAGAAGTCTACCGATTCGTCTTCACTCAGGCACAGAGCCCATATGTGTGACTGCACAGATGACCACTGGAAGAACCACAGTTACAGGTAAACAACCTGTTCTTCTCTCTCTTTTCTTTGCTCTCCTTTCTTCTTTTCCTTTCCTATTTTCTTTTCAATCCCCCAAAAAGATGGTGACCTTTGACCTATTCTTGACCTTCAGGATATAAACTTCTACATTCGCCCAAAGAAATTCAGTATGACTGCACTCTCCTCCATTCTTGCCTTCTTGCGTTTTGGAGACTGGTTCACAACAACAGCCCTCTCTCACCACCGCCTCACTGCCATCATCAACATTGCCCTGTCGCATCTAGGATCTCTTAGCCTGCAGGTCAACAAAGAAAAATCCAGTTTCATCCCATCTCAAATGTAACAATTCATAGGGGCACTTCTTGACTCTACTTGAGCCTGTGCCTACCTACCAAAGGACACCCTATGATGCCTCAGACCGGAATTTAAGGCTTCCCCCAATACTAGACCAGCATCCAATGGCTGCTTGGGCTCATGGCCTCCACCATCTCAGTAACTCCATTAGCACTCCTCTTCATGAGACCACTCCAGTCATGGTTCCTCCAAATCTTCAACCCTGAAACTGACCCCCAGACACGTCTCTTATCTCTTCCTGATTCAGTCCAGCATTCCCTGCACCGGTGTACAGTTCTGACACACCTCTTATGCGGGTTCAACTTCCGGACTCCCTGTCCATCCCTGACAGTTCCACGGACGCGTCCCTCCACAGCTGAGGAGCACACTGTGATTCACTCATGATCAGAGGACTGTGGACCTGTCGGGAGAGCACCCTACACATCAGTCAACTCGAGCTTCTTGCTGTTGCTGAAGTTCTATGGGCACTCCAGTGTTCCATGAAAAGACGATTCGTCCAAATTGCAATGGACAATACCATGGTTGTCTTCTATATAAACAAGCAGGGCAGGATGAGAAACCTTCCCCTCCTTCAGCTCACCCTCAGTTTCTGGGACTGGTGCATTCATCGTCACATTGCCCCCATCGCCATACACCTCTCAGGAATGTCCAATACTCTTGACAACTTTCTCAACAGGTTAGGAACCACCCCTCATGAGTGGGAGATCCCTCCAGCAGTCACACTAGAACTCTTCAACATGTGGGGCACCTCAGCTATTGACCTCTTTACTACAACACTGAATACAAAACTGAACACTGAATACAAAATACTGAATACTGCAGCAGGGCTGGTCGTGACCCAGACTCTCTGGGAGAAGCTTTCCTCCTTCACTGGGAAGGCACTCTAACTTACACATTTCCCCCTTTCCCTCTAGTCACATGACTGGTGGACACCATACAGGATGATAGGGCTCACTGCATCTTGATAACCGCATGGTAGCCAAGGCAAACGTGGTTTGTGTCACTTCTCCTGTCCAACCACACTTTTCTCTATCTCCCTCACCTCCTGGATCTCCTCACAATAAGCAAGGTGAGTGAGTGACAGAATCCACAAAGAAGAAGGACAGGTTGCTTACCAGTAACTGCGGATCTATAGGTGGTAATCTGTGAACTCACACAACCCATCCCCCTTCCTGCTTAGTGCCTTGCCTTCTTTAATTCTCTGCTGCAGCAGACTTGAAACTGATAGACACGCAGGAGCCCCACCATGAGCATGCACAAGACGGTGGGCTTCTCTAAAACTCTCTTTAGCTCTAGAATATTCCGAATTGCTGTTTTGCGCAAGCGCATAACCCATATGTGTGAGTTCAAAGATGACCACTCTTAAGAACCACAGTTACAGGTAAGCAACCTGTCCTTCCTGACCAGGGCCCTCCAACCTTGGGTCCCCAGATGTTGCTGACCTACAGCTCCCCGCATACCCAGCCAGCATGACTAATGGCAAGGGATTCTGGGGACCCAAGGTTGGAGAGCCCTGTTCTAGAGAATCCATTTTCGCTGATGCAGCTTTGTAGCACATAACCCTAACCCTTATTAAGGGTTCCACCAGTAGTAGCATCATCATCAGTGAAAGACTAGTGAATTAGAGATATCTGTGATGTTTGGCCCACCTGTGTTCACCTGAAAAGTGAAAGGGATCAAATCAGACATGTCATGAAAGGTGTCTTGCCCTACACATTGGGGATGTGTTGGAGACTAGAGTGTCTGCAAGGTAAGACGTGCCTTGAGATCCTTTCCGTATATATGCTTGTTATGCCCTACAACAATCTATCACTGTTGTTGCAGGAACATTAAATCCTTCTATCAAAACTTGCATCCCTAACATCTCTCTTTTTTCAGAGGGTCATTTCGTTGAGAGGCACAAGGAGGAGTTGATCCAAAGAGTCCGTGGGGCAGACATGCTTGTGGGATTACTGTTCAAGGTTATTGTCTGTACGCGTTTCCTATATGCTGAATTCTGGGGTAAAACAGACAAAGAAAAAATGGAGGCCCTCTACAAGGTTGTACCTGACTGGAATGGAGAATGGAAGGACCGACTCTACCAGGTGCTGAGGGCAAGAAACGGACACCTGATCGAGGAGCTTGAGGGTAAAGTCATTGCAGCGCACCTGACAGATATGTTTGAAGTCCTGAACTGCTTGTTCACTTGCACAATAACCCCCACAAAGTGTGAGTGTAGCATTCTCCCCTGCTTGCTCAGCTGCTTAAGGTGAATCCTATTACGAACAAAAATGCCAAAATCTCAGTGTCACACAAAAAGTCATCTTGGTTCATCAGTCCACATAGAAGAGCAAGGCCCCAAGTATTCATGGCTCTAATTTTGCGTCAGAGTGTGGGTTCTGGGGGGTTTGTTGACCACCCCAGCTACCCACCCTCGCTGGGTTTGCACGTAACGACAAGCTGTGCCCAGTGAGGGTAATTAGGTAAATTGGGAGGCATGCGTCCAGCACTGATGGGGGTGGTTAATACGCCACTGTGCCTCATTAAGCCAGCCGAATCTCCTGGAAACTGGGCATGTATAAGGCAGTTTCCTGTGTTGCTGTGACGATTCTAATTTGGGACTATGAATAAAAATATCAGCATTGGACAATAGTCAATGTTAGTCCTACTTAGAGTAGACTCTTTGAAATGAACAAGACTTAAGTTAGTCGCAACTGAAGTCCCATTCATTTCAGTGGGTCTACTCTGAGTAGGACTAAGATAGGGTGGTATCCAATGTGTTCATCGCTCCCCTCCCTGATCTTTAGCAGTACCCCTGTTCTGACAGTGCGATGCTCTGCATTCCAACATCAACAGTGGCGTGGGGTGATGTCACTGCTTGTCCTAGTTGTACATACCGAGCAAGGGGGCAGCCATGCCTCCTTCCCTTCTCCCCCAGCCTCCCACTATTTGCTGTTTTCCTGGCTTTTGTGCAGTTTTTCCCAGGGTAAAAGGTTGAAATGCCTTTCCTGAGTCTTAGTTACTGGCAGTAAGAGCTTTAAGCTACGATATGTTGGTGTTTTTTGTGTGACTTTGGCCCTTCCCTCTTTGCCTTGGGCCCTTCCCCGTTTTGCCTTCAGCCCCACCCACCACTGGAATTTACAGGGTTGAGGGCTTCTCTGGAATTCCCCACCCCTGGTGTATTCATTTATTTATTGCATTTCTATACTGCGCAATAGCCGAAGCTGTTTGTGTTGGATTGCACCCAACAGCACAATCCTATGCATGTCTACTTAGAGAAAAGTCCCATTGGGCTACACTGGACTACACTGCCAGTAATATGCAGGTGAGAACAATGGACTGTTTTGCAGGGCTTCAGGAATGCATCCTCAGCCACAGTGCCAACACCCCCCCCCACACACATACATACTTGTACACATACAATGTTGGTATAATGGCAGACTTCATTTGCATTGGCAGTATTTTTGCACGAAATAGGATAATGCCTGAGGTAGAAAGAGCATAAACCCCTGTCATTCCTGCTATGTATTGTTTGGAGCTGGATATGCTATTGCCCAGTCACAGCTACACTAAAATCCTGGATTTTCTAATTGTTTTCTATGGGCAGTAATCAGTATTCCATAGGGGTAGACCAAAAAAAGAAAAGGAACAAGAAAAAGAATGGGTTCAAAATGAACCTGGAAGTGCCTTCTCCAGTCAAGTGGTCACTCTACACTTATCTTGAACTCAGGCTCTCAAATGTGTGTGGGGGCTTATTTACAAGGCTGAATGAGATCTATGTTCCAGCCTCTTCATGGTAGAGCCAATGATGTTAAAATGAACAAGCTACCCAGATATAACTCCTCTTCCAGAATGTTTCTATTCATACAACATTAAGGGTGCTACCTTATGCATATTTAGACAGGAAAAATCCTACAACTCCCAGCATTGCCGAGTCAGCCATGTTGGCTGGAGAATGTTGGGCGTTGTAGAACTTTTTCCTGTCTAAAAATTGCACCTTAAACGAATGATAACAATAATCTGGAATGAAACAACAATGAGGAAATATTAACAGTAAATCAGCTAATGTTCAGTGAGAAAAAGGGTGACTATGTATCCTAAATGTTAAATATGATTATCATGCTAACAGGTTAATATGGGTATTGCAGTGGTTAAAAATAAACAATGGAAGAAATATGAGTGTACATCATGGGCTTCAATACCTGTCTGAGAAGTTGTTTGCTGCCTTACATCTCTCTCTCCAGTCCTATCAGACCCACATGCTGCAAAATATATATAGTTCCTGTGCTGTGACAACCATCACAGTGAAGAAGCTGGGGGAGGCAGCTAGATCCATTTCAGGCTCATCTCAAGCCGTGTCTTTTTCCACTTTTCCAGCTCCACGAAAGTCTGTCCGTGACTGCCTGGTGGACACCCTGGACGACCTGAGGGTGGCCGAACTCAATATATTCAAGGACAAGCTCAATGAGTTTTCCATCAAGGAGGGCTTCGACAATATTCCCAAAGGGCTGCTAGAGACAGCAGACGTCTTTGACTTAAGTGACCTGATGATCAGCTTCTACGAGGAGGATTATGCTGTGGAGGTGACCACTGGGGTGCTGGAAGCCATCAACTGCAATCAACAGGCATACAGTCTCCTCTGTGCTGTTTCCAGAATCAGTAAGGAAAGGGGAGAACCAGCACTCGGAAGGGGGCAGGTGGGATACACTGGTTGGGCCAGATCATCTCATTGTAGGGGTGGGACTGGGCGGAAAAGAGCTTTCTTTGCTGGGTTCAGGTGCATCAGAAATCTTTCTACAATATTGGGGTGCCTTGGCAAAATGGAGGGGAGGACTCTGAAGCCAATCGTTTTTTGTTTGTTTGTTTTTTAATTTAATATAATTTATTGCTTATAGCCAATGGCCATCACAATACAGTTACAAAGTACAAAAACCATTTAATACAGTGAAATAAAACAAGAATACAATTGGATGGTCAGAGTTTAAAATGCTCCTTCTGTGCTTCCCCCCCTAGGGTTTGGCAGTAATGTGGCTTAGAAAGGCTGCCCTTATTTTTCTTTCAGCTAGTGCAAATAAAGCAATCCTATAATTGATGAATTAATCTACGTCTGCCAACAGCCATCTGATTTTAAAGTCATCTGATTGACCTTCTAAGGTGTTCTGGAAAGGAGATATAAATTTAGTCCTAGGTGAATTATAGAGTGGGCAGTATAGAATGCAATGTGCAAGATCTTCGATATGCCCTGCCTCGCATATACAGAAATGCTCCTTTGCTGGCCTGTTGGAAAATCTTCCAGCTAAATACTCAGTGGGCATCATTTCAAATCTATGCTGGGTGAAAGCATGCCTAACAGGACAGAATGTTAATTCTCGCAAATAGCTTGCCCTTTTATGGTCTGTTTTAATTTTGGTGTACCAAGTGGCAGATTTACAATTTTTTATGTATTCAAGATCTCTTTTGGCATCTTTACCAAACACAATATCTCGGATCTTATGATCAACTACATCCTGCATTGTTATTACTGAGGGAACTGATTAGTTCAGCATCAAGCATCTGCAAGATTTTACCCAACCTTCTCTATTCTGCAGATCCAGAAGGCATAATTTTGCTCAATGCCGTTCTGGCAGTGAATTTAGTTTTTTCCAATACAGTATTATGGATTTATGTATGCGTGCTTTTAAGGAAGGGAGGCCTAATTCGGTTCTTAGTAATGCGCCAGGAGTACTATGTGACACTGCCAAGAGCATTCGCAAGAACTTGTTTTGTATTACCTCAAGTTCGTTTCTGCAATGGCTGTCCCAGATTCGTGCACCGTATGAAAGGTGAGACACAATCTTGGCTACAAAGATCTTTAGGGTTGGTTCTACTAAACGATAGCTCTCAGTATAGTGCAGTTTCTTTATAGGTCCAATAAACGAGCAGCTGAATATGTAATTGTTTCGAAATGGGTATGCCATAGAGTATTTTCAAAGAAATTAAGCCCTAGGTACTTGAATGAGCGGCATTGTTCAGTACTGTGTCCATCCAAGGTCCATTTATGCAGTTCATGCCTTTTTGCAAACACAACCACTTTTGTTTTACTGTAAATGATGGATAGACCTTCCCGCCTACAGTAATTTCCAAATTTAGTGAGTAATCATCTCATGCCAGTTTGGGTTAGTGAGATGAGTGCCATATCATCTGCATAAAGCAGAACTGGGACCTTCTGTTTCCCAACTGCAGGAGGGAAATTGGCAGAAGAAGAAAGCTCCTGTGTGATGTCATTTATATAAAGATTAAATAGAAGTGGTGCCGGGATGCAGCCTTGTTTGACTCCCCTTACTGTTGTTATTGGGTCAGAAAGAGAACCTGCTGTGCCAACTCGGATTCTGATATCAGTTTTGGTATAAAGTTGCTGCATAAGAAGCAGCAAGCGTTTATCAGTTGAGATGGCATCTAGTTTCTTCCCTAGGGGTTGTCGGTCTATCAAATGCGGATGAGAGATCTACAAATGTGACATATAGCTTTTTTGAGGGACTATTTCCATGTTTTTGAATAAGATAGTTCAGGACAAAAGACTGATCTATCGTGCTATGCCCCTTGCGACAGCCTGCCTGCATCGGGGACAAAACCTGATTTCCTTCAACCCAATCATCTAATTTGTTTAAGAGATGCCGTACGTATATTTTAGCAGGTACATCAAGTAGACTTATTGGGGGGTAATTTTGTGGATCCCCTTGCTCACCTTCCTTATGAATTGGGACAATAATGCTAGATGTCCAACCCTTTGGTAATATTCCACTGGAATTAACTGTTGTAAATAATGTTGCCAGGATTGGAGCCCACCACTCTGGGTCCAAACAGAAAATTTCTGGAGGCAACATATCCCAACCTGGGGCTTTACCTGAAGACAATCTCCCAATTAGGCTTTTAATTGCTGCTTCAGTGACAGGGGGCCATATAGGTAGCACTCCCAAATCCATCTTATACGTCTTTCCCCAATGTGCACACCCTACATAGAGTGTATGTCAGTGGGCAGTTTAAGCCATCAACTGCAGTCAATAGGCAGACAGTCTCCTCCGTGCTGTTTCCAGAATCAGTAAGGAAAGGGGAGAACCAGCACTCGGAGGGGGGCAGGTGGGATACAGTGGTTGGGCCAGATCATCTCATTGTAGGGGTGGGACTGGGCGGAAGAGAGCTTTCTTTGCTGGTTTCAGGTGCATTAGAAATCTCTACAACGTTGGGGTGCCTTGGCAAAATGGAGGGGAGGACTCTGAAAACAATAACCTTCCTTTCTTCATCTCTCTCTCTCTCCTTCTCCCCCTCACATTACTTAATTGCATAATTCCAACTTGCATAAAATAAATCGCGAACGTAGGAGGGAAAATGAAGAGCCAATACACTTATTTGGTGTTTAACTGGGCCACTTTTATTTAAATACAATGAACTGCAAAGGGATGGAGTGCGGGTTATTCTAATTCGGCCTCCTAGGCTGCTCAATTGTGCAATTGGGCGGAGCATCCAAAACAGGAAGGTGGCGTTGGATCCGCCGCCGCCCCATTTTCCACTTTACAGTGTTGGGAGCCTTTGTTGCGTCGCCCCCTCTCGGAGTCCCACGACAACAAGTTTGGCGAGAACAAAGGCATCACAGGCGTTCCTGATCCTCAACTGACTGAGCCTACTGACCCATCAATCTGAGGCCTCCTGAAACCGCCTGTCACCTGACTGGTGCCAGGGATGCTCACCTCACCCTATCAATACCCTAACCCGCACTTACCCGCCACAGAGAGGGAGCAGCACCTGCTTAGTCCCCTCTCCCCCACCTGCCCGAACAAGTTCCAGCAGGGCCCTTTGCAGGTCCTTGAGAAACACGTTGTTGCCTTGATCAGCAAAATGCACTCCATCAGTGCGGTACATCTCCCTCTGCGCTGACACAATCTCGGGATGGGGTACAGAATAACTCTCCCCACCCAGCCTTTTAACAATTTCTCTGTTAACACTTCTGGCTGCTCAGTTCATAATCATGGAGCTTGTGTTGCCCCTCCAACAGTAGTGTGGCAGGATATGAGATCAGACAATCTGAACTGCAGGCCATCTTTGATGGTCCGAAAGTCTGCAAGCGCTTGTAGGATTAAGGCCTTGCTCTTGAGTAAGCCCAGATCATTCCCCCCAAGATGTAGCACCTGCAGGTGCGGGGGTTGCTCATTAAAGCCAGACCGGAACAGGATGGTCAGTAGGTTCTGCCACAGCAAGCCGCGGCATCCCAACCAGTGGATGTCCACCATTGTTCGCTTCCCAGCTGGGTTCCTTGGCATGAAGTTACAGCCCTTCGAGCCTCCCAGAAACAAAGGTGTGTCCCCACACCAAAACACGCACCGGTCTGGCCCATGAATGTTCTGCAATAAGGAAACAGAGGCCGCAGTATCGTTCATAGAAATGTGCGTACATAAGACCGATAGGCCTGAGATTTCCAATGCCCCATAGCCTGGACTCTGTCCTCAGGGAAGCGCACTGCTGCCCTGTGTTGTCTCCCCATCTGATTGACTTGCTCAAATGCTGAGCATGAGATGGAACATCCCATAGGCTGAGGCACTATTTAAAACCGTGATATATGTAATCGGCATCTGCCCTGCGTGGGTAGATGTGCGGCAAAGGCAACAGTGCCTCTAATTTAATTGGGCTGGGGCTCTTTGGGAACCTGGCACTGTCCTAGTCCATGTGAGGAACTGGCCTGGTTGCCTGCTTTGGGTTGACCCTTATGGCGCCTGATCTTTGGGCATGTGCTGACAGCATGTGGTCCTCCGCAAAGCCCACCGGCATGTTGGAAGTTACACTCAGACCGTTTGCATCCGCCCCTTGAGAAATCCCAGCAGACTGGCCGGTGTTGAACCACCTGACCCAGGAGAGGTGTGGGTCCCGGGGGATCCTTGGTATTTGTCAAGGATGTGCCCCGTGGCTGCTCTTTCCCCCAGAATAGGGCGCGCTGTAATTGTATATTCCATCCAAATGTCAGCTGTCTTTAGTGTCCCAGCTGATGAAACGATCGGCCGCTGCCTTTTCACGGAAATCCTCGTCATAATACAGCCAAACAGTTCCTTCGTAGCAGGAGTATGCCCGAAATATTATATCTAAATATTTAACAAGTACCACACCTTTCTCTGGGTATTGTTGTAGTACCACCCCCATATAGGTCAAGTACCCTGCCAGCCAATTGGACCATGTACGTGGGGGTTTCCTCTTTTTTGCATTTTCCCGCTCTGTATCTCTGAGTTTCTCTAACTCATGAGGTTCGGGCTCTTTGCAGGAGGGAGAACATGTCAATGTATTCCCCCGTCAGTATCTTGTCCTTTGTCGCCTGCGACAAATGGAAGCCTAGTGGGAATGAAGGCCCACCATGATGCTTGTTTCATAACGCTGAATTTGGGTAGTTATCGACCGCTGCAGGGGCATAACCTAGCGTCCCACCATGTGTGGTAGCCCCCCCACACACACTGGTGCACAAGCCTCAGCAAGACTTGTAAAGCCTCCAGCATTCTTGGTAGTGTCAGTTGCTTGCGTCAGGGCTGTGTTCTGCTGTCCTATACCACTGTTGACCCTGATGCACCGCCCCCCCCGATGGGTGGGGAAGCGCATTGGGAGCCCCATGCTGCGGGGCCTGAGATGTGGCTGGGCTGTGTCCCCCATTCATTGATTGCACTGCTTCTGCAATGGCAATGGCATGTGCCTTGGGGGCAGCTTGCTGCGCGACTTGATTAGTAGTCGACATAGCCCCACTGTAAGGGCTGCCAGCATTCATGGTCGTGCCTGCTGTTGCCAGCAGTGCCATATTCTGCTGCCCCATATCTTTTGACCCCGATGTCCCACCCCCCCAGTGCTTGGGAAAGCAGATTGACAAATTCCTGCAGTGAGACCTGGGGCATGGTAGGTGTGCCTCCCCCCACCGGTGGCTGCTCTGCACCCACCGGCACAGGGGGGGGCAAATTAGGAAAGGCGTGGGAAGGCCCAGCCTGGTGCTCTTGGTAAGTGTATGTGCTCCGTGCACTCTGTATTTGGTACTCATCCTCTCTTGGCGCTGGGCATGAGCTAGGCTTTTTCCTGATCCATCAATTCCCAAAGTTTCCAGGACAGGTGTCTAGCATAAAGCTTGCTTACTATACTTAGCAGGCTGATTGGGCGGTAATTAGATGGATCACATTTTGAGCCCTTTTTATGGATTGGGACAATAATTTAAAATGAGAATCTGCACATGCTTTGCGTCTTAGAAAAATAAGGGTGGGCAAGCAGATTTTTTTTTCTTTTTTGCTCTATCGCATCGGGCATGTAGAAGTTGTTGTACAGCACAGCACAGCACAGCTCTGCAGGGCCAAGGAGAGAAATGTCAATGGTGTGCTTCGCAACTGAAGTACTACAACAAGGGGGTGGGCCCAAAAGATGATTAAGTCCAGGCTCTAAAATTTCTTGGCTGCACCACTGAGTGTGGATGTGTTTTAAGGAAAGCAGGATGGGCTACATGACCTTTGGGGGCACTAACAGACCTATGAAAAGAGCTATCAGAAGAGTTAATCATGTTCTCCTTTCCCAGAACATTTTGTGGAACGACACCAAGAAGAGCTGATCCAACAAGCTTCTGGGATGGACGTGATACTGTTTCGGTTACTTGGTTGGGTCCTGAAGGCTGATGAATATCACAACATTATGGCTGAGGAGACAGATGCAGGGAAGATGAAGAAGCTTCTCCAGCTGGTGCCAAGCTGGACCAGAAGAAAGAAGGACCATCTCTACCGGGAGCTTCTTCAAACAAACCGGCCTCTTATTGCTGCCCTTGAGGGTAAATGAGTCGCATAGGAAAATACGCTGATCCCTGCACTTCTTGGTGGAAACAGATGAGCATTTACCACGTGGTGACTTAACACAGTGCAAATATAATAATTTGGTAACTGGTGGTTTGGGTGGAAAGAGTTGACAATTTTATTGAAATCATCCTGCATATTCATATGGGTGATAAAAAATGTTCCTCTGTTGGCACTTTCTGATGGCTTTCATTTGATTTCTTTCCCCCGCCCACCTGCCCCCAATTTCCTCCAAAGCATCTCTAGCTTATTTCTTCATCTGACACTTCCCTCTTTCCTGTGGTTTTCAGTATGAACCAAGGATTCTTAGTGAGGCTCAGATATCCAGAACATATAAATGTTGAAATAGTCAGGAACCTGTAATGGGAAATGTTTTGCCCTCTGGGGCTTTCTGCGTGATGATGGAAAGTGACCTCTTACCTCATGTTAGGCTTAGCATTACGCTTACAGATGCTTTTTGAAAGAAACAAACACACTATTTCTCATCTTCCCATGATGGATGGTGGAGTGGCGGATTGTGGCAGCCTTTCCCTGGGATTCTTGTGCTTGACACATTTTCAGAAGCAAGGGCAGAAGTGCATTTCGGTATTGGAGCAGGGCGCACTGTAGGCATAGAGTAAACTAGATAGGTAGATAGTAATTCAAGTTCTGTTCACAGAATGTCAGAGCTGTGCTGCACGGTGAGAGGGAAGCCTTGTTGGGGCTTGAAAATTACTTTAAATTTAGCTGAGAAAAAGGCCAGCATGGGGAGGGGTTGTGTCATAGAATCAGAAAAGCAGAGTTGGAAGGGGCCTACAAGGCCATCGAGTCCAATCCCCTGCTCAGTGCAGGAATCCAGGTCAAAGCATCCCTGACAGATGTCTGTCCAGCTGCACCTTGAATGCCTCCAGAGTGGGAGAGCCCACCACCTCCCTAGGGAGTTGATTCCATTGTCTTATTGCTCTGACAGTCAGGAAATTTTTCCTGATGTTTAGGTGGAATCTAGGCTCCTGTAACCAGTGTCAGCACAAGCACAGTGCAGTAGCTCCAGTGACACAATCACAGTTGATATATGTATTTGCAAGGGCGGACAGTTCACATTTCTCCTGACAAAACACGCAGTTTGAAAAATGCACCAGGAAAAAAATGATAACCTTGCAAAAGAAATGCTTTATTTGGAAAAAGATGACTTCCTGCACAAGAAGGGGGACATTTTAGGGGGGATGTTTGTGTGCGTGTGCAAAAGAAATGGATATGGCATTTCTAAACCTCTGGATTACATAGATCTAGTATTCCAGCCTTGGCTGCAGCTGGATACTTGTACAGTAATACCTTGGATTGCAAATAACTTGGTCTGAGAGCATTTTGCAAGACAAGCAAATTGTTTAAATAAATTTTGACTTGATAAACAAACGACGTCTTGCAAGACAAGTGTAGGGATGTAACCGCTCTCCTCGAGCAGGCATAGCGGGCCGAAATCGGCCCCACTCACGCCCGCCAGAGACTCGCTTTTATATAAGAGTGTTTTGGATTACAAGCACAGTTCCGGAACGAATTATGATTGCAATCCAAGGTATTACTGTACTTCGCTTGGTGGAGATGGGAAAAATGCAAGACAATGCCCTCTGGAGAATTTAAGTATAGAATCATATGGTCCATTTCAGTATCCCAGTTGTGCCCTTTCTGAATCCCCACTCTGTTTTCTGCAGGAACAAGTGGACCCGGAAACCTCAAGACCTTTCCTAGTGAAGGTGAGTGGTAGATAAATCGCCCTTTGAGCTGCCCTGAAGAACTGTCCATGCATGGCCTAGGCGTGGAGATGCTTACTGTAGTTGTGGCTCCCCCCCCCCATAACATTTTAAAATATGCACCTTTGCCTCCCAAGCAGCTGTACATAGCAGAACATCCAGTTTCTTAGGATCAGCTGACAGTCACAGAAGGGTGAGCTGGCAAAGGGTGGTGTAGTGGTTAGCATGTTGGACTTTGACTGGGGGACCTGGCTTCACCTCCCTGATCAGCCTTGATTAGCAGAAATGGTACAGCTTAGAGCAGGGGTGGGGAACCTCAGGCCCGTGGGCCAAATCTGCCCCCCTGGACTCCCCAGATGGCCGTGCTCCCTTCCTTTGGCCCACCCCCTTTCCCCTGACCACTGATCATATAGTGGTTCACCAAAGTTTTCATGGTTCCCCCCATCACATTTTGTAAGGTTGGCATGCCTCTCTTAAGGCTTTAGTAAGTAAAAGCTTAAAGCTAAAAGATGCTGGTATTTTGGCCGCTCCTCTTTTGCCTTTGACCCCACCCTCCTCTGGAATGTGGCCTCCAAGAAGTTCTCCAAAACTGAGTTAAGCCCTCGGGCTGAAAGTGGATCCCCACCCCTGGGTTACAGATATTTTTAAAAATATAGTAAGCAGTATATAAATCTATTAAATAAATCAATAAACAACAAATATATACATACATGCCATGGGGCTTAGTGGTTTTATAAAGGCTGCTAAAAAAAAGAAAGAAATATCAGGTGGTTTTTGTTTGTTTGTCTTTGGGCTTTGCAGTATGACCTGGTGGTTGTCTCTTTACCTTTTATTTCCCAGAGGAACATTTTATTGAGAGGCACCAGGAAGAGCTTTTTCGACAGTGTCACTGGAGTAGAAATTGTATTGGACTCTCTGAAGAGGAATGGCCTAGTAACAGTTGAACAAATTTCTGAAATCAAAGGGACCAGCCAACAGCAAATGCAGAAACTGTATCAGCTGGTGTCAAGTTGGGAAACAGAATACAAGGATACATTCCAAAGTATCCTAGAGAAAAGTAATGGACGACTTATGCTTCTGCTTGCAGGTAAGGAATGAAATGGCGTATTTAATGTGGGGCTACAATACTAGGCAGTTGCATCCTCAACCCAGTCCAGAAGGGAAGCAAGCACTGGATTGACCTTGCTGTCAGTTGCTCATGTCAGTCCTTCATCTGCTACTGGGCCGGGCAAGGGATGTTTCAGAGGCACTCTCAGCATCAGCTGTCAAGCAGATAGCACATGGGAGGCCTGACAGCCAGCGTGGTGTATTCATTGGTAGGCAGAATGGGGGGTTGAACCTGATCGCTGAGTGAAGTTGGGCCACTCACAATCTCTCACCAGAACCTGCCAGATGTTGTGATGATGAAATGGGTGAGGCCGGTGGGGGAGAAGCATGTACCTCTTAAAGGAAATGCAGGATAAGAACGTAGTAAATGAATAATAAATGCTACTGCATATGTTTATAGAGTAGTTGTCTTTCCCCCTAAATGGGATGCAGGCATCTTCCCCTTGACGGCGACTGACCCAGTGCAAAACCAATGTCAGCAAAATCACTGTAGATACTTAGATTGCCATGTTACCATGCAGAGCGGAAGCAGCAATTGGGAAAGTGTGTTCAAGAGCTTTTATCACCACTCCTTCCTGCTGTTGGGGCAGACAACTCCCCCCCACCTTTATTAGAAAAATATAAAAACAAACAAGCGCTCACATGCTCACACAAACACAGACCAAAGTATACATATCGGGTGGGATCCTGGCTAAGTTAGTTGAATGTAGGTCCCATTAAAATCAGTGGGACAAGATAGTCACACATCTTAACTCCCATTGGTTTTCATTGGGAAGTAATTTCAGCTGACAGTGCCATCCTGTGCAATTCAACTCAAAAGTAAGTCCCATTGTGTTCAATGTGATGTACTCCCATGTTGGTGGGTATATGATTGTAGCTTTAGTCTGGATTCAACCCATAGAAAGATCCAAACTGTATTATAAGAAAGGAAACAGTACACACGGCTGTACTTTATCCTGGAAATGTGTGTTCCCTTGATTTATAAATGAGTCCAGTGTTCCATAAACCTGTTTAACCATCTCCCCTCTTTTTCTCTTTTATAGCAAGTCAGTTTAATCAGTAAGGCAGTAATCCATCTCCTTCTGTTTCATTCTAAAAGAGAGGGAGTAGTTGTTGATTGTTCAGTGTACAGTTATAGTCATTCTGGTGTTATAAACATGTGACCCCCTCCACATCTTCTTCTAGAACAATCCCTTGTAAAAAAAAAAAAAAAAAAAAGGCCAGGAGCATTTTGTGGATCATACAGAATATTGTACCCTGTCATTTTCTTGATTTTATCCCAAGATGCTTTTCTAGTAATTCACATTAACTGGATATTGTCAAAAGACACAGGGAAAATATCCACTCCCACCCTCTGTCATCTCCAGCATTGGTTAGAATCAAGATTCTATATCTATTTTAGTCTTATCGGGGTGAGAGTGATGCTACTGGAACTGCAACATAAAGTAATTTTCATACATTATCACACTGCTCATGCTTGTATTCACACTTTCCCGAAGCCCCTTCCAAAATGGGCTCCCACAAATTGCTTTTCCATTTCAATTGAAAACTAGGCAAATGGCCGATTTAACTAGAAGGGTATTACGGTAAATATAATACATAGTGTAAAGAAAAATAATGTTAAAGCTGGAGTATTAGCATTAAATATTTTCAAGGCTTTTGATTGTGTGGAATGGCCTATGTAAAAATGATAATAAAAAATATGGGGTTTGGAACAAGATTTAAAGGCGTAATTAATCAACTATATGCCCATAATATTACAAATGGGCATACATTTGGAAATGTAGTGGTAAATGATGGTATTACATAACAAATTTCCTTAGACCGAGGAACTAGACAAGGATGTCCCCTTTCCTCTATTTTGTTTGCATTAGTGATGGAAATACTAGCAAATGTAGTAAGAGAAGATAGAAATACTTTATAGGGATGGGGGTTGGAGATCAATCTAAAATAAAGCTTTTTGCAGATGATACTTTATTAACAATTAAAAATCCTATTGAAACAATGGATAGGTTGGAGAACCACTTGAGAGAATTTGGAGAAATAATGGGGCTTCAGATGAACTGGGGTAAATCCAAGATTTTATTGTTTAATTATGGTAAAAAGGGGGAGAATGAAATGTTAAAGAAAAAATATAACATTAAAATTACAAATGTAATTAAATATTTAGGAATAGAAATTACACAAGATATTGATAAAGTAGGAGTACAAAATTTTAGAAAGTTTAAGATGGAGGTTAAAAATAAAATAGAGGAGTATTAAAAAATTGGACTTTCAAGGTTTGGTAGAATAGCGTTGGTAAAAATGAAGATATTGCCTAAGATACCTTGTCAAGATTTGTTACATTTTTGGAATATAGAATAATACCTTAAATCTATATATACAGGCTGTCGTAAATCCGTCCAGTTTCAAGATAAGGCGTAGTCGTTAGCACAGTCCAAGTGTCGAAGCCAAAAGATATCAGTCCAAAACAGAGCAAACAGAGCAGTCAGGGATCAGGCATAGGCGTAGTCAGGGTCGTTCCGAGGATCAAAGGTACAGAGGTCTGAGGTCAGGAATATCAGGAGCGTCTGGCGGTAGCTGTAACAAACAATTACTTCCAGCTTCTGAGTGTGTTTGGGACCTGCCTTTTGAGCAGGCGCTGATTAGTAAGGGTGCCCAGCTGGGTCAGGCTGCACTTAGCCTGACCCCACCCCAAACACACTCCGGCACGGCTGGTCTCTGTCTGACCTACTGGAGGCACAACACTACCCCCATCCCTAGGACAGACCCCCTCCGGCCTCTCCCCCGGGACAAGTGTTGACTGGGGGAGCAGAGAGAAATCCAAGGGGTGGCTTCCGAAGGCCCCCAAACTCCTCCCGGACAGACCTTTGTTGCAGTCGCACACTCCTCCGGGTGGCCTCTTGCTGGATCTTCCGCTTCCACCGCCGACGGTCCTGCGGGGGCAAAGGAGGTTTGGAGTCCGAATCAAGAGCTGGGTCGGTGGAGGGCACCGCCACCGTGCCTGGGTCCTGTTGCCTAGATGTCCCAGGACGCGGAGGGGAGTCCGGCACGGCCCTGGGGGGAACAGGATCAGTCCAAAACTGGCTGCTCGGTGGTGGTAGATGGTCCAGACTGCCCCGCTGGAAGTTCCCCGGAGGTATCCGGGTCAGGCCACTCCAAATCTTCCTCTTTGTCTGAGGACTCCGTAGTGGAACTGTCTGCGGGACCTGCAGGTGGTGGCAAGGTACCTGTCTTAGTCAGGTAGTGTGTGTGGAAATGGCGGACAAGCCGTGGGGCATGCACCTGGGACGCATCCTCCCAGGAGCGGTCTTCTGGGGCATACCCCCTCCAGTCGATCAGGTACTGGAGCCAGCCCTGAAACGTGCGGGAGTCGAGAACCTGGGCGACTTCATACTCCTACTCCCCATCAACCTTGATCGGTGGCGGGGGCCTGGAGCGGGTGCGCAAGGGGTGCGGCGGAGCAGCGGGGACCAACAGGGACCGGTGGAAGACAGGGTGCACACGGAGCGATGCTGGGAGCTGCAACTGGAACGCCACGGGGTTGACCTGGCGGGAGATGACTAAGGGACTGACATGGCGTGCATCCAATTTCCGGGATGGCTTCTGGGAGCGGAGGAACCTTGTAGACAGCCAGACCCGGTCGCCAACTCGCAAAGGAGGACCCTCCTGGCGGTGGCGGTCAGCCGCCTTTTTGTACGCTTGCTTGGCCAGGTCTAGTTGATCTTTGAAAACGGCCTGTACGGTGTGCAACTCCTGGGCAGCAAGAGTCGCAGCAGGAACCGCTGACGGGGGCAGGACTGAAGGGAAGAACCTGGGGTGATAACCGTACGTGGCGAAGAACGGAGTTAGCCGCGTGGAGACGTGTCGAGTTGTTATAAGCGAACTCCGCAAGGGGTAGGAGATCCACCCAATAATCCTGCTGGAAGCTGGTGTAGCAGCGCAGGTACTGTTCCAGTGTCGCGTTTGTTCGTTCTGTCTGGCCATCAGACTGGGGATGATGGGCCGATGATAGATGTACTTTGACATCCAAAGACCAGAACAAGGCGTGCCAGAACCAGGATGCAAATTCGGCCCCCGATCCGAGTATCAGGCAGTCAGGAAAGCCGTGGAGACGAAAGATCTGGGCAATGAACAGCTGAGCTGTCTCTCGAGCTGAGGGGAGTCCTGCACACGGGAGGAAGTGTGCCATTTTGCTGAACAGGTCCACCACTACCAACACGGAAGTCTGGCCCTGGGACACGGGCAAATCAATGATAAAGTCCAGCGACATGTACCGCCAAGGTCCCTGGGGAGTTGGGAGCGGGACTAGGAGCCCCTGTGGGCGCCCTGGGTGTGCCTTCACCTGGCAGCAGGTATCACAGGCTTCCACATAGGCCTTGGCATCCGCCTGAATTCGTGGCCACCAGAACTCCCGTAACAGCAGATGGAGGGTCTTGTAGGTCCCAAAATGCCCCGCCGGCCGACTGTCGTGGCATAGATGCAGCGCCTCACCCCAGAGAGCACCCGGAGGGAGGTAGAGACAGTCCCAGGTGATACAAGAGCCCCTCCAGCAAGGAGAACTGGAGTGTCTTGAGTCCGAGTTCCCAGCACGCAGGGCATGGATGTGCTTCTGTGCAAACGAGTCCTGCTGTTGTTGCACACACGCTCGATCCGCCAAGGACTGGGACGGTAGGGTGGCGGCAAAAATCTCGGAAGGTAGGATGGAATGCAAAGGGGTCTCGTCTTTCCCCGCCAGGTACTCGGGTTTCCAGGACAGCGCTGTTCGCCTGTTTGTCGTGCCGCACAGGTAAGTATGTCACGGTGAACTGGAACCAGGGAGAAGAAGATGGACCACTGGACCTGTCGCTGGTTGAGGCGCTGGGCTGTCTGCAGATGTTCGAGTTTCCGGTGGTCTGTGCGCACCTGTACTGGGTATCGGGCCCCTTCCAGTAGATGGCGCCATACCTCAAAGGCCACTTTAATGGCCAGCAACTACTTCTCCCACACGGTGTAATGCTGCTTGGAGTCATTGAGTTTCTGGGAGTGAAATGCACATGGGGAAAGGGTCTGGTCCCCCTCTACTGGTTACAACAGTACAGCGGCCATGGCTTTGTCAGACGCATCCGCCTCCACGATGAAGGGTCGGGCTGGATCGGGCTGCTGTAAGATGGGCTCCGACGTGAAGGCCTGCTTCAGGTGCTGGAACGCCCGTTGGGCGGCCTCCATCCACTGGAAGGGCCCTTTGGTGTGGAGCAGGTCCGAGATGGGTACAGTGAACTGTGAAAAGTGGGAGATGAACCGGCGATAGTAGTTTGCGAAGCCCAGGAGACAGTTGAACGTCCTTGACACTCCTTGGGACCTGCCACTGTAGGACGGTCTGTACTTTGGTGGGATCCATCTGAAGTCCTGAGGGGGAAATGCGGTGGCCCAAGAAATCCACGGTGGTGAGGTCAAATTCGCACTTCTCGTGCTTGGCGAACAACTGGGACTCTCGCAGCCGCTGCAGGACAGTGCGTACATGCTGGACATGTTCCTGTGGGTTCTGGGAGTAAATTAAAATGTCGTCCAGATAGACAATCACGAAGTGGTCTAGACAATCCCGGAAGAGGTCGTTCATCAGGTGCTGGAAGACTGCGGGCGCATTACATAGCCCAAACGGCATCATGGGGTATTAAAAATGGCCGTACCTTGTACGGAACACGGTCTTCCATTTGTCCCCTGCTCGAATGCGGACCAGATTATATGCTCCCCGGAGGTCCAACTTGGTGAAGATTTGAGCAGCATGGAGCCGTTCCAGTAGTTCGGGGATCAAGGGCAGAGGGTACCTATTCTGCACAGTGATGAGGTTTAGGGCCCGGTAGTCATTGCACAGGCGGAGCTCCCCACATTTTTTCCTGACGAACAAGACGGGTGCAGCTGCTGGTGAAGTGGAGGGTTGGATAAACCCCCACTGGAGGTTCTTCTTGATGAAGTCCCGCAGGGCTGCTAACTCCGGTTCCGACAAGGAGTAGATTCGACCCAATGGAATCTTGGCACCTGGAACCAGGTAAATGGGACAGTCGTAGGGCCGATGGGGTGGCAATTGGTCGGCCTCCTTCTTCCCAAAGATGTCCCAGGAAGTCCTGATACTTGAGGGGTAGCCCCTCCAGAAGTCCTTCCCCTTCAATGGACGAGCAGGCCTGCACCGTCTGGGTCAGGCAGCAGTCTCGGCAATGATGTGAGGGAAACGAGATATGACCTGTTGACCACCTGATCAAAGGATCATGGCGCTGGAGCCAAGGCAACCCAAGGACCACCGGAAAATGGGAAGCGGCGGCCAGATACAACTGGAGGGTTTCCCGGTGCCCGTCCAAGTCCATGGTCAAGGGTTCTGTCTGTTGAACCACCAGTCCGGAGGACAACAGTAGCCCATCGATAGTTTCCATGAGGACAGGGTGCTCCAGGAGTTGGCTTGGGACACGGTGCAGATCTGCGAAAGAGGCATCCATGAAGTTGCTGCTAGCGCCTGAGTCCAGCATGGCCTGGACTCGCAGGATCCCTTGCCCCGGAACCGTCAGGAGGATGGGCACCGTCACATGGCTGGCGGGAGAGGCTGGTGGGCGTTGGGCTTCTGTGGAGTTGGTCTCACCCCAGCCTACGGGCCCTTCAGGGCCGGGGGCTGGCAGTTTTCCAGAAGCGTGCTAGCTGGGACCTTGGCGGGGCAATGTGCGGCAAAATGTCCCTTCTATCCTGAGGCAGAGGTGTATCAGGTCCTGCAATGTGGAAGGCCGGTCCGCATAAGTGAGCCCATCCAGTATTTCCCCAGACAGCCCCTCCTGGAATTGGTCCATGTAGACCTCATTCCACAGCAAGTCCTGCTGAAGCAGGTGGAATTCTGTCACATAGTCCACCAGGGGGTGCTGGCCTTGCCGTAGCTCACGGATGCGTCGATTGGCAGTGACTGCCTTCACAGGGTTCTCGTACATGGCCTTGAGCAGCTGAGTAAAAGCAGCCAAGTCTCCCAACACCGGGCTCTGTTCCAGTAGCAGGGGAGTCGCCCATTTGGCCGCAGAGCCCGTGAGCAGGCTGATAAGAAACCCCACCTTGGTCTTATCGTTGGGGAAAGCCTCAGCCTTCAAGCTTATGAACAGCTGGCTCTGAGCCAAAAACACCGGGAGCTGAGCAGGTGTGCCATCAAACTTCTCTGGCACAGCTAAGGGGCATTTCTGCTTTATCACTGGGACGGGGGCTGCGGCCGCAGGAGCCGGCTGGGCCTGCAAAGCCCGAACGGCTGCTATGAGTTGGGTTACCTGCCCCTGCAACAGCAGGTTGTCCTGAACAAGCTTTTCCATCTGGGACGGGGTTTTGATTTTTTCCCTTCTGTCAGCTGCTGCTGCTGCTCTCCATTTCAATTTTAGTAAGAGGCTGGAAGCAAGCTATCGTAAATCCGTCCAGTTTCAAGATAAGGCGTAGTCGTTAGCACAGTCCGAGTGTCAAAGCCAAAATAAATCAGTCCAAAACAGAGCAAACATAAACCAGTTAGGGATCAGGCACAGGCGTAGTCAGGGTCGTTCTGAGGATCAAAGGTACAGAGGTCTGAGGTCAGGAATATCAGGAGCGTCTGGCAGTAGCTGTAACAAACAATTGCTTCCAGCATCTGAGTGTGTTTGGGACCTGCCTTTTGAGCAGGTACTGATTGGTAAGGCTGCCCAGCTGGGTCAGGCTGCACTTAGCCTGACCCCACCCCAAACACACTCCGGCATGGCTGGTCTCTGTCTGACCTACTGGAGGCACAACAGTCATGCCTTGGATTGAGAGCATAATTTGTTCTAGAAACGTGCTTGTAATCCAAAACACTTGTATATCAAAACGAAATTCCCCCAAAAAAATTTGTACAGACATTTTTTAATTTAAGCCGTACTACAGTACTTGTATTGCAAGACGTCGCTTGTATATCAAGTAAAAAAAAAATTAATAAATATTTTAAAATTTGCTTGTCTTGCAAAATGCTTGCAAACCAAGTTACTTGTAATCCAAGGCATGACTGTAAATATCTTGGGGGAGAAATATAACTTGGTCCCAAGAGGTGGGGGGAGCACAATGTTTATGTTGTATTTTTGTTTTTTTTCATTATTAAAAAATAAAAAATTAAAAATAAAATAAAAACTGAAAACTAGGCCTACTCATTTCTTGTTTTTAACCAAAGTGTATTTGATGCCTCTTGTATTCAAAGATGTTAATAAATCCTTAGCTGCTTCTTTGTGGTCTCTGTGCATCACACACATGGGCTCTGCGCTTGCGCAGAGACCGCTTCAGGAAAGTTCCATAGCTGAGGAAAATCGGGCTGGAGGCCCTCCCCCATCACGCGTGCTCCTTAGCATGGCTCCCGCCCATTACCTCAGTTCCTCTTCGACCGCCATTGCATCTAGTCGTTTAGGGATTGTTCTCTGCGTTCTCGCAGCGCTTACTTCGGCTGAGATCTTTTTGAATCAAACTAATCTTCAGGATTATTCTTCAACTTATTCTTCCTACTCTACTCTAAAAAACAAAACCAAACCAAACCTTCTCATCTTATCTCCTCATTTACTTCGTCCGCCATGGGGTCTGTTAAGGCGCCCTTCAGAAAATGTGTCTAGTGTGGCTCTAAGTTGCCTCTGGTGGACGGTCACTCCCTCTGCCTAATCTGGTTGGGCAAGGCCCATATTGTAGAAAGCCGCCAGCACTGCCAGGCCTTTATGAGGCAAGCTAGAAAACACAGGGCGGATAAGTTAAGGCCGCTCCTGGCACAAAGCTTTGGCCGCTCCCCTGTCAACAGCCTCCACGTCTCTTCTGCGGCTACAGACTCCGCCCTCTCACACTGTAACGTTGGAATGCCCTGATACACCAGGCAAGTCGGTGGAGGCCATGCCCATGCTGGCTGCAAAATTGTCTAAGAGGGCTCGCAAGTCAAAGCACGAAGAGGAACGGAGGAAGAATAGGAAAGAGGCAAAAATGAACAAGAATAAGGTGCCGGCACTGCCGCTGCCTTCCTCTTTACTAGTACCAGCCTCGGGGTCGAGCGGTACAGTTCCTCCTCAACTGTTGGCATCGATGGCTGGGATCGAGGATCAACAAGCTCCGACTCGACAGGGGGTGTCCCCTTTATTGCCGGCCCCGGCTCCATCGGACTCAAGGGTTATTGTGGCATCTTTATCGGAGGGAGAGGTTATGGACTCCCCCTCGTCTTTAGCTCAGCCAGATCATGAGCTTGTTCTCCGTCAGATTGAGGTCTGCTCTGCCTCGACGGCTTCGAGATCACTCAGCCACCACTCGAGAGAACCCTCCGTGCCACTGGTGCATGCTTCTTCCCCTCACCATCGAGACCGATCGCGTTCAAGGGCTGACAGGAGGTCCTATCACTCTGGCTCTCCTTTATATAGAGAGGGGTCGGTGTACTCCATTGCATTTTCGAGATATTCTTACGGCCCGAGTCGTGTACATTGTTCTGATTTCTACTATTATCACGATCCTCGTAGAATGAGAACTGACCGGATTCAGCTTTCTTCACACTGTCGGGCCCGGTCGCGGTACCGACATGACCTTTCTCCAGTGCTACCAGCTCGCCATCGGTCCCGATCTAGGTCACCTCTTCGTTCGCACCTCTCCCTGTTAGAACCTCCACCTGTTGCAAATCTGTCAGCATTCGTGCCATCGACCACAGAGGTTGCACAAGCGACAAACACAGTTACTAGAAGTCGTTCTTCCTCCACAACAGCAGGCTATTCTTCAGACACGGACTCCATCTTATCTTCTTCACCATTGTCAACTTCCCCTCCTCAGCACGTTGATGCGCAAGTACAAGTTTCACCTTCGGAGGACATGGGGCTGTTTGCGGATCGAGTTCAACGCATGTCAGAGGCACTCGGTATCGAGGTGAAGGTGGAAGAAAAGAAAACAAAAGACCAGGTCTATGATGCAGTCACTACCACGGCATCAAAAACTACAGCGATACCATACTTACCTACTTACCTACTTCGCTCGAGACTGTTCAAGATACCTGGCAGACTCCTTCGACCACTCCAGCAACTGCAAAACACCTGGAGTCATGTACAAAGTGAGACAAGAAGGAGATAAATTTCTTTTTTCGCATCCCACACCGAATTTGATTGTGGTTGAATCGGCGCAGTCACGGTCCAGCAAACAACATTCCACCCCTGTGGACAAGGAAGGCAAGAGGCTCGACATGTTCAGCCGTCGAGTCTACTCTTCCAGCTCTCTATCTCTCAGGGTAGTTAACTACCAGTCCACCATGGCCAGGTACCAACTTTATCTTTGGGAAAAGATGGCAGGACTGACCGATTATCTGCCTGATGAAAAGAGAGATCTCGCCAGAGTATTCCAGGAAGAAGCCTTGCATCTGTTGTGACAGTAAATTCATACAGCCCGCCACCAGACAGACTGTAATGCCCATTCGTTAATCAGTGCAGTTGCTCTACGGCGCCATGCTTGGCTCCGAATGGCATCCTTAACACCAGAGGTGAAATCGAAAGTAGAAGACTTAACTTTCGATGGTGAAGGGCTGTTCAACTCCACTACTGATGATTCACTTGATGCCATGCAAAAGACCAGGGCCAATGCTAAAAAGATGGGTCTGGCACCTCCTCCCTCGTCTAAACCTTTCAGGCAGAGGCGATGGCAGCGGATCCCTTCGTCAGTGCAATTCCAGCTGTACTCTCAGCAGCCATTGCAAGACCATCATCCGTGTCTGCAGCAGCCTCGACCACCGACCCGCTCATACAACCAGGCATGGTACCGAGGCTCCCACAGAGGCGGTGACTTCTCAAAGCGGCAAGTTTGACTCCCCTGCCAGCCTGACCCACAGCATTCAAACCACTCCATCCGTCGACTTCAGTAGCCGCCTGTCTCACTTTCTCCCATCATGGAGGAGAATAACATCGGATCGCTTGGTACTGAACATCGTACAGCGAGGGTACAGGATCGAGTTCGATGCTCTCCCTCCCTTTCTGGGCGTCCACACCATGCAGCCATCACACCAGCTGCGAGAGGAGGTCACGTCCCTGCTATGGAAGGGAGCCATTCATCCGGTTCCCCCTCGTCTAGCATGGGATGGCCTTTACTCGAGGTACTTTACAGTGTCCAAAAGGGATGGAGGGCGTCATCCGATCTTGGACCTGCAGCAGGTCAACTTCTTCATCACACCAAGGAAGTTCAGGATGGTAACACTCCAATCGATCCTGCCATTGCTTCGCAGGACCGATTGGTTTACTTCCATCGACCTTCAGGATGCTTATTTCCATATAGCGATCCACAAAGACAGTCAAAAGTACCTTCGTTTCAGCATCGGCGGAGAGGCGTATCAATTTTCTGTCCTGCCATTCAGTCTATCGACAGCTCCCTGGGTGTTCACGAAATGCATGGCGGTGGTGTGTGCCACCCTTTGAGCCTGGGGTGTGACAGTATTTCCTTACCTGGACGATTGGCTCATAGTCAATTCCACAGAACACGCTCTTCAACATTCTCTCGACATAACTTTGAAGATGCTACGTTCATTGGGACTTTGTCTGAATCGAAAGAAGTCATAGAATCATAGAAAAGTAGAGTTGGAAGGGACCTACAAGGCCATCGAGTCCAACCCCCTGCTCAATGCAGGAATCCAGGTCAAAGCATCCTTGACAGATGACTGTCCAGCCGCACCTTGAATGCCTCCAGAGTGGGAGAACTCACCACCTCCCTAGGTAGTAGGTTCCATTGTCTTATTGCTCTGACCGTCAGGAAAATTTTCCTGATATTTAGGTGGAATCTGGGTTCCTGTAATTTGAGCCCATTATTCTGTGTCCTGCAAACTGGGATGATCGAGAAGAGATTCTGGCCCTCCTCTGTGTGACAACCCTTCAAGTACTGGAAGAGTGCTATCATATCTCCCCTCAGTCTCCTCTTCTGAAGGCTAAACATGTCCAGTTCTTTCAGTCTCTCCTCATAGGGCCTTGTTTCCAGTCCCTTTATCATCCTTGTTGCCCTCCTCTGAAAGTCGGTCCTGATACCAACACAAAAGATCAAATTTATCAGAGCGGTTCTGGATGCTGCTGCAGGTCAGGCTTATCTGCCACCAGAATGAGTGCAGAAGCTCATTTCAGCGGCCAAGAAAATCCAAACGTCGAGATCGAGCACAGCCCATTCACTTCAATGCTTACTCAAGCTCATGGCCTCAACGATCTCAGTGGTTGCATTCACCCGTCTTCGGAATCGACCCCTTCAGATTTGGTTTCTGCGGGCGTTCGATCCCGGGGACAATGCTCGTCGAACTTGACTAATGCCTCCAGCTCGTATAAAAGACTCCTTGATACGGGGGATGAAGGAAGAGAATTTGACGAATTCTCTCCCCCGCACCCTTCACTGACTTTGACTACCGATGCCTCCCTACTCGGTTGGGGAGCGCACTGCAACTTCCAAACGACACAGGGAGTTTGAAATGCATGAGAGAAAAAGGAGCACATCAACATGCTAGAACCAAGAGCGGTATTGAACGCGATACGCTCGTTCTAATCCATGTTGACAGGCAATCTGGTGCAGGTGGCCACAGACAACACCACACTAGTGGCCTACCTAAACAAACAAGGAGGCAGTCGTTCAGCCAGAGAACTTTCCCAAAGCGGTCTCCGTGCAGGCGCAGAGCCCATGTGTGTGAATGCACAGATGACCACTCGAAGAACCACAGTTACACATACGCAACCTGTTCTTCTTTTTTCTCCTGCACAGTTCAATATTTTTACATCAAAGTCTGCAGTATATTTTTTATTTGAAAGAGTTGACAAGTGCATGTTTTTCCTTCCTCATCTCCTCTGCTATTTCTCGATAGCACATCTGGATATCTCTTTGCCATAACTTGCACATCTATACTAATGGGGGCAGGCTGTTTTCCTCAGCTTTGGTCGGTGTGCCAGTTGCAGCCTCTCCTGAAGAGATAGCCCAGCCACAGTCATCTGTGCTCTGTTGACATCTAGGATTAGCTACCCTGATGTGTTGTATGTAGGGCTGCTTTGGAAGACTGTTCAGAAACTGCAGCTGGTTTAAAATGCAGCCACCGTGTGCTTATGATTGGGACCGATGAGTGGGAACCTGTCTCACCAACATTGACATAATGTAATTGGCTTCCGGTCCATTTCCAAGCACAGTTCAAAATGCTGGTGCTGCTTACCTTTTAAAGTCCGATACAGATTAGGACCTGAGTACCTGAAGGAACACTTGCTCCCATGCCAACCTACTCCTCTATTGAGCTCAGTTTTGAAGGCCCTCTTCCAGGGGCTCCCCAGCATCGGAGGTAAGGTGGGTGGTGACTAGAGAGAGAGCCTTCTAAGTGGTGGCACCCGTTTGTGGAATTGCCGCCCTGGGATGCATTGTTATCCTTTTAGTGCCAGGCAGACAATTATATTCTGCCAGGCTTTTTTCGTGAATTTTAATGTTGTGTTTAACATTATTGTGCTGCTAGCGATTGGATTTTATCCTGTTTAACCAGGAGTTTTGGCTCAATAGCACTATATAAATCTTTTAAATAATTAAATAAAGCATGAATACCAAAACAGTACACAAATACGTTGAGTATACAAAAGCCTGTGAATGTGCTTTTCATGTATCTCTCTTCCCAGGGGGACATTTTGTGGACAGGCATAAGGAGGAGCTGATCGAACGAGTGACCGAGGTCCCCCTGAGTGCGCTTCGAGGTTCTGTACTGGATGAGGAGCAATACGAGACACTAGTTAATTGTGCCACAGAGAAGATGAAAATGGAAGTGCTGTTCCAGATGGAGCAGGGGTGGGACAGGCAGCAGAAAGACGATCTGTACCGAATCCTAGCAGAGACCAATAGCCACGTCATTGAAATGCTTGAAGGTAAATGTAAAAGCAACCTGAAATGCTGAGATTATTGGGAGCTTTTCTTAACAAAAGTGTGTAGGGGGCATCTCCTGAATTTTATACAGTCTCCATTGCTGTTTAATTAGATGTTATAAAAATATGACTTCTGTGAGATCGACTGAGGGTGGAAGCTTTCCCAGCTGTAACCCCCAGCACCATGAACGGAAGGAAGGAGTTGAGCAGGAGTGAAGTTTACTGTGTTTATTTTGTAGGACTCAATACAGAGATTAAGGCATATCAGCAATGCAGGGTTCTCTTACGCAGAAGAGATGGCTCTGTCTCATTACATCATCAGATCATCTAGAGGCAGAGTTGTTCAGAGAAGAAGATGATAAGTAAAGCACAGCACTGTTCTGTGCTCCTATTTATAGTAATTGACTGTTCTATAAATAGGACAGTTACGCAACAATTACGCAACAATCACATAACGTGTTGTCTTCCAAGACTCTGTGTGAGTCACAGACACCTTTGTGACCACATCAGGAGACATTCTGTTTGCACCACATATGAAAACCTGACAACTTCAACATTACTGGGATGCCTCTTCAAGCAAACTGCCCTTTTAGATAGCTTACTTTGCAGTAAATGCACATTGTTTATTGCCTTGGTTGTGAGGTTCTTGCATTGTTCCAGCATCGAATCCACAATATTTTGCCCCTGGGAGAGAATACTGTTTTTCTCCAGAAAGAGCATTATTTCCTGTTGTGATTTCTGCACAGGAAGTCATTAAGTAAGTGTAAAGGCAAGGGCCCCTATTGAGAAATTGTGAACTCACAAAATCCCCCCGCTTAGCTGCTCATGCTCTATTTTGTGACTTTTAAATATGTTTGTTTTTTTTAATTTGTAACTCTTTGGAGGCCTTACAAGTGTAAGTGAGAGTGTTGGACTAGGACTCGGGAGACCCGGGTTCTAGCTCCCCACTCGGCCATGAAACTCACTGGGTGACTTTGGGCCAGTCACTCACTCTCACCCTATCCTACCTCACAGGGCTGTTGTGAGGATAAAATGGAGAGGAGGAGGATTATGTAAGTCGCCTTGGGTTCCTTGCAGGAAAAAAGGTGGGGTATAAATATAATAATTAAATAAATAAATAAATACGTGCCTGTCACAGAAGAGCATTTTTCTAGCTATTGCGTTCAGATGGAGGAAAACTCCTAGTGCATGCAATCAAGCCCTGGTATGTGCCTACAATCGGGTATATTTGGAGGCAACAACATCTCACTGCCTCTATTCAATCTTCTGCTTGCCGCCCAGCGGAGCTTTTCAGGGTCGTCCGGGACCTATTTTATACTTGCCCCAAGGACATTCTGGACCCCTCTGAGGCCCGCTGTAATATTTTTGCTAGGAACTTCTAGGAAAAAATCTCTTGCATCTGCCGGGACATGAACTCCAATGTTATGGCAACTGAATCAGGAGAGATTCCTAGAGCACAGTCTGGTCAAATTTTCTTGGATGAGTTTCAGTTGGTACAGCTCGAGGATGTTAACAAGGTGCTTGGACATTGTTTATTGCCTTTATTGGTTAGTGCAACCATGTCCGTACTGGATCCTTGCCCCTCTTGGCTTCTAAAAACCAGCAGGGAGGGAACAGCCGGCTGGGCCCGGGAGGTGATCAATGCCTCCTTGTGAGAGGGAGTGGTCCCAGGGTGTGTGTGTGCTTGAAAGAAGCGGTGGTGAGGCCACTCCTGAAGAAATCCTCTCTGGACCCAGAAGATCTTAACAACTTTAGGCCGGTGGCAAATGTTCCTTTCCTGGGCAAGGTCCTTGAGCAGGTGGTGGCCAACCAGCTCCAGGCACTCTTGGATGAGACAGATTATGGGGCTGCCCTTGAAGACTGTTCAGAAGTTGCAGCTTGTGCAAAATGCAGCAGCCAGACTAATAACCAGGACCAGAAGGTCCAAACATATAGCACCAGTTCTGGCCCGCTTGCATTGGCTGCCATTATGCTTCCGAACCAAATTCAAGGTGCTGGTCTTAATCTATATAAAGCCCTACTTAGAACTGCAATACTTGATGGAACACCTCTCCCAACCACAATCTACCTGTATACTATGTTCAGCATCTGGGGCCCTCCTCCGACTACCACCTCTAAGGGAGGCTCGGAGGGCGGCAACAAGGGGGAGGGCCTTTTTTGTGGTAGCCCCCCAACTGTGGAACAAACTGCCCCCTGAGGCCCACCATATTATCTTTTCAGTGCCAGGTTAAGACTGCCCTCTACGTTGAGGCTTTTAACAATTCTAAATAGTACACGGTGGGGTGGTTAACTCTTTTAGAGGTCATCTTGTATTAACTTGTTTTTAGTTATGACATTTTTAAAAATTGGTTTTAAATTTTTGTTTTTATTGTGTATATTTTATATTGTACTATATTGTACTTTTTAATTGATCATTGTAAGAGAGAGTTTCACCCAGAGAGTTTCGGCTATTGGATGGTATAGAAATAAAATAAATAAATAAATTTGCTTATTAAATGGCAAATGCTAGCAATGCTAAACCTCTGCTGCTCCCTCCAGAAAATAGTATTTCTTTGGGGCGGGGGGCTGTCTTCCCCTCTCCTGTGCTGGAGTGCATGTTTAATTTAAAAAAAATTGTTGATGGCAGCATAGCAATTCTGCCTCCAACTATTGTGTGAGGACAGCCTGTTTTCCTGATAAAGTTCATATAAAAGAAGGGGCCCATATCAATATAAGGTCAATGTGTTGTAGTGGATCACGTGTTGCGCTTGGGCTAAGGAGGCATGGCTTGATGTCCCAACATGACTGGCCCATGGTCACCCAGTGAGATTCATGGCTGAGCAGGGATCTTTCACAGGAGTGCTATGATGATAAAAGGGAGGGAGGTGCTGACCCAAGACATTTTGCTGCCTGAAGTGGATCCAAAATCCCTTCCCACCCACCTTGGTGAAGACTTTTAAATGTTCTGCTGCACCATTCAGACACCAGTTCCTGCCTTCCTCTCTCCTGTTCTCGTGGTGCTGCCTAAGGCAGGCTGCTTCCTTCTGCTGCATGGCAGGGCCAGCCCTGATAGAGTAGGAAAATTGTGTGCCAAGCTGATCTGGTTGGAGGAAGGGTGGGGCGGAAAAGCAGTAAGCAACAAACAGATACTTTCTTGGCTTCTCCTGTTCATTCCAGCTGTGTGGACAATTTGTGAGAAGGATATTCCTCTTGAGCATCCTTCACATCCTGGTGCCCTCCAGATGTTTTGGATTACAACTCCCAGAATTCCTGACCATTGGCCATGCTGGCTGGGGCTGATGGGAGTTGAAGTCCAAAATAACTGGCGGGCACCACCAGGTTGGGGTAGGCTGCAGATTCTAGCCATTGTGCTTTGCTTCCTCTACCTGCATGTGTTCACCTGTATCTATACCCTATGCTTGTTTGGATTTCCCCCCGATCATTGTTGATATAATGGGTGCTGAGACATGGAACAGCCAGAGGACCTTGCTGGCTTTGCATGCATTAACTCGTGTAGGTTCCTGACTAAAGAGCACAAAGGAGTATTCCCAGATCCTATGAATCCTAAAGCTTAAGAATACAGTTACTGATGTTATACTGGTTTTCTTGTCAGAGGAGCATTTTATTGAAAAGCACCAGGAGGAATTGATTCATCGAGTCTCCAGGGTTGATTCTGTCTTACGACGCCTCCAAGTTGAGCATTCCAAGATAATGGAGGGCTCAGACCAGCAGAAAATGGAGCAGTTATACACCCTGGTGGCAACGTGGGACAGGAAGCAGAAGGATCAGCTCTACGCAGTCCTGAAGAAAACAAACGGACCCCTTATTGCAGAACTTGAGAGTGAGTTGATGTCATCAGAAAAATAACTGTTCCTAGAATTAGAGCTTTGGCTCGAGAACTCCCAGCTAAACCAAAGCGTCCAGGCCTGATTTTCCTGCCCGGTTGCTCCTAGCTTCAATGGAGCTCGAGCTTAGAGTGCAGCCGTCTGTGGGTGGGTGCTGTCCCACTGCAGCAGGCCTGGCGAGATGCCGGTGGCCCTGGAGATGCCTTGGTCTGGCGGCCGCGGCGCTTTCTTTTTCTTCTGTTTCAAGTGCAGCAGCGGCTGCATCTTTAAAGGAGAAGAGGAATGCGACCCACAGGGCAGTGCTCCAGAGCCTGCCTTGGCAGGATGCCCGTCCTGTCTGTGGTAGTGCCCGGCCAGGCTTTGGCATGCCATGGCAGCCAACCGGGGATTCACGCCTGGAGCAGGTAGTAGCCCGGCTCTGTAGCCCTGCGGGGGGCCAGTCTCGGACCGTGGAGTGCCTGATCTAGGCAGCTGCCAGGAGGAGAAAGTCAAGGCGCGGGCTGGCTGGTGGGCTCAGCCGAGGCTCAGGCAGCAAGTCGGGGGGCTTGGAGTTGTCGGCAAGAGGGTGTGAGACCCCTCTTTCCGCCATCCTGCCTGATCTGCCTTTCATAGATTTCATAGATCATAGATTGTAAGGAGCCTACAAGGGCTATCAATCCAACCCCCTGCTCAATGCATGAAACTAGAGGAGGGGTCTCCTCCAAGTACACCAGCCTGACCCTGCGTGCTTTCTTCGCTCAGACAGCTGATGTTCGGGCAGTGTCCAGTGTGGCTCATGTAGGTCATTCCTGTTGGAGTTTCTCTTTCTGGGCCGGAGGTAGTTACAAGAGGAATGGAGTAAGGAAAAATCAAGCCTACAATCTGCTTCTGGGATGTTTCGGTGCCACCAGCTTATCCCTCCTTGGGATACTACTTCTAATTAAGCAAACATACCTGCAGGTGGAATACTCTGGCCAGTACAAATCTGTCTCTCTGTGTCCTTGAGTGCTGGATCTAAATGTTCTCTTGCCCTCCCTCCATGACTTTAGTCATCTAAAAGCATCATGACAAGTATTGTCTTGCTTAGAAGTAGGGCTGCATCCCATGTAAAGAAATTTGAATTGATGAATCAACTAAAACTCATATGATTAATTGATTACTCTGTTAAATTTGCATACATTTGCCTATGGGCAAAACAATGTTTCTGAAGCAAGAAGAAGATTTTCTTTGTTTTAAAATGATGCACACATGTGGTAGCAGGCATCATCTTAAAAGAGGCATTTCCTTATTACGTGAGAAAGAAAGGGGAATTCCTATTTTTAAATGGTGCTGCCCGCCTGTAGCTTTTATAAGGACATCTGGTTTGTATGTTATCCTTACATCCTGCCTTTCCTGTAAGGAGCCCAAGGCTGCATACCTGATCCTTCTCCTCTCCATTTTAACCTCACAACAATCCTGTGAGGTAGGTTAGGCTGAGAGTCAGTGACTGGCCTAGTCACCCAGTGAGCTTCATGGCTGAGTGGGGACTAGAAGCTGAGTCTCCCAAGTTCCAGTCTAACACTCTCACCACTACAGCAGCCCAAAAGACTAAGCAGAAGGCATAGGTGGGATCAGAGCCCCAGCACACTAAACAACTCCTTTGAACCCACAGTTTTCAGAATCAACAGAAACCTATTCCACAGCGATGCCAGCTGCCAGTAAGAATTTGTGTTAATTTATTTTTTTAAGTGGGAGGGGCAGGGCACCTTGGGCGGGTGCCAAGAAATGTGTCTGGGGGCACATTGGTGCCTGTTGGCATCATGTTGCTTCTCCTTCTTCTAGTAGAACCATGTATGTGAGTGAGAGTCACAACAGGCTGGAATTGGGGACAAAGACTTGCTTCCACTGAGCTGAGCCAGAAATAGCATTCACCATGGTTATTGACATCTTTGTGGCAAATTTCCCACGGTCACCCCTGGCCATATGGTCCAGTAAAACTCTGTATGTGTGTTGGAGCCATCATGAAGCAAACGTCCCCGTTCCCCATGCACTTCAGTAGCTGAGGAAACTCACACAGCATCTCACACAGCATGTATTTCTTCTTTGTGGTCTCTGTGACTCACACATACGGGTTACATGCCTGAGCAGAACAGTCATTCGGAACATTCTAGAGCTAAACAAGAGTTTTAGGCAGGAGCCCCGCCCACCTCTTATGTGCACCCGCTCCAGGCATGGCTCCCACCTGCCTCTCAGTTCCTTTTAGTCCATCGCAGCGACTTGCAGCATTTGGAACATTCTCTTTCCTCACAGCAAATTCTCAAAAATTCTACTGTCCCCTCCTGGGATGCTGAACAGTCTTTTCTTCTCTTTTCTTCTCTCTCTTTCCTTCTCTTCCTTGCCTATTTTCCCTGAGTTTTTCATCTTTATTTTCATTTCCCCTTTGGGGCGCATGGCCTCTAAGGCCCTCTTCAAAAATTGCACCCACTGTGGCGGGAAGATACCGTTAAACGACTGACACTCCCAACTGCCTTCTCTGCCTTGGACAGGCACACTGGGTGGACTCCTGTACCCACTGCCAGGCCTTTACTGAGCAGTCCAGGAGAAACGGAATGGCACGCCTTCAGCCCCTATCATGGGAAGAAGCCCTCAAGGCAGCGGACACAGCCGCACTGAACTGGCCTCTGCATATTGCCTCTACATTCGTTTGCAAGAAGCCAGCTCCAGTCTCTCTCAGCTTCTGCTAGCACACACTCTGGAAAGCGCTTCAGGGCAGCCATCCCTGGTTATCAGGAGAACTAGCCCCTGCTGTGCTGACAGCTTCACCTGTCCTCTTGGACTGGAAAACTGAAACCAACCCTTCGGTACCGACAGTTGAGACCGAGCAGGTCAAACAGACCAAATCCCATAATAAGTGCCTAGTGAACCCTTGGGCACTGGGATTGAAAAAGAAAAAGACCACTCGTAGGATAGAGTCGAAGTCAAATCCATGCCAGTTCTAAGCCAGCCACCATCGCCACATACTGCACTTCAAACTCTGATGCAGTCACCAACACCGATCCTACAACTCCCAAGGGACCGTGATTCCCCAGATGATATTCAGTGCCTCAGCACAGTATCTGATAATGAATCCAGGGTATGTATGTTGTCGGAACCACACTATCACCCCCCCACCCCTAAGACCGCTCCCCAAGAAAGTATATGTCCGCTTGGTACTGGCAGACTTCTCTGGCCTCCTCAGCCTCTTCTAGAGTTTTTCTCTGTCATTGCTATGATATGCCATGGGAAAGCCATAGATGCTTCCGCTTCTGCAGGTCTCCTTCCTATTATTGTGAAAACTGTGTCCCGCTGAGATGACATGATTTTGTGTACATGGATAGAGACTACCTGTGTCACCATTCTCATTGCTAACGTTCTCGTTCCCCTTGCTTTCTAGAGTAATCTAAGGCAACTTCTAACTGCGCAGCACCTTCTCACATGGTCTCTAAACTGCCCAACGCTCAGTTACCAGAAACTACAGCGGTACCAAGCTTTACGAGTTTGCCTCTTGCTCTCCGCCCTCCTCCCCTGGCCACTCTTCCAGGATGTAATCTTGAAAAACATATGGAACTACTGGCCGCTACACAATCACTGCTGGCAGTATGACTTACCCAGCCGTCACTGGCCTTGAGCATGGATACACCTCCTAATGCCCCCTCTTCAGTGCACGATGACTGTTGCTCAGACGTGTCATCAAAATTCTACTCTCCTGCCCACGTCTAGTTAAATAGAAAACTTGTATAGGGTCCAGTAAGAGGACCCCCCAATATCAGAGGCATCCCAATCAAAGATGAGTCAGAAGCCTCACTTTGCCCCTGTGGATTCAGAGGGAAGGAAATGAGATTCAATGGGATGCAGGATTTATTCTACTGCAGCCCTGGCACTCCACGTGGTGAACTGCGAGACATGCATGGCAGCCTACCAACAGTTCTTCTGGGAAAAAGCAGCAATCTTCTTCGACGGTCTCCCAGAAGATGTCAAAAACCTAGCAATGATTTTCCAAGCTGAAGCCTACAGATTAGCAGGACAAGTCAACGTGGCCTGCCACCAGGGCCGACTGTGGCTCCAAGGCCATGGCAGGTACTGTCTCTTTGAGGTGTGATGTCTGGCTTTGCACTGCAGGAGTCCACCAGGAGACTAGATCGAGAATGGAGGATCTTCCATTTGACGGTGAATGCCCTTTTAGTGCATCCACAAATGACAGTCTTGATCGCTTCCACAAAATGAAGACATCTGCCTGATCCCAATCTTTGGCGACCTCCACCAACGGACCATCATCATCATCATCATCATCATCATCATCAGGCGATCGCTCGTGACCGAGTAATATCGTCTTCCAGGATAAAAAAAAAATTACAAAAAGGAAATTTTAAAAGGAGGAAATTCTAAAGAAAATTGTGTAGACTCTAGCGATGGGTCCGTAAGTGACTGTGGAGGCCAATTCTAGATCCACACAGCTTCCCACAGTGAGGACACAGGTTACCAGATAGAAGATGGTCCTGTAAAGGATTCGTTTGACGTGCTTTTCGCCTAGCACGTTTCTCCCTTTCACCTTGCACTCGGGCTTCTTCAAAGTCCATAGAACCTTTGTGAAAGGCCAACCTCTAGTTAGATCGTTCATGGGCCAGAGCTTCCCAGTTTTCAATGTTTATATTGCATTTTTTTAGATTAGCCTTATGAACATCTTTAAACCCTTCATATTGACCACCAATATTCCGCTTTCCATCCTTGAGTTGGGAGTAAAGTAACTGCTTTGTGAGATGGCAGTCAGACATTCGAACAACATGACCGGTCCACTGAAGTTGGCGTTGAAGGATAATTTTTACAACGCTAGTAGTTTTTGCTTCTTCCAGTACACTGACATTTGTTCGCCTATCTTCCCAAGTAATTTGCAGGATTTTCCGGAGGCAACGTTGATGAAATCTTTCAAGGAGGTGGAAATGACGTTTATAGATAGTCCATGTTTCACAGGCAACATGGACCAACATGGACCAACGGACCATGTCTGTACTGGTAACGCCAATGGCTACCTCGGCACCAACCTGACTCTGGCCCATACCGAGCTTCTAGACAAGGCTTGTAGTTCTCCTTTCACTCAAAGAGACTGTTTCAGAAGAAATACCACCAATCCACTCATGGCAAACACTCTGACCAATCCAAAAGGCATGTTTGACTCCTACAATGGAGCCCAACCACTGGCTCCTTTCCACCAGAACAGACTCAAACCCTTTCTCCATGCGTGGAGATCCATCAACATTGACACGTGGGTACAGTAATACCTTGGATTGAGAGCATAATTCGTTCCGGAACCGTGCTTGTAATCCAAAACACTCTTATATCAAAGCGAGTCTCTGGCGGGCGTGAGCGGGACCGATTTCGGCCTGCTACTCCCGCTCAAGGCGAGCGGTTACATCCCTACACTTGTATTGCAAGACGACGCTTGTTTATCAAGTCAAAATTTAAATTTTTTTTTGCTTGTCTTGCAAAATGCCCTCAGATCAAGTTACTTGCAATCCAAGGTATTACTGTACTCCCTATCATTGCCTGAGGGTATTTCATCGAATTCGAAGATACTGCTCCTACAGGGATCTTCCGCTCTCCTCACCCCACTTGGGTACTAACAGAAGAAATTGCTAGCCTTTGGAGCAAGGGTGCAGTAGAGAAACACTGCCCTGCTTGAAGGACCACCGGTTTCTTCTCCAGGTACTTTACAGTCGCCCCCAAAGATGATGACCTTTGACCTATACTTGACTTTCAGTATATAAACTTCTACATTTGCCCAAAGAAATTCAGTATGACTACACTCTCCTCCATTCTTGTCCTCTTGCTTTTTGGAGACTGTTTCACAGCAACAGCCCTCTCTCACCACTGCCATCATCAACATTGCCCTGTCACATCTAGACTCTGCTGACCTGCAGGTCAACAAAGAAAAATCTTCTTTCATCCCATCTCGAACACAACAATTCATAGGGGCACTTCTTGACTCTACTTGAGTCCATGCCTACCTACCAGAGGACACCCTACAACGCCTCAGATGGAACGAAAGGGTGCCCCCCAATGCCGAGCAACCAGCATCCAATGGCTTCTTGGGCTCATGGCCTCCACCATCTCAGTAACTCCATTAGCACGCCTCTGTATGAGACCACTCCAGTCATGTTTCCTCCAAATCTTCAACCCAGAAATGGACTCCCAGACTTGTCTCTTATCTCTTCCTGATTCAGTCCAGCATTCCCTGCACTGGTGGATGGTTCCAATGCACCTCTTTCACGGTTTCAACTTCCAGACTCCCTGCCCATCCCTGACAGTTGCCATGGACGCGTCCCTTCATGGCTGGGAGGCACACTATGATTCACTCATAATCAGAGGACTGTGGACCCATTGGGAAAGAACCCTAGACAAAACTCAGCTCAAGCTTCTTGCTGTTGCCAAAGTTCTATGGGCACTCCAATGTTCCATCAAAAGATGATTCGTCCAAATTGCAATGGACAATACCATGGTTGTCTTCTATATAAACAAGCAGGGCAGGACAATTAACCTTCTCCTCCTTTGGCTCACCCACAGTTTCTGGTACTGGTGCGTTCATCGCCACATTGCCCCATCACCATACACCTCTCAGAAATGTCCAATACTCTTGCCAACTTTCTCAACAGGTCAGGAACCACCCCTCATGAGTGGTAGATCTCTCCAGCAGTCACACTAGAACTCTTCAACATCTGGGGCCCTCCTCCGACTGCCACCTGCGAGGGAGGGAGGCTCGGGTTCCAACAAGGAGGAGGGTCCTTCTCAGTGAAGCTCCCTGCCTAGGCATTTAATATTTAACAGCTCAAAACACTACGATGGTGGCTGGGGTTATGTCAGCTGCATTCTTAGTTTACTAACTTGTTATGATATTTGCCATACCGTACAGATAGAATGCGGTTGGAAGAGGCGTTCCATCAAGTATTGCGGTTCTAAGTTGGGCTTTATAGGTTAAGCCCGGCCTGAAGTTGTTAAGATCTTTTGGGTCCAGAGAGGATTTCTTCAGGAGTGGCCTCACCACCGCTTCTTTCAAGCACCCTGCACCCCGGGACCACTCCCTCTCACAAGGAGGCATTGATCACCTCCCTGCCCAGCTGGCTGTTCCCTCCCTGCTGGTTTTTAGAAGCCAAGAGGGGCAAGGATCCAGTACAAACCTGTCCAAGCACCTTGTCAACATCCTCAAGCTGTACCAACTGAAACTCATCCAAGGTAATTGGACCAGGCTGTGTTCTGCGTACCTTGCCTGATTCAACAGCTATAACATTGGAGTCTTAAGTCCCGGCAGATGCAAGAGATTTTTCCTGGAAGTCCCTAGCAAATCCATTACAGTGGGACTCAGACAGGTCTATTATGTCCCTGGGGGCAGTATATAATAGGCCCCAGATGACCCTAAAGAGCTCTGCTGGGCGGCAAAGAGACGATTGGAAAGAGGCAGTGAGATGTTTCTTTGCCGCCCTCACTGCCCCTAGATATACCTGGCCTGCTGAGAGTCCAAACTTATGGCCACAGCGAAGTTAGGCTACTCACAATGAAAGTGGTTTTCCTTGTTGCTATTACTTCAGCATTCATGTGCTCTAAGGTATGAGCAACCATTCCTAATTTTTCTTATGGACAAAGTAGTGCTATGCTTGGACTGCTCCTTTCTTCCAAAGGTTGTCTCACAATTCCATCTAACTCAGGATATCACACAACCAACTTTCCTTCCTCAATCTGTCTCCCCAGTGGAGGTCAAGCTTCCTTCCCTAGATACCAGAAGGCCACTCTCATTCTACATCCATACCACATCATCTTTTAGGAAATCTACCCATGTATTCATCTGCCACTTGGGACCCAGGAAGGGCCACCCAGTCTCATCTCAACACTTCACCAAGTGGGTGGTTTCAGCCATACTTCTCGCCTATCATCTGGCACGCTTGCTGACCCCACTTCAAATAAGGGGTCACTTGACTAGAGCCATCGCATCCTCTGCTGCTTTCCTCAGAGGTATGTCGCTTATGCAACTGTGTAGCGCAGTGACCTGGGCTCAGGCCCTCTACCTTCATCCAACATTAACCCCTGGACATCAGAGCTCATACCCATGTGGCTTTTGGCAGAGCGGTCCTTTCTTCAATTCTGTCCTGACATCTCCCTTCTCCGGGAAGTCTCTTGCTTTTCAATCACCCATATGTGTGACTCACAGGAACCACAAAGAAGGACAGGTTGCTTACCAGTAACTGTGGATCTATAGGTGGTCATCTGTGAACTCACACAACCCATCCTCCTCCCCACTTAGTGCCTTGCCTTCTTTAATTCTCTGCTGCAGCGGACTTGAAACTGATAACTGATAGGCACGCGAAAGATTTATACGATCTGAAGAGAAACCAGAGTATATGATTTCATAGAATCATAGAATCATAAGTAGAGTTGGAAGGGGCCTACAAGGCCATCGAGTCCAACCCCCTGCTCAATGCAGGAATCCAGGTCAAAGCATCCCTGACAGATGTCTGTCCAGCTGCACCTTGAATGCCTCCAGAGTGGGAGAGCCCACGACCTCCCTAGGTAGTTGATTCCATTGTCTTATTGCTCTGACAGTCAGGACATTTTTCCTGATGTTTAGGTGGAATCTAGGTTCCTGTAACTTGAGCCCATTATTCCGTGTCCTGCAAACTGGGATGAACGAGAAGAGATCTTTGCCCTCCTCTGTGTGACATCCCTTCAAATACTGGAAGAGTGCGATCATAAGCAATAGCACAAATTTGCTATGGTGCGCAAATATGGGGATGCACTCAGAAAATGATCTTGGAAACACCCCAGAATAAATTTTTGCGAGCTATTCTCAACCTTCCTAAGTCAACTGAGACTTCCATTCTCCGCTTGGAAACCGGTCTTTGTACAGTGAAGTCCAGGGTACATATTTCTGCCATCAGATATTGGGTGAAATTGCAAAAAGGGAGGGGATCTTCCTTAGTATTATCTGCTTTTAGAGCAGTGCTTCTCAAATAGTGGGGCGGGCCCCCCAGGGGGGGCGCGAGGCTCCGTAAAGGGGGGCTCGTTTGACCTCAGTTAAAAGTTTTTTTTAATATTGTGTTCCTTTAAATCCTGTGCTCCTTTAAATCTTTTCTGCTACAGTTAATAAAGCTATTCTTTGTTGTAAATTGATCCACATTTCTTTCTTTTTTTATTCTCTTATACGTTAATAAGGATACAGTGTTATGCAGAGGTGTACTTATAACAATTTTATAGACAAATGATACTATTTACAGTCGCGCGGGGGGCGCGAAATGTTTTCTTCTTCCTAGGGGGGGCATGACAGAAAATAATTGAGAAGCACTGTTTTAGAGAAATGTTGAACTATAATAACAGAATGGCTCCATCTTGGAATCAAGAAATCCTACAAAGGATTGATATGTATGGACTTTCTTTGGATCTCTTGAACTCCTTAAGTTTTGAAATGGCAGCACGTTACCTGAAATCTCATATTTTAAAACATGATTTTCGAGATAACCGTGCTTCTGTCTGCCTGTCAAAATGTGCCCCTTGGTATGCTAAATTGCCTATTCAAACTTCTCTACCACATTATGTATCTAATATTACAAACTTTAAATGGAGGAGGGCATTTACAGCCTTAAGATGTCAGGCAATGAACTCTGCCATACTTGAAGGACGTTATCGTCGGATCCCTCTAGAAGAGAGAGTCTGCCCATGTGGATCTAATGTGCTTGAAGACCTGCCTCACTATCTACTTGATTGCCCAATTTACGAGACCTTAAGAGCAGCCCTGTTTATAGACCTAAATCTTTCATCTAATAGACCTGTTAGGTATTTGATTAATTTTTTATTAGGGGATAGTTCTCCTTCTATCTCTGAAAAGGTGGCCTGTTTTGCTTTTAGAGCGTCAATTTTAAGAAGGAAAATTGGTAGTGACGATAAACCAAATATTTTAGATGAATAGTTTTATTGCTGGAATGTTGGTTAAATGTTTCTTTTATCTGTTTAAAGTATTTTATCTGATTTTATCATTTTTGTAATGGCTTTGGTTACACAAATAAACGTTACTACTACTACTACTGATAGGCACGCAGGAGCCCCACCATGAGTGTGCGCAGAGAGGGGGGGGCCTTCTCTAAAACTCTGTTTAGCTCTAGAATGCTCCGAATGACTGTTTTGCACAAGCACATAACCCATATGTGTGAGTTCAAAGATGGCCACTCAAAGAACCACAGTTACAGGTAAGCAGTCTGTCCTTCTAGACAATCCATTTTCACTTATGCAACCTTGTAGCACTTAACCCTAACCATTATTAAGGGTTCCACCATTAGTAGCATCACCATCAGTGGAAGACCAGTGAATTAGAGATACCTGTGATGTCTAGCCCACCTGTGTTCACCAGAGAAGTGAAAGGAATCAAAGCAGAAATGTCATGAATAGTGTCCTGCCCTACACATTGGGAATGCGTTGCAGACTGGAGTGTCTGCAAGGTAAGACGTGCCTTGAAATCCTTTCCAGAAGTATGCTTGTTATGCTCCACAACAATCTATCACTGTTGTTGCAGAAACATTAAATCCTTCTATCAATACTTGCATCTCTAAATGTCATCTCCCTTTTCTCAGAGGGTCATTTCGTTGAGAGGCACAAGGAGGAGTTGATCCAAAGAGTTCGTGGGGTAGACATGCTTGTGCATTTACTGCTCGACGTTACGACCTGCACGCGTTTGCATTATGCTATCTGGCAGAAAGAAACAGACAAAGAAAAAATGGAGGCCCTCTACAAGGTTGTACCTGACTGGAACGGAGAATGGAAGGACCGTCTCTACCAGATACTGAGGACAAGAAACGGACACCTGCTCGAGGAGCTTGAGGGTAAAGTCATTGGAGCGCAACTGACAGATATGTTTGAAGTCCTGAACTGCTTGTTCACTTGCACAATAACCCCCACAAAGTGTGAGTGTAGCATTCTCCCCTGCTTGCTCAGCTGCTTAAGGTGAATCCTATTATGAACAAAAATGCCAAAATTGCAGTGTCACACAGAAAGTCATCTTGGTTCACCAGTCCACATAGAAGAGCAAGGCCCCAAGTATTCATGGCTCTAATTATGCATCAGAGTGTGGGTTCTGGGGGGTTTGTTGACCACCCCAGCTACCCACCCTCGCTGGGTTTGCACGTAACGACAAGCTGTGCCCAGTGAGGGTAATTAGGTAAATTGGGAGGCATGTGCCCAGCACTGATGGGGGTGGTTAATACGTCCACTGTGCCTCATTAACCAGCCGAATCTCCTGTGAACTGGGCATGTATAAGGCAGTTTCCTGTGTTGCTGTGACGATTCTAATTTGGGACTATGAATAAAAATATCAGCATTGGGCAATAGTCAATGTTAGTCCTATTTAGAGTAGACTCTTTGAAATGAATGAGACTTAAGTTAGTCACAACTGAAGTCCCATTCATTTCAGTGGGTCTACTCTATGTAGGACTAAGATAGGGTGGTATCCAATGTGTTCATCGCTCCCCTCCCTGATCTTTAGCAGTACCCCTGTTCTGACAGTGCGATGCTCTGCATTCCAACATCAACAGTGGCGTGGGGTGATGTCACTGCTTGTCCTAGTTGTACATACCGAGCAAGGGGGCAGCCATACCTTGCTTAGCCCTCGTGTCCCCATTGGTTAACCTTCAGGTGAAGTACAGATGCTTGCTTTGATTTAATTTGTAGCTGCTTTAATTAAGGGGGAAAGCTGTATTCCCTCCAGGTCATAGTTCCATGGCCAGAAAGCTTGCACTGAGGCCCCAGTTCAGTATTGCTAAATATCTGTGGTCAAACCCTCTTACTGGCACCACCATTGTTCTTCAGTTCCGGTGCTTAATGTAATTATGTGACTGTCACACCACTGATGGCTAGACAAGCAGCAGCCCCTCCCCACCCACCCCAATTTAGGAAGATTAAAGAAGTAAGTTGAACCACTGGATGTGGAGGCTGGTGCATCATGGAAATTCTACCCATGATTTGGAAGCCTGAAAACTGACACCAACTCAAACTCACAATTCAAAATTGGAAAGCACCCTCTTGCTTCCACATGCCTGATCAATATGCCTCGACAGGAACATCAACTCAATTAACTCTTATTAGCTGCACAGCCACACATGTCTGCTCTGAAATAAATCCCACTGTGTTCAATGGGGTTTACTCCCAGGTAAGTGTGCATAGCAGGGGCGGGTCCGGTCTTTGGTCCGGTCCGGGGACCAAATCAGTCCGTCTGTGGCTCCACGGACAGCCATGCCTCCTTCCCTTCTCCCCCAGCCTCCCACCATTTTCTGTTTTCCTGACTTTTGTGCAGTTTTTCCCAGGGTAAAAGGTTGAAATGCCTTTCCTGAGTCTTAGTTACTGGCAGTAAGAGCTTTAAGCTACGATATGTTGGTGTTTTTTGTGTGACTTTGGCCCTTCCCTCTTTGCCTTGGGCCCTTCCCCGTTTTGCCTTCAGCCCCACCCACCACTGGAATTTACAGGGTTGAGGGCTTCTCTGGAATTCCCCACCCCTGGTGTATTCATTTATTTATTGCATTTCTATACTGCGCAATAGCCGAAGCTGTTTGTGTTGGATTGCACCCAACAGCACAATCCTATGCATGTCTACTTAGAGAAAAGTCCCATTGGGCTACACTGGACTACACTGCCAGTAATATGCAGGTGAGAACAATGGACTGTTTTGCAGGGCTTCAGGAATGCATCCTCAGCCACAGTGCCAACACACACCCCCACACACACACACATACTTGTACACATACAGTGTTGGTATAATGGCAGACTTCATTTGCATTGGCAGTATTTTTGCATGAAATAGGATAATGCCTGAGGTAGAAAGAGCATAAACCCCTGTCATTCCTGCTATGTATTGTTTGGAGCTGGATATGCTATTGCCCAATCACAGCTACACCAAAATCCTGGATTTTCTAATTGTTTTCTATGGGCAGTAATCAGTATTCCTTTTTGCTTTCAGCCTGCTGAGATTAAAAAGCTTTCCATCTGTTTGATATATAATTCCCACACCAGTGGGAAGTTTCCCCTCGACAAGATGTAAAACCATGGTGATGAAAATAGCAAATAATGTTGGGGCAATAACACATCCCTGTTTAACACCTGATCCCACTTTAAATGGAGCACCATGAGAGCCGTTGTTGTCCAAAACCATTGCCGTCATGTTATCATGGAGAAGTTGCAAGATATTCACAAATTTATTGGGGCATCCAGTTTTCATAAGGATAGTCCAGAGAGCTGTTCGGCCTACAGTATCAAAGGCCTTCGCCAGATCAATAAATGCCATATAAAGGGGTTGATTTTGCTCCCGGCATTTTTCTTGGAGCTGACGTGCAGTAAAAATAATGTCTACTATCCCTCTAGAGGGGCGGAAACCATATTGAGTTTCAGGGAGGATCTCTTCTGAAATAGATAGAAGACGGTTTGCGAGAATCCTAGCAAATATTTTAGCTGTGGTAGCTAAGAGAGAAATGCCCCGATAGTTTCCACAGTCTGTTCTATCACCCTTCTTAAAGAGGGTGATAATTATGTCATCCCTGAAGTCTTCTGGGATCTCTTCTCTTATCCAGATTTTTTCGATGAATTTATGAAGATGTTCATAAATTGTACAAGTTCGGGGGTGAAAATGATGAAGTTCTTACGTTTTCATACGACACCCCTCAAACCTGGTCACCAGCTTCCCAACAGGCACTCTAAGGATCAAGGTTACAATTATGCAGGTTTTTGCCTTTTGAATATGATCAATAACCTAGATTTGACCCTTGTTAATGGAAGTATGAAGGGTGATAGACCTGGGGAATTTACATTTTTATCTAACTCTGGAGCATCTACAATTGATTATGTTATGACTTCTTATAATTTGTTAAATCTGGTGTCTGACTTTAAGGTTGATTGTTGTCCAGAGAGTGATCATTTGCCTTTGGCTTTAACTCTGGAACTCAGAGATTTAAAAATGTATGCAGATATAGAATCAACATCATTAATTGATGTTGATCTTAGAGCCTCTCGTATTAAGTGGTCCAGTAAGCATGAAGATTCCCTGAGACAATTACTTCACACAGAGTTGTACCTATATTTTAATTCCTCCATTAGAACAGCTGACTCCATCGAATCCATACTAGAGAATTATGGAAAGTTAATTCATTCCCTACAGAATTTTTTAGTACATAAAAACCCAAGAAGTAAGCCATCTATTGCTTATAATTCTAAATCATGGTTCGATGGGGAATGTAATGAGGCGAAAAAGAATCTAGTGGCCATATACAGACGATATAGGGAACAGAATATGTCAAAGATCCCTGATGAATGGTTTGGGTTGAAAAGGAAATACAAAGCCTTAATCAAGAGGAAAAAGCACCAGGCACTGAAAGATCTTTGGCAGAGTTTAATAACTGCATCCAAATCGAATGATTCAGCCGCTTTCTGGAGGTTAATTGCTGGCAGTCTGCATGGCTACTCAGCCAAACTTGACTCCTGTATTTCTCCTACTATATGGGAGTCATATTTCAAGAGTATTTATGCAGTGAACTGTGAAAGTCACCAGGGACCGCAGGGAAGTGTAGAATGTATGGAGGAGTTGGCGCCTGTATCCATCCAAGAAATTACCAAACTGATACAACAGCTAAAACCAGGCAAGGCTCCAAGGCCTGATAATATTCCTGCTGATTTACTAAAGGCCAACCTTGACTGGTGGGCCCCTGTATTAGCATCTCTATTTACATGGATAGACCATACAGCATGTATCCCAGATGACTGGGGTGTAGCTATTATTATCCCAGTACATAAGAAAGGGAATAGATCTGACCCAGCCAATTACCGTCCAATTAGTTTGCTGAGTATTATTAGCAAATTGTATGCTCGTCATCTGCTCGATAAACTATTGGACTGGTTATGTGTAGAGAATATACTTGAAGAAGAACAGGCTGGATTTAGAACAGGAAGATCAACAATGGATCAAGGATTTATTCTGCAACATCTAGTCGATAAATATGCCACTCCCAAAGCTGGTGCCCTCTTTTCTGTTTTTATCGACTTTAAGTCAGCTTTTGATCTTATTCCCAGAGATAAATTATGGGCTAAATTTGAGAACACTAATATTGATAGAAGATTATTACTTCCCACCGGTGTGGGAATTATATATCGAACAGATGGAAAGCTTTTTAATCTCAGCAGGCTGAAAGCAAAAAGTAAGGTAATTACAACCTCCGTTGTGGAACTTCAGTATGCTGATGATAATGTGGTCTCCGCACATTCAGAGGATGATCTCCAAACTATCCTAAATGCTTTTGCAGAAGCATACGAAAAACTTGGTCTCTCACTTAACATCAAAAAAACCAAAGTGCTTCATCAGCAAGTGCAAGCCAATCCTTTGGTGATGCCATCTATCCAGCTTGGCGGGACAATACTGGAAAATGTCGATCATTTTCTCTATCTTGGCAGCTATCTTTCTGTTACAGCTAACATCGACAGTGAAATCCAGCATCGTCTGAGCTCCGCAAGTGCCACATTTTCTCGAATGAAACATAGAGTGTTCGAGGATCGGGATATTTGTAAGAAGACCAAAACACTGGTTTATGAAGCCATTGTATTACCAACTTTATTGTATGCCTGCGAAACATGGACTATCTATAAACGTCACCTCCAACTCCTTGAAAGGTTTCATCAACGTTGCCTCCGGAAAATCCTGCAAATCACTTGGGAAGATAGGCGAACAAATGTCAGTGTACTGGAAGAAGCAAAGACTACTAGCATTGAAAAAATGATCGTTCAACGCCAACTTCAGTGGACCGGTCATGTTGTTCGAATGCCTGACTGCCGTCTCCCAAAGCAGTTACTTTACTCCCAACTCAAGGATGGAAAGCGGAATATCGGTGGTCAATATAAGAGGTTTAAAGATGTTCATAAGGCTAATCTAAAAAAATGCAATATAAACATCGAAAACTGGGAAGCTCTGGCCCATGAACGATCTAAATGGAGGTTGGCCTTTCACAAAGGTTCCATGGACTTTGAAGAAGCCCGAGTGCAAGGTGAAAGGGAGAAACGTGCTAAGCGAAAAGCACGTCAAATGAATCCTTTACAGGACCATCTTCTATCTGGTAACCTGTGTCCTCACTGTGGGAAGCTGTGTGGATCTAGAATTGGCCTCCACAGTCACTTACGGACCCATTGCTAGAGTCTACACAATCTTCTTTAGAATTTCCTCCTTTTATCCCGGAAGACAATCTTACTCGGTCACGAGTGATCGCCTGATGATGATGACTGCTTATGCGGCATCTGCATGAAAATACGAGGTTACGGGTGAATTGCAACCAGCTAGGGGTTTTATCAAGACCAGTATCCACATTTAATGGAGTGAAACAGGGATGTATTCTAGCTCCCACTTTGTTTAATTTTTATATTAATTCAACAGTGAAGAAATGATCAAACCCCGACTTTCACCCCCCTAAGTTGAACACTCGTCCTCTGTCAATACTTCTATATGCTGACGATGCTGTGTTGTTATCCCTAACTAGTATTGGATTAAGACGACTAATGAGGGCATTGCAATTATATTGCACCGAGGAGATGTTAACAATTAATTACACCAAGACCAAAGTGGTGGTCTTTAGCAGGAGGAAAATTAAGCACAAATGGACAATTAATGGAAATCTCATTGAACAGGTTGCCAGCTACAAATACCTGGGAATTATGTTCCATGCTTCTGGATCTTGGTTCACCCATATAAATTATGCTGCGGCAAATGCACGGAGGAGTGCCGCAGCACTGATAAGATTTTTCTTTACTAAAGCTGGGCAATATATCCCCTCTGCGATCCAGGTGTTTGTGGCCAAAATTATTGCCCAAATGTTATATGGGTCCCAATTGTGTGCTTATCATAATCTCCGTCCCTTAGAAATTATTCAGACCAAATTTCTAAGAGTTATATTTTCTGTTCCTCACTGTGTTCCTAATGCAGTTCTACGGCTAGAGGCTGGTTTAGTTCCCATTGCTGCCCGCACTAATTTGTATATGATAAATTACTGGTTAAAACTTATATTCTTACCAGTCAGGCTAGCTCCACTGATATTGTTGGATCCTTTCCCATCAAAATGGAAAAAGCATTTGTGTAACCAACTATCACGTCTGGGATTTTAACCAAAGGCTTAATTAGCGCTGGGTTACTCTAACGCTAAGATAGCCGTTAAGCAGAGAATCTGGGACATTGTATTGCAAGAACATACAAGCTTACTGCGTAAATTTAGCCCTTTAGGAAATAAGATCTTTGAGCCCCAAGCTTATTTGGTTGAGTTGACTTTTCCAAAGTATAGGAAGGCTTTTACATTAGCCAGATTTGATGTCTTGCCCTCTATCCTCTTGGAGGGAAGATATCAGGGAATACCATTTCATGATCGTCTCTGTCCCTGTAAGAATGGGGAAGTTGAAACTGTGGGTCATGTACTTTTATACTGCCCCTTCTACCAGGATCTTCGTAAAGATCTTATTTTACCTATTTTATATAACTGCCTGGGCAGAACTGAAAAATTTTACATTTCTTTGCTACTCTCTTATAAGATCACTTATAAAGTGGCTAAATTTTGTGCATATGCTATAACTTGCCGCACCTTCTTAGCCTCTGACTGATGTAAAATTGTGAACCCTATACACTTCAGATGTATGTTGGTGTACAGCAGTTATGTTTGTAGCATGGGTTGTTTTTCTGTTATAATGTTGTTGTTTTTTGCTGGTTCTGGTCTATTATTATTATTATTATTATTATTATTATTATTTACATTTATTAATCACCCATCTGGCCGGCAACCAGCCACCCTGGGCGATGTACATAGGCTAAAAAAAAGGTAAAATACAATTAAAACATTATTTTTTTAAAAAAAAATGAAGATTTTACCGAAGTTTAATTTTTTATTTAGAATGATACCATATAAGATATCAGAGAAAGAAATTAAAGAGTGGCAAGTAATGTTAAATAGCTATTGTAATGGGGGGAAAAAATCAAGGATTACTAAGAATAGATGGTATAAAGCTCAAAAAATAGGGGGACTTGGTCTCCCTAATTTAAAATGGTATTATATAGCTAATCAACTTAGATATATCATGGATATTATTGTTAGAAAAGATTTTATGTGGTGGGAAATAGAAGCATTTGAATTGGGTAATAGGGTGGATAAATTCTTATTTACAAAACAAGGACATATTATGACAAAAAGATTAGAAAATCCCTTTTTAAAAAATATGTTAGAAATTTGGGGTAGAAGTAAGGAAATATTTTTACCAGGTATATCCCCGCTTACTCCAGTGGTGGTTATGGAAGATTTTCCCGAGAATGTTAGACATTTAGAACGAATTTTTAGAGAGAAAAAGGTGATAACTTTAATGGATTGGCTGGAAAAAATGGAGACAAGACAGCAAATAATTGATAGGGTTGGGGCAGGAAGAATTTCTTGGTTAAATTTAATTCAACTAGTACAATGGGGTAAGAAATGGAAGAGGAGACATGAGCATGAAAGGGATTTCACTGCATTTGAGCAGGTGGTTATGTCTAGAGAACTTGTAGAAGGAAATGCATCAGCTAGGGGTCTTACAAAGATGTTATATAAATGTTGCAGAAATCAGAAGAGCAAGCAGAAAATCTTAAAATAGTTTGGGATACAGAGTTTGAAGAGGAAATATCAAAGGATGAGTGGAATAAGATTTGGGATAGGCGAATATTGAAAAATATGTCTATAAGAATTAAAGAGAATTTTTATAAGCTAATTTGGAGATGGTATTTGACCCCAGTGAGATTAAATAGAATAGATAATAAATGTTCTCCAATGTGTTGGCGAGGATGTCAGGAATTGGGTACATATGCTCATATGTGGTGGAGTTGTAAAAATGTAATGGATTTTTGGAAAATGATTTTTGAGGAAATATCAGAAATTGTTGGAGTTGATTTAGAGGTATGCCCTAAACTAGCTTTGCTAACAATAACGGAAAAGGTGATCGGTTCACAAAATGTTAAAGAATTAATCATAAATTTGTTAACGGCAGGTAGACTAATGATAGCAAGGAAATGGAAAATCCAGCAAGTTTTCACTATTACTGAATGGTATAAGGAAGTATGGGATATGGCTTTGAATGATATGTTGACTTGTAATATTAAATGCAAAAGGGGTCAATTAAAGAAAAATAATTTTAAGGATATTTGGGGTTTATTTTTGGAATATGTGTTTAAAAGGGGGAAAGGGAGTTTACCCTGTCAAGATATATTGTATTTTTGGAATAATGAACAATTATAGAGTTATTGGATTGTTTGGTCCCATGGTGATGGGAGCACAATATTAGTTATGTGTGTATGTTATTTTCTTTGTATTGTTTTAAAATTTAATAAAATATTAAAAAAAAAAAAAAAAAAATCTTAACCCACCCCATATTCCCAACTGAACAGCCAGGTTTTTAATGAACGGCGGAAGCTCAGCAGAGAGGGGGCATGGCGGAGGTCACTCGGGAGAGAGTTCCACAGTACGGGCCGCCACAGAAAAGGCCCTCTTCCTCGTCCCCACCAGTCTAGCTGCTCTGGCTGAAGGGACAAGGAGAAGGCCGTCTGTGGGAGATCTTGTTGAGCGGCCCACTTGGTGTTGCTGGAGACGTAATGACCGTAATAATAAACATTCATTCATTCTATCTTGGCAGCTATCTTTCTGTTACAGCTAACATCGACAGTGAAATCCAGCATCGTTTGAGCTCCGCAAGTGCCGCGTTTTCTTGAATGAAACATAGAGTGTTTGAGGATCGGGATATTTGTAAGAAGACCAAAACACTGGTTTATGAAGCCATTGTATTGCCAACTTTATTGTATGCCTGCGAAACATGGACTATCTATAAACGTCACTTCCACCTCCTTGAAAGATTTCATCAATGTTGCCTCCGGAAAATCCTGCAAATTACTTGGGAAGATAGGCGAACAAATGTCAGTGTACTGGAAGAAGCAAAGACTACTAGTGTTGAAAAAATGATCCTTCAACGCCAACTTCAGTGGATCGGTCATGTTGTTCGAATGTCTGACTGCCGTCTCACAAAGCAGTTACTTTATTCCCAACTCAAGGATGGAAAGCGGAATATTGGTAGTCAATATAAACGGTTTAAAGATGTTCATAAGGCTAATCTTAAAAAATGCAACATAAACATTGAAAACTGGGAAGCTCTGGCCCATGAACGATCTAACTGGAGGTTGGCCTTTCACAAAGGTTCTATGGACTTTGAAGAAGCCCGAGTGCAAGGTGAAAGGGAGAAACGTGCTAGGCGAAAAGCATGTCAAACGAATCCTTTACAGGACCATCTTCCATCTGGTAACCTGTGTCCTCACTGTGGGAAGCTGTGTGGATCTAGAATTGGCCTCCACAGTCACTTACGGACCCATCGCTAGAGTCTACACAATTTTCTTTAGAATTTCCTCCTTTTAAAATTTCCTTTTTGTAAATTTTTTTCCTGGAAGACAATCTTACTCGGTCATGCGTGATCGCCTGATGATGATGAATCAGTATTTCATAGGGGTAGACCAAAAAAAGAAAAGGAAAAAGAAAAAAAGAATGGGTTCAAAATGAACCTGGAAGTCCCTTCTCCAGACAAGTGGTCACTCTACACTTATCTTGAACTCAGGCTCTCAAATGTGTGTGGGGGCTTATTTACAAGGCTGAATGAGATCTACCGTATGTTCCAGCCTCTTCATGGTACAAGCTACCCAAATATAACTCCTCTTCCAGAATGTTTCTATACATACAACATTAAGGGTGCTACCTTATGCATATTTAGACAGGAAAAAGCCTACAACTCCCAGCATTGCCGAGTCAGCCATGTTGGCTGGAGAATGTTGGGCGTTGTAGAACTTTTTCCTGTCTAAAAATGCAAAGAATTGCACCTTAGCTGAATGATAAAAATTATCTGGAATGAAACAACAATGAAGAAATATTAACAGTAAATCTGCTAATGTTCAGTGAGAAATAGGGTGACTATGTATCCTAAATGTTAAATATGATTACCATGCTAATGGGTTAATATGGGTATTGCAGTGGTTAAAAATAAACAATGGAAGAAATATGAGTGTACATCATGGGCATCAATACCTGTCTGAAAAATTGTTTGCAGCCTTACGTCTTTCTGTTCAGTCTTATAAGACCCACATGCTGCAAAATCATCAAGATCACGTCTGTTAAAGTCCATGGTTTTGTGAGCTAGAAAAGAATCTCAGAGAGAGTGATCACATATAGTCCCTGTGCTGTGACAACCATCACAGTGAAGAAGCTGGGGGAGGCAGCTAGGGTCATATCAGGCTGATCTCAATCCGTGTCTTTTTCCACTTTTCCAGCTCCACGAAAGTCTGTCCGTGACTGCCTGGTGGACACCCTGGACAACCTGAGGGAGGCCGAATTCAATATATTCAAGGACAAGCTCAATGAGTTTTCCATAAAGGAGGGCTTCGACAATATTCCCAAAGGACTGCTAGAGAAAGCAGATATCTTCAATCTAAGTAACCTGATGATCAGCTTCTATGAGGAGGATTATGCTGTGGAGGTGACCACTGGGGTGCTGGAAGCCATCAACTGCAATCAACAGGCATACGATCTCCGTGCTGTTTCCAGAATCAGTAAGGAAAGGGGAGAACCAGCACTCGGAGGGGGGCAGGTGGGATACACTGGTTGGGCCAGATCATCTCATTGTAGGGGTGGGACTGGGCGGAAGAGAGCTTTCTTTGCTGCATTCAGGTGCATCAGAAATCTTTCTACAACATTGGGGTGCCTTGGCAAAATGGAGGGGAGGACTCTGAAAACAATAACCTTCTTTTCTCCATCTCTCTCTCCTCCCCCTCACATTACTTAATTGCATAACTCCAATTTAGAAAATAATTCTAATTAGAGAGATTTAATCTCTTCATGATATCTATTGATCATTCAATTTATTCTGCATAAACTTTTTTTCTTTTGCGCGTGTAAGGGCGAGATAAAGAAGAGGCAGACACAGGGTATATGGTTTCAAATCAGGGCCACATTTATTGAATTGAAGATCTGTGAAGGGTGAAGTGCGGTTCTAACCTAGCCCGGCCCTTGGCCGGGAAAAAAGACCAATATTTGGCGAATGCATCCTAACTGAACTGGAGGCGGGATTGCCCGCCACCGGCCAGTTGCCCTCCATGTGGAGCTGGAGGGCCTTACCATCGTCACCTTACTTTGGCGCCTCCAGGCTCCCAAAATAGGTGAGAAAGGTAAAACCCCAAAGGCGTCCCAATCTCCCTCGTGCCAAGCCTCCTGGCGTTGGCGAGGGCAGCCTTGGGTAAACGTCAGTCACCTTGAAAGGTGCCACTGGATGATCACCATAACTCTAATTGTTCCTGCCTAAACCCGCACTTCCCGCCACAGGGAGAGACAAGCTATCGCTTAGTCGAATCTCCCCCACCTGCACGATAAAAGAGCGAGCAGGGCCCTTCGCAGATCTCCAATAAATATATCATTGCCAATATCGGATAGGTGAACCCCATCCGGCCGATACAGCTCCCTCCGGGCCAAGGTTATATTGGGATGGGGAATACAAAACCCGATCCCACCTATGGCCCTACAAATTTCGCCGTTCACCTTCCTAACCGCCCTATTCAAGGCCTTAGGCCAACTGAGGCGCGGTATGATGAACGACCATAATATCCGAACCCCCGGCCACCGGTGTCGGATGGATGCTATGTCGCATAGCACCTGGAGAATCAGGGCCTTGCCTTTCAACAAGCCCAAGTCATTCCCCCCCAAATGCAGTACCAGGACATCTGGGGGGGACGAAAACTGGTCAGTCCAGAACAAACTGTGGAGGAGGTGCTGCCATCTCATGCCTCGGCGACCCATCCAATGGACGTCCGCCGAACGCTCGACCGCCAGGTGAGACCCAAAGCCCGTATTGGCGGCTCGTTTTGCTGCCCAGTACACCATACTGTGCCCGCAAATCAGCACACGGACAGTCCTGCCTCCACTCCGGTGACCTGGAAGAAAAACACAGCCCACAGCAGTACCTTCAAGGCAACTCTCGCACATAGGCCCGGTAAGACCGGGACCTCCAACGACCCATTGCTTGAACCTTTTCCTGAGAAAACCCCAATTCTGCTGCAGTAGATGCAGCACCGATCCGGAAGGAGTGGGTTCCAAAGTGCAAATGGGCCCAACCTGCCGCCGCCAGGGCAGACTTCGTTACTGACCAAAATTGAAACTTGGTTAATGGCGCACCATCTTGATGGCAAAACAAACTGCCATCAGCAATACCCCGTATAGCCACAAATGCATGTAGGGCCTTAACAGGACACAGCTCTGTCATTGATCCTGCGTGTAGCAATATGATAGACCCTTTACCCAACTGGTCAGTCTTGGATCTTCTCACTTTTATTGTCGCCCACAAGGCGTGTAGGGAAAGGTCCAAAAATTGTAGGGCGCGTGCAGATCCATCCAAGCGGGATTGCACCACCAATTCAGAGATGCGAAGAGCGCCGAAAAAAGCCGTCAAGGCTGTTGCATGAAATAAAACCGCCTCATAAGGAGAACGGCAGACTGTAGGCCATTGTTCATGGAGCTTGAGTAAAACCTCGGGTGACACCGGGGTCCTCGAGTCAGGTGGACGAGGGCACACCCTGGACCATCCTGCCAGGATTCTTTTTACCCTAAAATCATTTGAGTTATCGTGAATACCCTGTGTCTTGGCCAAAAAGGACAAGGCAGCTAATTTCCCTCGAACAGTCTTAACTGATGACCCACTCTGCAATTTGGAAATGCAGAACTGCATAAGGTGTTCGACTGGCACCGGCCACAACATTGGGAGGCAGACAGCCGCTCTAAAGGCAGCGAAATCCCTACCTGAACGCATATAGGCCTCCTGCGTGCTTGGGGCTATTGAACACCAAATTGCTTGTGAAGCAGCTGTTCGCCAATCTGCCAAAGATAATCTGGCATCAAGACAGGGGACTGCTGGGCCCATGGGGCAAGGGCCCGAAATCTCTGCATCTGGTTCCTGGACAAGGCGTCTGCGATGCCATTGTTGAGGCCGGGTGTGTGTCGTGCCCTGAGCAAAATATTGCACTTCAAAGTATGCAGTATAAGTGCTCTGACTAAAGACATAACTCTGGGGTTCTTTGAAGACATAGTGTTCAATATCTGCACTGTAGCTTGATTGTCACAGCAAAAATGTACAACTGAGTTACCCCAAAGGTCTGCCCATAGATGGACGGCCACGTAAATTGGAAACAGCTCTAGAAAAGTAATGTCTTTACATAACCCGGAACCCAGCCATGCCCCGGGCCATGGCGCTGCGCACCACTGATCTTGAAAAATAACTCCGAATCCCATAGCACCGGAAGCGTCTGACTGAACCTGAAAATTTGCCTGGAGCAACAGCTCTCGCCTCCAAAAAGAAACACCATTGAATTGAGTTAAAAATTGTAACCAAACATGAAGATCATCTCGCATTGCAGCCGATACACGAATTCTGTGGAATGGGCGTTTCAGACCCCGCATGGCTGCACATAAACGGCGTAAAAATGCCCGCCCTGGAGCGACCACTCTGCATGCAAAATTGAGATGACCAACAATGCTCTGTAAATTGCATAACGTAATTTTTGAATGTTGCAATACAACGGAAATGCGCTCAATTATATCGACTAGTTTTTCTCTTGGGAGGCGGGAACACTGCTGCACTGAATCTAATTCTATTCCAAGAAAACTGAGTGTGGAAACGGGACCCTCAGTCTTCTCGACTGCCAACGGAACACCCAGCTCAGAGGCCAAGTTATTAAACTGGTCCATCAAGAATGCACATTGCTCAGAGCAGGCTGGGCCTGCGAACAAAAAATCGTCCAAATAGTGGACAACCTGTTCGAGGCCTGTCCTGTTCTTCAAGGCCCAATCAAGAAAAGAGCTAAAACGTTCAAAGGCAGAGCACGATATGGAGCAGCCCATTGGCATGGCTCTATCGAAGTAAAATTTTCTTTGGAAACAAAACCCAAGAAGGTCAAAATCATCGGGGTGGACAGGCAGCAATCTAAATGCTGATTTAATATCGCACTTTCCCATGAGGGCTCCAGTACCGCAGGAACGAATCATATCAACTGCGGAATCCAATGACGCATACCGGACAGAACAAAGGTGTTCCGGTATAGCATCATTCACTGAGGCACCCATGGGAAAGGACAAGTTATGAATCATGCGAAACTCACCCGGGGCCTTCTTAGGAACTATTCCCAAAGGCGATATGCGTAGGGAGGGCATGGGTAACGAAGAAAATGGGCCCAACACCCTCCCCGCACGCACTTCTTTATCAATTTTGGTTTGGACTATGTACTCTGCCTCAATAACTGATTTTTGATTACGGGACATCATGTGCACATGAGGACCTTGATATGGAATTCTGAAACCATATCTGAAACCACTTAGCAAGTAATTAGCATCAGGCTTGTTGGGGTACGTAGACAGTAAAAACACAGGAGCAAAGAGGCTGAAGGCGGGAACCCAGGAGCTTAAATAAGCTCTTACCTGGGTCCCCGCCCTTCTGAGCCATTGGCTCTTCCCGTGACCTACCAGACCAGGTGCCTGCCTCCTCTCTCCTCCCCCACGCGCAAGCCTTCTCCCTGTTTCCACATAGGGGCCATTGGAAGTTCTTTCTCTTCTGTAGTACTGCTCTGTAAACATTTTTCAACTCCTTTTTATTCTGGTAGCCATGATGGTGCTAGGATTTACCTGAGTTTAAGTCAGACGACAGGGCTAGGAATCTCTCCAGGTCTCTGTCGTTGGACCTAGGGCCCCAGCTCAGCCTTAGGTACGGGTGAGCAACCAAATCTGCGTGAGAGCCTAGAGTGCCGGGTGGTGGTGGTGGTGGCTTTCTGCCAAAGCTCCAGTAAGAGCTGAGTTTGGTGGACAGAAAGCAAAGTGAAGGCTTGGTGTCTGCCTGTGAATGCACACCTTACATGCCTGGTGGGTGGGTCTTTAAGATTGTGTCCTGTGGTGGCCTCGCCCTGCGCATGTGTTGGGCCAGTGCTCCCTTACTCAGTGGGCAGCGTGGCGTGTATGTGTGTGTCTTTAAGGCACGTGTGTGTGGATTGTTTAGTGGGTTGGGATGTGTTTGGATAGGAGGGATGGGGGAGGAGAATGGAGGTGCCCAAGTATTTATTTATTTATTCATCATATACTTGTGGTACTTCTATACCACCTAATATAATGAAATCCCTAAGCGGTTCACATATAATTATTAAAATCGTATTTAAAGTAAACTATTAAAAACAATTCCAAGTACAATAACAGTGCAGAGCAATACAAGGAACAGTAAGCAGCATGATTAATTTAATTACAAGCCAGAGAAAGCCTCGGTGAACAAGTGTGTTTTCAGGAGGCCTTTGAAGTGTACCACATTTTCTGCCACCTGAACTGCACGGGGGAGGGTTTTCCAAAGGGTGGGCACTGCTACCGAGACTGCCCGCCTTCAAGGTATTACATGGCGACATTCCGTTGGTTACCAGCAAATAGGGATGATCACAGGTCAGGGATGGCATGGGAAGTGGAGAAGGAGGAGTCAACAGTGCAGAGGATACAGGTGGGTGCAGGCCGCCTCCTCTGCCGACCCTTCTCTTAATTTACAGGTATCTGGCGGCACAGCTCCTGGCCCCTCTCGCCTGGTGCTGCTGCTGCGTAATGCCCTATTTGTTCACAGTAAGACCTCACTGATCCATGATCTGATTATGGATGAGGGAGCCAATCTGGCATGCATCCCTGAAACCTGTTTGAGAGATCTGGGTTGATCTGACCCAGCTCTGCTCATCTTGTCATTTGGTTAGAGGGCTGTGGCAAGGGGGAGTCACTGTGGTCCATAAGAATACTATCTTCCTGCCCAGGAAACAGCTGCGGACCAGGGCAGGCTGTGAGGGCCTTAACCTGGCATTGGGCCAGTGAGACAGATTGAGGATGTTGTTGGTATACCACCCACCCTGCTGCTCAAAAGCCTCCCGGACTGAACTGGCTGAGGTGGTCCCAAGTGTAGTGTTGGAGAACCCCAGGATTCTAGGGGCGTCCTTACTTTCTACTTACTTTTTTAAAAAAATATATTTTCTAGTCAGAGGGTAGCTGCTCATTTTATTATTTTTATTTTAAATATTATTTTTTATTGTTACATATATGCCCCACCCATTGTATTATTTATTTATTTATTATTTACATTTATTTATCGCCCATCTGGCCGGCAAACCGGCCACCCTGGGTGATGTACATAAGATAAAAACTGGATAAAATACAATTAAAACAGTATAAAATTTTAAAATCTTAGCCCACCCCATATTCCCACCTGAACAGCCAAGTTTTTAGTGAGCGGCAGAAGCTCAGCAGAGAGGGGGCATGGCGGAGGTCACTCGGGAGAGAGTTCCACAGTACGGGGGCCGCCACAGAAAAGGTCCTCTTCCTAGTCCCCACCAGTCTAGCTGCTCTGGCTGAAGGGACAAGGAGAAGGCCGTCTGTGGCAGATCTTGTTGAGCGGCCTACTTGGTGTTGCTGGAGACGCTCCTTGAGATAGACTGGACCGGAGCCGTATAGGGTTTTAAAGGTCAAAACCAACACCTTGAATTGGGCTCTGCAAGCAACTGGTAGCCACTACCAGTGCAGCTCCTTGAGTACTGGAGTGATGTGATCCCGCCGGCGGCTGCCTTTAACCAGGCAAGCCACCACATTCTGTACCAGCTGTAGCTTCCGAACCGTCTTCCAGGGTAACCCCACGTAGAGCGCATTACAGTAGTCTAGGCGAGAGGAGACCAAGGCATGAACCACTGATGGGAGAAAATGATTAGGAAGGGAGGGGCGCAGCTGCCGTATCAGATGGAGTTGATACAGCGCCGCCCAGCTCACAGCTGACACCTGAGCCTCCATGGACAGCTGGGAGTCTAGAATGACCCCCAAGCTGCGGACCTAGTCCAGAGGTAGATGTACCCCATTCAGCACCAGGTCAACATCCCCTAACCTCCCCTTGTCCCCCACCAAAAGTACCTCAGTCTTGTCGGGGTTCAGCTTCAGCATGTTCCTTCCCATCCAGCCACCCACTGACTCCAGGCACTTGGACAGGGTCTCAACGGCCAACCTCATTGAGGACTTGAAAGAGAGGTAGAGCTGCGTGTCATCCGCATACTGACGACACCGCACCCCAAACCTCCTGATGATAGCTCCCAGCGGCTTTAGGTAGATGTTGAATAACATCGGGGAGAGGATGGAACCCTGCGGCACTCCACAAGTGAGCGGCCGAGGGTCCGAAGCCTCCTCCCCAAGAACTACCCTCTGGTACCTTCCAGAGAGGGAGGACCGGAACCACTGCAATACAGCGCCTCCCACGCCCAACCCCTCAAGGAGGATACCGTGGTCAATGGTATCAAAAGCCGCTGAAAGATCGAGGAGGACTAGAAAGGAGCATTCGCCCCTATCCAAAGCCCTCATATCATCCACCAAGGCGACCAAGGCCGTCTCCGTCCCATGTCCAGGCCTGAAGCCCGACTGGCATGGATCTAAATAATCGGCTTCATCCAAGTGTGCCTTCAACTGAGCCCCCACCCCCCGCTCGATCATCTTGCCCAGAAATGGAAAATTGGAGACTGGGCGGAAGTTGTTCAGATCCTGGGGATCCAAGGAGGGCTTCTTTAGAAGCGGTCTTATTACTGCCTCCTTGAGGGCTGATGGCATCACTCCCTCCTTGAGGGAGGCATTCACCACTGCCTTGATCCCCTCACCCAGTCTCCCTACAGCTCATGATGAGCCAGGACAGGCAAGGATGAAGCAAGCAGGTGGTCAGCCTCACAGATGAGAGCACCTTGTCCACTTCATCAGAAGGAAGAAGCTGGAACCGATCCCAGAAAACCGGTCTGCCATTGTCCTCCTCCCGCTCTCTCCCTGTGTCCACGACACACGATATCCCACTCCTAATCCGATCAATGTTATCTGCGAAGTGCTTCGCTAAAGCCTCACAGGAGGCTTTTGACTGTTCCATTGGGTCTGGAGCAGCTGGACTGACCAGACTCCGGACCACTTGGAACAGCCTCCTGGGGCAGCACTCCGTAGACGCAATGGAGGCAGCATTGAAATTCTTTTTTGCTGCCTCCACCGCCACCCGATAGGCTGAAGATGCTGCTCTAACCCATGTTCGATCGTCTTTGGAGCAGGAATTACGCCATCGGCGCTCTAGCCTTCTCACCTCTTGTTTCAGAGCTCACAGCGGAGTGAACCATGGTGCCGTGCGAGCTCTGTTTAGGCGAAGAGGGCGCTTCGGGGCAACTCGGTCTAATGCCCTGGTTATTGCAGCATTCCAGTCATCCACCAGGTCTCGACCGAGCTACCATTTGTGTGCTCCAATTCCCCAAGTGTGTTCAGGAATCCATCCAGATCCATAAGATGCCTGGGGCGGACCATCCTAATAGGTCCCTCACCCCTGCAGAGGGGTTGTGGCATCGAGGAATCCAACCCCACCAGATAGTGATTTGACCATGACAAGGGTGTGTGTGGATATACCCCCGATTTCCAGATTATTTCCCCCCTCTCCAGAAACAAAAACCAAGTCCAGTGCCTGACCAGCTACATGGGTAGGTCCAGTTAATACAGGGTGCAGTTCCCAGGAAGCCATGATCTCCATGAAGTCCTGAGGTGCCCCTGTGAGGGCAGCCCCCAAGTGCACGTTGAAGTCCCCCAGCAACAATAGCCTAGGGGACAACACACGCACATCAGAGACCACCTCCAGCACCTTGGCCAGGGAGTCTGTCGTGCAGCAGGGTGGACGGTACACGAGCAGAATCCCCAGACTGCCCTTTGGACCCAACCTCCACTACATGCACTCAATAAACTTGGTCTCCCGGAGAGGGAGTCTGGTAAGGACCAAGGACTCCCGGTAGATAACAGCCACTCCCCCGCCCTGTCCCCCAACCATTGATTGCTGGGCATACGAGAAACCAGCCGGACACAAGGCCGCCAGAGTTGGAGCAGCGGCCTCGTCCAGCCAGGTTTCTATAATACATGCCAGGTCCGCACCCTCATCCAGGATCAAGTCATGGATGAGAGATGTTTTTTGGGTAACGGACCTGGCATTGCACAACAGCAAACACAAGGTATGGGGAGGAGCCACACTTCCCCCAGTTATCCCTTGGCTCTGGGCAGGCCCGGAACAAGGGATAGGTATTAAGCATTGATCCCTTGTCCCCCTTAATCGGCGTGGCCTGCCCCTAGCGCTCTGCCAGCGTCTGCCACTCAACAATCGTACATTTTGCCCCCCAGAACTCCCCCCATCATCTCCCTGAGAGAAACACATACCCCCTCGCTTCCGCCAATCAGGCGGGAGACCCACCCCTAAAATCAACCCCTAAAAAACCCTAGCCCTTCAAAAAAAGGGAGGGCCTCTTAAAACTCCCAGCCCCACCTATATCCCCATCAGCAGGGAGACAGGCCCTCGCCCTTGTGCCACCCCTGAAGTGGCTCCCCCCTTTGGTGTCGCCCCTTCAGTGGCGACCCCGGCAGCAGCAGACCCGCCCCCGCTGGGGCCGGATCCTTATAGTCCCCTCCAAGTAGTTGCTGGTGGGGCAGGGTGACTCCTGGCTGTACCCGGTCCTGCAGGAGGCAACCAGCAGTCCCACAGGCGGGGTTGGCCTCCAGCAAGGCAGCAGCACCAGGGCTGGGTCCCACTTGCCTTGATTGCTTCCTCTCCTTGCTGGAAAAAGCCCTTATAGTCCCCTCCAAGTTGTTTTCCTCTTGCAAGGAACCCAAGGCTGCTTACATAGCCCCCCTTCTCTCCAATTTATCCTCACAACAACCCTGTGGGGTAGGTTAGGCTAAGTGTTAGTGACTGGTTCAAAGTCAACTAAGGCACAATCCTATGCAAGTTTAGACAGAGGAAAGGCCTATAACTCTCAGCATGGCTGGCTGGGGCACGCTGGGAGCTGTTGGCCTGTTTTCTGTCTAGACTTGCATAGGATTGCACCCGTAGTGAACTTCATGGCTGAGTGTGTCTAGAACCCGGGACTCCCGAGTCCCAGTTGAATATAACCTCTACAGCTCCCTGGCTGTCAGAGATATGTGTGTATATTATTCTCTCTCTCTCTCTCTGTATGTGTATAATATTTTGATATAATATCAAAATATTATCAAGTTTTGCTTTGATTTTACAATGGTGCTTTTTCACATCATGGCAGCGGAATGAAACTGCATTTTATTCTTGTTCTCATGATGGTGCTATGATTTCAGTGAGTTTAAAATGCGAATCTGCACATGCTCGGCATCTTAGAAAAATAAGCGTGGGCAAGCAGGTTTTTCTTTCTTTTTTGCCCTATCGCATCGGGCATGTGGAAGCCGTTGTACAGCACAGAATGGCCAGGCAGTGCTGGGCCAAGGGGAGGAATGTCAATGGTGTGCTTCACAACTGAAGTAATATAACAAGGGGGTGGGCCCAAAAGACGAATTAAGTCCAGGCTCTAAAATTTCTTGGCTGCACCACTGAGTGTGGATGTGTTTTAAGGAAAGCGAGATGGGCTACATGACCTTTGGGGGCTCTAACAGACCTCTGAAAAGAGCTATCAGAAGAGTTAATCATGTTCTTCTTCCCAGAACATTTTGTGGAACGACACCAAGAAGAGCTGATCCAACAAGCTTCTGGGATGGACGTGATACTGTTTCGGTTACTTGGTTGGGTCCTGAAGGCTGATCGATATCACAACATTATGGCTGAGGAGACAGATGCAGGGAAGATGAAGAAGCTTCTCCAGCTGGTGCCAAGCTGGACCAGAAGAGAGAAGGACCATCTCTACCAGGAGCTTCTTCAAACAAATGGACCTCTTATTGCTGCCCTTGAGGGTAAATGAGTCGCATATGAAAATACACAAATCCCTGCACTGCTAGGTGGAAACAGATGAACATTTACCACGTGGTAACTTAACACAGTGCAAATATAGTAATTTGCTAACTGGTGGTTTGGGTGGAAAGAGATGACAATTTTATTGAAATTACCCTGCATATTCATATGTCTGGTAAAAATGTTCATTTTTAGACACTTTCTGAAGGTTTGCATTTGATTTCTCTCTCCCAATTTCCCCCAAGTGTTTCTGGCTTGTTTCTTGGTCTGACGCTTCCCTCTTTGCTGTGGTATTCGGTATGAACCTTAGTGAGTCTTCCTCAGAAAAATCAAATGTCCAGAATATGTGCAACTTTGGTTCTTTAATGAAAGATCATTTTAAATATCTTTAGATCTATTTCATACACAGACATAGTGTATGAAATGTTGTTTGTTTTTACAATGGCTCTTTTTCACATCATAGCAGCGGAAGGAAACTACATTTTATTCTTGTTCTCATGATGGTGCTATTATTTCAGTGAGTTTAAAATGCGAATCTGTACATGCTTGGTGTCTTAGAAAAATAAGGGTGGGCAAGCAGATTTCATTTTTATTTATTTCTCTAACGCATCAGGCATGTAGAAGCCCTTGTAAAACACAGAATGGCCGGGCTCTGCAGGACTAAAGAGTGAAATGTTAGCGGTGTGGACATTGCATAGAAGATCACACTGCCTTAATGGCTTGATTTCCTTAGAAATGACTGTCATTGGGTATTAGCCAGTGGTGGAAGAGAGACCACATTTTTTCTCATGACAAAACATGCAGTTTGAAAAATGCACTACAAAAAAAATGATAATCCTGCAAAAGTAATGTTTTCTTTAGAAAAAGATGACTTCCTGAATAAGGGAGAAATTTTAGGGAGGGATATCTGCATGCATGTGCAAAAGAAATGGACATCACATCTCTAAATTTCTGGATTATGTAGATCTTGCATTTCAGGCTTGGCTGCAGCTGGAGACTGGCAGTTTTGCTTGGTGACAATACCTTAGGGAGAATTTAAGTGTAGAATCATATGTTCTCCTTTGAGTGTTGAAGGCCAGCAAGATTGGGGAAAGGCAGACTTTGTTCTGAGCTTTCCGGAGGAGGCGGGGCCTCCCCAGGAAACTCCAGTTTCGTTTCCTGCCTCACGAAGGTAGGCAGACATTTCGCGCTCCACAGAGCACGAATAGAAAGAAGAAAGGAAGAGCAACAGAAAAGAAGATGTTTGAGAAGACACCAGGATGGTAAGAGGGAGTCACAGAGCCCTATGGCACCGCCTTAGGGCAGAAGGGCAGATGGCCTGACTCGGGGCCACCCCCCATTGCATGGGGGGTCCGTCCCAACCGTCCCAGGAGGATCACGGCAGGGGGGAGTGGGCTCAAGGGAAGCCATGCCCGGGGACCAGAGTCTCACCCGGGGGGGAGGGAATTGTGTCCCACACATGCTGGCCCTCCCCCCTGGACAATCGGAGAGCTGCTGGGAGGAGAGATATGAGTGAGTTCCCCCCTGCCCCGGTGGCAGCATCCATCGATTCCTTGCGGTTCCAGACGCCCAGGTCCGAGTCTGCTTGTGGCCGCCGCCATGACTGCGGCATCCATCGGCCCCTCATGGCCACAGATGTGCAGGCCCGGCCCTCACGCGACTGCCACCATTGTGGCAGCATGTTGTGGCCACCGCATCCAGGCCGCTCCCATCAGCCTCCGGCCGCCACGGAAGATCACCGCGCAGCCACCCATAGAGATGGCATCTAAGCCCCTCATGGCCAGGCCAGGCTCCTTGAGGCTGCCGCCATTTTGGGCCACCCACGTGGTCGGCTACAGGCGCAGCCATTTTGGAGGCCACCGCAGTCACCTCCATTTTGGACCACCCATGTGGCTGCTTACTGGGCGTGGCCATTTTGGGACCGCTGTGTGGGCGCCTCCCCTATGGAGGCCAGCCTGGCAACCACCATCTATGTGTGGGAGGGGCATTCACCCACAAGCTGGGCCTAAGAACAGCGGCCAAAGAACGGGAATTCATCCCCCTACCCGCTCTCCACCCCACCCCACCCCTGAAACGGGAAAGCCTCGCAGGTCCCAAACAGGGCCTCACCTTTCTCTTTCTCTCACTGGTTTCAGAGGTCACACGGTAGTTCGTAACCCTGAACTCCATCCTCAACATAGCCTCTACCAGTACCTTGGCATCCCCAACCAGAGAAGGAGGCAGCAAGCTTCAGACTTCACTGCTGTGTGAGGCCTCACAAGCTAGCTCTCTAATCATCGGGCAGGAGAATGGCTCGGGAATGATGTGCCTTCTGCCAAGGAGATGCTGCAAGAAGTACGTTCCCTTAGCTCTGAAGTGGCAAGAGGCAGGGCGCCCGAATGCCAACCTCAGGATCACTGCCCGACTGGGAGACCGGCATGGAGGCAACATTCTCCCTCATCCTCATGACTGAGCGAAGCAAGACCAGGCCGAGAATTCAGTCCACCCAACGTCCGCAACAAATGTCCCAGTGGCAGCCCAGTGGCTGCCAGCAAGGCAAAGTGGAGACACACCTCCCTAGAGGCAGATTCCAGACGGGGGCCAAGTCTCCAAACGTGTCCCTGGGTGCCTGGTACAGTCATTTGCTGTCCCCGAGCACAGCAGCATCGGTCTCTGACTACGAAGAAGGAAAACTCCCAGAGGACGGCAGGGACGAAGGAGACACACCACCCACCCAAGGGCTGCCTCTTAGTGCTGGAAGCAAAGACAGCGCCACTTCTGCTCCAAACCCCAACAGCTTGGGAAACCCAACAGTCTTCCCGCCAGATGAGCTTCCCTCCCATCCAGTGGTGCCTATTCCTTGGAACCTGTGAAAAATTATCCGGTAGAAATGGGCAAAGCCAACCAACCCAAAGCCTCCACATCGTGCCTGCAATAAGCTCTACCGCCTATCTGAGAAAGACATGGAAAGGCAGTTCCCAGAGTTGACGATCCAGTTTCCGCCCTGACCTTGAAGTCTCTGATGCCAGCTGAATGAGATGAACTCCCAGACCATCACGACAGGAGGGCCGATGCAGTGCTCTGTAAGTGCTTCAAGGCCTCAACCACTTCCATTAGGGCTGTTAACACAGCCACCATAGTGGTGCACGCAATCCGCCTAGGGGCAGACACTTTACTTCAGGGAAAGCCCAGCTCCAGAAAGATCAGAGAGTTCATCAAAGACACATCCTCAGTGGCATCCTTCCTTGCTGATGTGTCCCTCGTCTCCTTTCAACTAGGAGCAAGAGCTGCAGCCTCCAGCGTGGTAGCTAGGAGGAACCTTTGGTTGCACAACTGGGGCGTAGACGGCAAGACCAAGTCTAGCCTGGCCAGCGTCCCTTTCGCTGGGAAGCAGCTCTTCGGGGACCCCCTAGACTAGAGCATGTCCTGGTAGAAACCAAGTACAAGAAGAAAGCTCTGCCAAACCCACAGAAGTAAATCTCAAAGTGAGCTACTTCAAGATATGGCTCCTTTCGCTCCTCCAGGGGCCACATTTCCTCCTCCTCCTCCTCCTCCTCCTCCTCCTCCTCCTCCTCCTCCTCCTCCTCCTCCTCCTCCTCCTCCTCCTCTTCCAACCGCAACTTCTCCTCAGGGGGACACAAGCCTCATTGGCATAAGGGCTCCAATCCAAAAGGAAGACCACGCAAGGGCACACCTAATCCAGTTAAGAAGTCCAACTCTGCCTGATGGTCCCCCCCCGTCCCCGTCCCCCCCGTGGAGGAGAGGCTTCATGACTTCTCAGAGAACTGGAGACAGCTGTTCTCCGATCGTTGACTTCTGGAAATAATTCAAAAGGGCTACTCCCTGGAATTCAGGAAAAAGCCCCAAAACGGGTTTTTCAGGACCCAGCAACTCAGAGATCCTGTCAAGCACCTGAGGACCGTGACAGCTATCCAGCACCTCCTACACATCCGAGTGATAGAGGAAGTTCTGAGAGGGCAGAGGAACTGTGGGATCTTCTTGGTATTTTTCACAGTTCCAAAGAAAGATGGAGGAGCACGGCCCATCCTGGACTTGAAAAGAGTCAACCACTTCCTGAAGAAGCAGAGGTTCAAGATGGAGACACTCAAGTCCATCAAAGAGTGCCTTTGGTAGGGAGATTTTCTCTCTTTGATAGACCTAACAGAAGCCTATCTACACATCCCTACCAGGGGTTCTTAACCTGTGGGGTACGCCTCCCCAGGGGAGGTTTGGACTGACTCCAGGGGAGGTGTGAGTAGCCCCTCAACTATAAATTGTTTATTTTACAAGTACATAGCAGCGCAGCTTGGCGGTTGGCCCAACCTTATTTCTTTCTACTAATCTTGGGAGCTACGCCGTTCATTTAATTGAATATGCTTTTTTTTTTTAGCCCAAAGACAGAGCATAAACTAAAAAAATGCAAACTCGTCCTTCATAAGCCTAAATTTTGGGCCGTTAACACATGGGAGGCATGGGTCATAAGATTTTTCACAAGGGAGGTGTGACACCAAAAAGGTTAAGAACCACTGCTTATAACCCCACCGCAAGCTCCTTCACTTCAGCTATGGCAGCAAACAGTTCCAATTCAGGGCCTTCCCATTTGGCCTGGTGACAGTCCCAAGGGTCTTCACGAAGGTCCTGCTAGCCCCAGTGGCGTTTCTGCATACGAAGGGAGTCCAGCTGCACCCCTACCTCAACGACATCCTGATTTGCTCCTCCTCCCATGCTCAAAACCAGGGACACCAACCTGGTGGTGTCATTGCTGCACAGCCTGGGGTTCCTGATCAACGTAAAGAGCTCCCTCTCCTTCTCAGGTACTCACACACCTAGGCGTTTCCCTGAACACCATCAGGGACATGATGTTCTCCCCCGACAGGCAAACCTCAGCAAGTCAGCTAGCAGCACACCTTCTCTCCAGAGACAGAGTGCCTCTCAAGCAACTAGCCAAGCTCCTGGGAATGATGGTGTCTGGCCAGGACTCTGTTCAGTGGGCCAGGTTCCACTCCAGGCCCCTTCAGACCTTCCTCCTAAATTTCCAGCTCGAGATCTCTCGCAACCACAACCCACTTCTGTCCCTTCCAGTCTCAGTAGCCAGGTCGCTGAAGTTGTGGTGCCACCCTGCGGCCTGCGCACCTTTCTCAAGGAGTTCCGATTCAGACCCCTCCACGCGTCACGCTAACAACGGACGCATGCTTGACAGGCTGGAGGGGGCAGTCTGCCAAGGGGGACACACACAAGGCCTTTGGTCCAAGGAAGAAGTCCAACTCTCCATCAACCTCCTTGAATTGAGAGCAGTGAGGCTAGCTCTCAAGCAATTTGCTTTGACCTTGAAGGGACACGACGTCCTAGTGATGACAGACAGTGTAGTGGCAAAGGCCTACTTGAACAAACAAGGCGGAACAAGGTCCATTGTGCTGCAGAAGGAAGCCATGTCCCTATTCAGGTGGGCACAATGCCACCTCTGCTCCATCAGGGCAGAACATCTGAATGGGGTGATGAATGTTCAGGCCGATTGGCTCAGCAGGACAACCCTGGACCAAGGGGAATGGTCGCTGCACCCAGAAGTCTTTGACCTGCTGACCAAGAAACTGGGATACCAGTGTCTGGACCTCTTTGCAAGCCCGCAGAACGTGAAGATGCCATGCTTTGGCTCCCGCTACCAGGCAAGAGAAGCATACTTCACAGACGCTGTCTCCAGCCAGTGGCCAGAAGGTCTGCTATACGCCTCCCACTCCTGGCCATAATCCCGAAAGTGATTCAGAAGATCAGGGACCTACAAGCAAAAGCCATCCTAGTGGCTCTGCACTGGCCAAGGCGGCCTTGGTTTTCCGACATGGTGAACCTCGCAGTCAGGAGGCCATTCAGACTCCTTCTCAGGCACGACCTTCTCAGTCAAGGCCCACTCTTCCACCAAGATCCAGGGTTCCTGAAACTGACCGCCTGGGGACTGGACAGGGCCTCCTAACCAAACACGGTTACTCAGACAAGGCAATCAGCACACTCCTGGCCTTCAGGAGGCCGTCCACACACAGGTCGTATGACCGCACCTGGTGGGCCTTTCTCCACTGGTCTCGTGCCTCGGAGAGAGACCCTCTAGAAGCGGATGTACCAGACATTCTGGAGTTCCTCCAGGAATGCCTCTCCTCAGGCCTTACCACAAACACACTCAGGCATCAGGTCGCTGCACTTAGGTCAGTGCTAGGGGAATCCAAGGGGACACCCCTGGGAGCCCACCCACACATCAAGAGATTTCTCAGGGCGGCCACCCTGATTAGCCCCCCTCCAATGTGCAGGTTTCCCATTTGGAGCCTCAATGTGGTGCTCAGGGCCCTAACAAAGCACCCATTCGAACCTCTAGGGGCGACTTCACTCAAGGACTGACCTTGAAGACAATTTTTCTGGTAGCTATCACCTCCGCCAAAATGGTTTCAGAGCTAGCTAGGCGCACTTTCATGTAGCAAAGATCTCTGCATCTTTCACAAAGACAAGGTAGTCCTTTGCACAAACCCATCCTTCCTTCCAAAGGTCAATTCTCCATTCCACAGGTCTCAAGATCTTGTGGTTCCTTCCTTCTGCCCTCGCCCTGCCACACCCTTAGAGAAGGAGTGGCACACAGTGGACGCTATGCGAGCTGTCAAGTTCTATCTAGATAGGATGAAGCCCCTCTGGCAGCACAGCTCCTTGTTCGTGTCCTTTAAGCCCTCTTCATTAGGGAAGAAAGTTTCCGTAGTAGCTTCCCTTTCCTGCTGGCTGCGTGATTGCATCGCGTTGGCATACTTCTCCGGTGGCCTCCAGGTACCTGAGGGCATCATGGGCCATTCAGTCAGGGGAATGGCCACCTTGGCAGCATTCGGTGGGAGGGCACCTCTAGAAGAGATCTGTAGGGCAGCCACCTGGTCTTCCGTCCACACATTCACCAGGCATTACAAAATTGACCTGATGGCCTCTGCAGAGGGTGCCTTTGGCAGGCGCGTGCTGCGGAAGGTCATCCTGTCCCAGTAGGAGGCTGGCTGTGGGTATTGGGCCCACCTGGGGGATGCACTGCTTTTTTACATCCCCAATCTTGCTGGCCTTCGGCACTCGAAGGAGAAACGGAAATTCTTTACTCACCATGAATTTCTGTTCTCCGCGAGTGGAGGAGGCCAGCAAGGCCCACCCTGGGCCGGCTTCCTCCTGGACACGATTCCAGGCATGTGGGAGGGATTCTCTGCTCTTATCCCCACAGACCTGCAGCCAACAGACCGGACTGATCCCCTATCTGGGATAGCAAGGATGTCTACACATGAGCGGTTCATTTGGAAGTGTCAACTGGAGTTTCCTGGGGAGGCCCCACATCCTCTGGGAAGTTCTGAAGTCTGCCTTCCCAGCCCCGGAGGTGGGGCGTACCCCAATCTTGCTGGTCTCCTCCACTCGCAGAGAACAGAAATTCACGATGAGTAAAGAATTTCCGTTTCCATTTCAATATCCAAGTTGTGCCCTCTCTGAATCCCCACTCTGTTTCCTGCAGGCACAAGTGGACCCGGAAACCTCAAGACCTCTCCTAGTGATGGTGAGTGGTAGATAAATCGCCCTTTGAGCTGCCCTGAGGAACTGTCCATGCATTGCCTAGGCGTGGAGATGCTTACTATAGTTGTGGCTCCCCCACCCCAATAACATTTAAAAATATGCACCTTCCCCTCCCAAGCAGCTGTACATAGCAGAACATCCAGTTTCTTAGGATCAGCTGACAGTCACAGAAGGGTGAGCTGGCAAAGGGTGGTGTAGTGGTTAGCATGTTGGACTTTGACTGGGGGACCTGGCTTCACCTCCCTGATCAGCCTTGATTAGCAGAAATGGTACTGCTTAGAGCAGGGGTGGGGAACCTCAGATCCATGGGCCAAATCTGGCCCTCCTGGGGTCCCAAACTGTCCTCTAGGGCTCCCCAGATGGCCCTGCCCCCTTCCCTTTTCCCTGACCACTGATCATGTAGTGGTTTACCAGAGTATGCATGGTGTCCCCCCATCCTATTTTAAATAGCTGAAATGCCTCTCTTAAGCCTTTAGTCTGTAAGTAAGAGCTTTAAGATGAGATGTGCTGCTATTTTTGGTATTTTGGCCCCTCCTCTTTTGGCTTTGACCCTGCCCACTAAGAAGTTCTCCAAAACTGAATTCAGCTCTTGGGCTGAAAGTGGACCCCCTACCTTGGCTTAGATGTATTTTTAAAATATGGTAAGCAGTATATAAATCTTATTAAATACATTGACAAACAAATTCATACATACGTATCGAAGGACTTAGTGGCTTTATAAAGGATGCTGAAAGAAAGAAAGAAAGAAAGAAAGAAAGAAAGAAAGAAAGATCAGGCATTGGAAAATAAAGATATGGAAAAAGTTCAGAGAAATTTGATTTATATGAAAAGAGGGTTTTTTGAAAACAGTAATAAGAATTCTAAAATGTTAGCAAGATCAACACAAATAAAAAAAGAAAAAAGTATAGTAGGGATAATTAATGATAAAAAAGGGAAGGGACATAACCTAATGCAGGATAAATTAAAAATATTTCATGAATTTTATTCAGAATTGTATAAGGCTGGGGTTTGTACAGAAGAGAGGATTAATGAGTATATAGGAAAGCATTTTAAAACTAGATTAGTGGATGAAGAGAAATTATGGAACAACCTTTCTCAGAATTGGAAATAGAATATGCAATAAATAAATTGAAAGAGGGTAAGACCCCCGGACTAGATGGTTTAGGGGCTGAATATTATAAGGTTTTAAAGAAAACGTTAGTTCCAAGATTAAAAGGTTATTTAATAATATTTTTTTGGAGGGGGGAGAGATCCCCTCTTCATGGAAGCAATCTAAGATTATTCTAATCCCGAAGCCAGAGAAGGACTTAACGGAACCAGGTTCCTATAGATCCATTTCCTTAATAAACCAAGATGCAAAATTGATGACAGCGATATTAGTGAGAAGGATGAATAGGTTTATTACTAAATATGTTGGGGTAGACCAGTGTGGATTCATGCAAGGAAGGCAAATGGCAGATTTAACAAGAAGAGTGTTCAATATAATATATTTAATAAAGAAAAATAAATTAATAGCTGGGGTAATAGTGCTAGATATTTTCAAAGCCTTTGATTGCCTGGAATGGCCAGCATTAAATTTTTTAAATAAAAACTATGAGGTTTGGAGAGAGATTTAGAGGAGTAGTTAATCAATTATATTCACAAAATGTCTCGTCAGTAGCGGTACATAAATGATGGTTTAACAGAGCAAATTTACCTAGGTCAAGGAACCAGACAAGGTTGTCCCCTCTCGCCTATTTTGTTTGCATTGGTAATGGAGATTTTAGCAAATGTATTTAGAGAAGACAGGAATATATGTGGGATAGGGATTAGAGAGAAGATAAAAATAAATCTTTTTGCAGATGATACTCTTTTGACAATTGAAAACCCTGTAGAAAATATGGATAGAATGGAAAATCACTTAAAGGAGTTCGGGGAAGTAACGGGGCTACAGATTAATTGGGACAAATCTAAGTTTTTGTTGTTTAATTATAGTAAAAGAGAAGTGATGGAAATGTGTAGGGAAAAAAAATAATGTTAAGATTAATAATGTAATTAAATACTTAGGAATTGTAATTCCAAAAGAGATTGATAAATTGGGAGACCAGAATTATAGGAAATTAAAGAATGAGGTTAAGAATAAAATAGAGGAGTATAAAAAAAATTGGACTTTCCTGGTTTGGTAGAATTGCTTTGATTAAAATGAAGATTCTACCAAAGATAATTTTTTTATTTAGGATGATACCAAGTGCGATATCAGATAAGGGACTTAAAGAATTGCAAACAATTATTAACACATATTGTAATGGAGGGGGTGTGAGGATTTGAGGCCTACACAGGATTGGGTTTGTTGAGGCCTACACAGGCTTCAGTTTGTTGAAGCCTGAAGGCCCAAACTCCACGATGGGAGGGGGAGTTTGAGAGTTTTAAGTTACCCAATAGAAGTTTAGAATCAGTTCTCCAGTGCAAGGTCACATGGTTATAACCTTCCATTCCTGGGAAGACTATATATGTGGGGTGTGGTCAGCTAGCAGTTGGAGAGTGTGAGCTGAGCAGCAGAGAGAAGCAGCAGAGAGAGAAACAGCAGAGAGAGAAGCAGAGAGAGAGAGAAAGAGAACTTGGCTAGCTGACTGCATAGGAATTAGGTAGACTGAAGTTAAACTAGAGATCATTGGACTGTTTGTTTGTTTGTTTGTTTTATTTTATCATACCTGCTTTTGATTTAAAACCACTCTATTAAGTAATTTCCCTACTACTATAAGTAAAGTTTGTTGTGTACCCTGGAGTTTGGAGTGACTTATTCACACGCCTACAGCCTACACCCACGTTACTGGGGGAAGCAGGCAAAGGACTGGGTCTTTGGGGAGAGGCAGATATCTCCCAAAGGCAGATCAAGGGGTCCCTGCAGTAGTGGAACCTTGACAGATGGTGGTAGCGGTGGGATCCTGAACAGGGACATTAAGCACTTCAAACAGGGATTGGGTTTTACTAATAGAGCTGGTAAAAGCAGTGTGTGTGTTTTAACTTCAGGACTGCGGAATAGAGACCCAGGGAGGCAATCAAAATGAGCCAGTATCTCTCAATGAATAAAACTGCCCTGATAGAGCAGTGCAAAAAGGACAATTTGCCATGGGAGGAGAAAACAGCAGAGGAACTGAAAGTTATGCTGATCTCCCAGGCGGCAATAGGAGGAGCTGCACCCTCTAGCCCTAGTGTAACAGGACCCCAGGCAAAAGAGTGGGAGCTCCGTGAGCAGGAACTGCGGCTAGTGGCAAAGCAGAAGGAAGAAGAAACCAAGTTAGAGTGGGAAAAGCTTCGTTTGCAGCAGGAACAGCTTAAAGCCCAAGAAGAACAACGCAGACATGAGGAAAAGGTGCACCAGGAGAAACTGCAAGCCCAGAAAGAGCAACTGCAAGCCCAGAAAGAGCAACTTCAGGCCCAGGAAGAGCAACACAGACACGAGGAAAGGATGATGCAATTGAAACAGGAGCAGCCTGTCAGAGTTACCCCGAAGGACTTCACAGCATACACCCCAGGAGAAGACCCACAAGTGTTCCTGACCACTTTTGGAAGGGCAGCACAGAAGTGGGGATTGCAGGAGGGTGATTACATGAAGTTTGTGCCTAATTTAATCAAAGGGGAGCTGGCAGAGATTTATAATAGCATGCCAGAGCGGGAGGCTGTTTCCTATGCTCAATTCAAGGAAACTGAACTTTTTCCTAAAGTGCTCAGGGCCTAACCTGAACCTTTAAAACACAGAGGGTTAACACCTCAACCAGGTAAAACTATGGTAGAGTTTGCAACAAAATTAAAAAACCTGCTATTAAAATGGGTGGATGAAGCAAAAGCTGACAACAGGGAAAAGGTGTTAGAGCTTATGGCTCTGGATCAGTTTTATTTTCGGTTGCCCAGAGAAATAAAACTGAAGGTTAAGGATAAAGACCCTGAAACTGTAAACCAAGCTGCAGAAATGGCTGACAAACTGATTGAAAACCGGGAAGGGTTAGGCCCCAGGATTGAGTCTGAGAAGAAAGGGGGGAAATGGGAAGCCCCAGGTAAAAAGGAGTTCAAAAAACCTCCTTTTGATCCTTCTCACCCCAGAGACCGTGCCTGTTATTCGTGTGGTCAGACAGGCCACATCAAGAGTAGCTGCCCCAAGTTACAAGCGGTAACACCAGCTAAACCAGGTAGTCCTAAACCCGAACAAACCAAGCCACAAGGTGTAGCAAGCATAAAAAAACCTTATAATTGCGGTTTTGTGATCACCAACAGGGAAGAGGTTAATAATCAGTTTAAAGAACCTGTTTATGTAAAGGATAAAACCGTTATGGCAATGTTGGATTCTGGAGCTGATGTTTCTCTGATCCGAGCAGATTTGGTGAGACCTGAAGATTTGGTACCAGGAATGTCTATTGAGATTCAGGGAGTGAATGGTCCCTCTTTTGAAGTCCCAGTAGCAAGGTTATCCATAGAATGGAGGGGATGGAGGGGTCTGTATGAAGTTGGGGTGATGGAACCTCCAACCCAATTTGCCCCTATCATTGTGGGAAAGGATATAGTGGGACCAGAAGCTCAAATATGTGTGGTAACCCACAAGCAAAAGGAAAGGGAGGAACTTTCAAGACAGGACCAGGTAAAAGCTGATGGGGTAAAAGAAAAGGTACTAGAGGTACAACCCACGGTGATTCCGGAAGGTCCAAAACCAACCCCAGACCCTCCCCAAACCGAAACAACAGAACAAGCCTCCATGCAACCTGGAGACCTGAAAGCCAGTGAAACAACCGAGGCAGGTGGTTCTGTAGAGGAGAAGACGCTAGAGACCCCTTTTCCTGATTTGAGAGGAGTAGAGGAATTCAAGCAGGGAGTCCTCAGTGATCCCAGTTTGGAGCCTCTGAAAAGAGTAGCTCTCCCTCAAGAGAAACCCTTCTCTGAGGAAAGAAGGGAGCAGATTATTTGGGAGAAAGGATTGCTGTATAGGCTGTGGTTACCAAAAACCCAAGAGTAACCTGGGAACCACTAAAGCAACTGGTAGTACCTAACCAATTCCGGCTAAGGTTGCTAGAACTAGCCCATGATGTGCCTTGTGCAGGACACTTGGGGAAAAACAAGACTAAACAAAGGCTCATGGCAAACTTCTTTTGGCCTGGAATTGCTAAGCAAGTAGCAGAGTACTGCAGGTCTTGTGAAACCTGTCAGCGTGTGGGAAAGGCAGGGCATCACAGTAAAGCCCCTTTGCAGCCTCTGCCTATTATAGGAGAAGCTTTCTTTAGGGTGGGCATGGATATTGTAGGGCCTTTCACTAAACCCACCCGCAAGGGAAAAAAGTACATCCTCACAGTGGTGGATTTTGCCACAAGATACCCGGAAGCTGTAGCACTAGCCTCTATAGATGCTCCATCTGTAGCTGAGGCTTTGCTAACTATTTTTTGCAGAACTGGATTTCCCTCTGAAATCTTGACAGATTGTGGGTCAAATTTCCTCTCCGAGATAATGGAATGCCTGTGGAAGTGTTGTGGGGTAAAACACTTGAAAACCACTCCTTATCACCCACAATGCAATGGAATGGTGGAAAGATTTAACGCCACACTCAAAGGAATGATTAGAACTTATGTAAACACACACCCAAATGACTGGGATGACAAACTGCAACACCTACTTTTTGCCTACAGGGAAGTTCCACAGGAATCAACGGGATTCTCACCTTTTGAGCTGTTGTATGGCAGAAGAATGAGAGGCCCTCTTGATCTCCTGAGGGGAAACTGGGAAGGTAAACTCGTAGAAAACAAAACCTCAGTGGTGGATTATGTGTTAAAACTTAGACAAACCCTAGATACACTCTGTAAACTAGTTCAAGCCAATGTAACCAAAGCCCAAGAGGTGCAAAAGTTCTGGTATGATCAAAAGGCACGCTCTAGAGTATTTGAGGTAGGGGATCAGGTAATGATATTTCTTCCTCTGCGCAAAGACAAGCTTAAGGCTGCTTGGGAAGGCCCCTACACAGTCAGAGAGAAAATGGATGATTTAACCTATGTGGTGGTTAAAGAAAAATCTGAAAAAAGACCAAAGGTAGTACATGTAAATATGATGAAGCCACACTATAAGAGGAGTAAAGTAGTTTTACAGGTGCAGAAGTTGCCAGAGGTAGTATACTTAGGACACAGGGTTGGAAATGGCCATATCACACCTTTATGGGACAAGGTTGAAGCTATCAGAACCTGGGACATACCTACCACCAAGAAACAGGTCAGGTCATTCTTGGGATTTGCTGGGTATTACAGGAGATTTGTTCCCCATTTTGGTGAAATTGCTGGACCTTTGACTGATTTAACCAAGAAATGTAAACCTGACAAAATTGTGTGGACTGATGAATGTCAGAGAGCTTTTGATAGACTAAAGGACATTTTAAGCTCAAAGCCTGTGTTGAGAGCACCTGACTTTTAAAAAACCTTTATTGTAGCTACTGATGCCTCTGAGACTGGCATAGGTGCAGTATTGTTACAAGACTATGACTCTGTTAAACATCCAGTAGCCTACCTGAGTAGGAAGCTTCTACCCAGGGAGAGAAACCTGTCTACGATCCAAAAAGAATGTCTGGCAGTAGTGTGGGCTCTGGACAAGCTCAAGCCTTATGTTTTTGGACAAGAATTTACTTTATGGACTGACCATCATGCCTTGCAATGGATACAAACAATGCAAAATACCAACTCCAAGCTTCAGAGATGGTCTTGGAAATTGCAGGAATTTCAAATGAACATTGAACATGTGCCTGGGAAGGAGAATGTGATAGCTGATGCTTTGTCTAGGAAATAACCAAAAAACAGTTGCTGTTTGTGTAGGTTAACGTTTCACAATTCTCTTCTGTAAAAGGGAAATTGTTCCACTTGAGAAGGAGGGGGGGAAGATGTGAGGGTTTGAGGCCTACACAGGATTGGGTTTGTTGAGGCCTACACAGGCTTCAGTTTGTTGAAGCCTGAAGGCCCAAACTCCACGATGGGAGGGGGAGTTTGAGAGTTTTAAGTTACCCAATAGAAGTTTAGAATCAGTTCTCCAGTGCAAGGTCACATGGTTATAACCTTCCATTCCTGGGAAGACTATATATGTGGGGTGTGGTCAGCTAGCAGTTGGAGAGTGTGAGCTGAGCAGCAGAGAGAAGCAGCAGAGAGAGAAGAAGCAGAGAGAGAGAGAAAGAGAACTTGGCTAGCTGACTGCATAGGAATTAGGTAGACTGAAGTTAAACTAGAGATCATTGGACTGTTTGTTTGTTTGTTTTATTTTATCATACCTGCTTTTGATTTAAAACCACTCTGTTAAGTAATTTCCCTACTACTATAAGTAAAGTTTGTTGTGTACCCTGGAGTTTGGAGTGACTTATTCACATGCCTACAGCCTACACCCACGTTACTGGGGGAAGCAGGCAAAGGACTGGGTCTTTGGGGAGAGGCAGATATCTCCCAAAGGCAGATCAAGGGGTCCCTGCAGTAGTGGAACCTTGACAGGGGGAAAGTCTAGGATTAGCAAAACAAGATGGTATAAAGCACAAAAAGTAGGGGATTTGGGTCTTCTGAATTTAAAATGGTATTATATAGCTAATCAATTAAGACATACTGTGGATATTATAGCACGGCCAAAAGAAATAATGTGGTTGGAGTTAGAAACATCTGAATTACGAAATACTTTGGAAAATATACTTTTTCTTTTAAAAAAAAGAATAAATTGATAAAAAAAAACATAGACAATCCTTTTTAAAGAAGTTTGTTAGTGACTTGGAGTACCATGAGGAACATATTTATACCAGGGATTTCTCCATTAACTCCGGTGGTGGCTCTCAATGATTTCCCTGAAAATTTAAGATTGGATTTGGAAGGTAAACTAAGAGAAGAAAGGGTTATTAGATTATCCGATTGGGTGGAAAAGATGGGGACTAGAGACCAAATAATGGAAATTGTTGGGAAAAGAAGAGTGTCGTAGTTAAATTTATTACAGTTAGAACAGTGGTCGAAGAAGTGGAAAAGGAAAACTGAGTATGAGAGAGATTTAACTAAATTTGAAGAGATTGTTACGTCTAGAGATGGTCTGCAAGGCAATGCATCAGCAAGAGGTATAACAAGGGATTTATATAGATTGATTCAAAAGCAGACTAACGAGATGACCAGCTAAAGGCAGTATGGGATAATGAATTTGAAGAGGTGACCTCGAAGGTGAGTTGGAACAACATATGGGATAGACGGATTGTGAAAGTGATGTCAGCTAGGATAAAGGAGAATTTCTATAAACTAATTTGGAGATGGTACTTAACTCCAGTAAGATTAAATAGAATAGATAATACTTGTTCTGCATTTCGTTGGAGAGGATGTCAGGAAAAAGGGACATATGCTCATATGTGGTGGAGTTGTAAAAATGTACTGTTTTTTTTGGCGAGAGGTTTTTACAGAAATATCGGAAATTATTGGTATTAACTTAGAGGTCTGTCCAAAACTAGCTTTGTTATCAATTACGGAGAAACTTATTTGCGACCAAAAAGGAATTAATTGTAAACTTGTTAACTGCGGCTAGGCTAATGACAGCGAGAAAATGGAAAGAACAACATGTTTTCCTAAGAACTGACTGGTATAAGGAAGTTTGGGATATAGCCCTAAACGATAAACTAACTTGTAGTATCAAATGCAAAAAAGGATAATTAAAGAAGAATAACTTTTTGGATATATGGAATCAATTATTAGACTATGTATTAATAAAGGGGAAGGGGAGCATGCCTTGTCAGGATATGTTATACTTTTGGAATTTGCAATTCATTTGATCAAGGGGATGGAAGTATATAAATTGGTTCCTTGGAGGATGTGGGGGGGTGCACTTTATGATTTATTGCGTGTAGTTTACATTATATTTTTGTGTTATTCTTGTATTTTGTTATATTTTGTTTTGAAAAGTAAATAAAATTTAAAAGTAAAATAATAATAATAATAATAATAATAAGAAGAAGAAGAAGAAGAAGAAGAAGAAGAAAGATCAGGCAGTTTTTGGTTTTTGTCTTGGGGCTTTGCAGTATGATCTGGTGGTTGTCTCTTTACCATTTCTTCACAGGGGAACATTTTATTGAGAGGCACCAGGAAGAGCTTATTCGACGTGTCACTGTAGTAGAAGTTGTATTGGACTTTCTGAAGAGGAATGACCTAGTAACAGTTGAACAAATTTCTGAAATCAAAGGGACCAGTCAACAGCAAATGCGGAAACTGTATCAGCTGGTGTCAAGTTGGAAAACAGAAGACAAGCTTACGTTGGAAATGATCCTAAAGGAAACTAACGGGCAACTTATGCTTCAGCTTACAGGTAAATATGATGAAGTGGGCTATTTAATGAGGGGCTACAATACTAGGCAGTTGCATCCTCAACCCACCCGGATGGGAAGCAAGCACTGGATCTACCTTGCTATCAGTTCCTCATGGCAGTCCTTCATCAGCTGTTGTGGAGTTCAGGCCGGGCGAGGGATGTTTCAGAGGCCCTCACTGCATCAGTTGTCAAGCAGAGAGCACATGGGACGTCTGGCAGCCAGCGTGGTGTATTAATTAGTAGGAAGATTGGGGGTTTGAACTTGATCAGCTGTGAAGGTCACTGAGTGATGTTGGGCCAGTCACAATCTCTAACCCAACCTACCTGATAGGATTGTTGTGATGATGAAATGGGTGAGGTGGGGGAACCATGTACTTCTTAAAGGAAGTACAGGATAAATATGTAGTATTTAAATAATAAATACTGCTGCATACATTTATAGAATACTTGTCATGGCCCTTGATTGTTTCTGACCCAGTGGAAACAAAAAGTCAGGAAGATCAGGGTAGTTAGTTGAATGCAAATGTTAATTCACATCTTATTCAACCAGTTAAAGTACTTAGAGTGCCATGTCAACATGCAGAGTGGGAAGCAGCAATTGGTAAGGGCTGTTCAAGAGCTTTCTACCACCACTCCTTCCAGGAGCAGGCCACTTTTTTCCTGTATTAGAAATATATAAAAATGAACAAGCACTCGCACAAGTTTATTGTCCATCTGAAACCAGACTAAGGGTATAATGCTATGCATGTTTAGACAGAAAAAAGGCCTACAACTCCCAGCATGCCCCAGCCGGCATGTTGGGAGTTGTAGGCCTTTTTTCTGTCTAAACATGCATAGCATTGTGCCTTTAGTAAGTTGAACATGGGTCTGATTGAAATTAATGGGACAAGTTAATCACTCCCATTAAAATCTATGGGAACTCAGTTCAGCTAACTGACAGTGCAATCCTGAGCAAATCAACTTCAAAGTAAATCCCGTTTTGTTCATTGAGGGCTACTCCCAGGTAGGTGGGTATAGGATTGCAGATTTACTCTTGATCCAACCCACAGAAAGATCCAAAACATATTAAAATTTCGTAAAAATATCACTGAATTTTTCAGACCAGTCCTGTCTAACCTGGCATGTTAATTTTTCCATCAAAGCAATATACCAAAGTTTATTTCTCCATATTGAAAGAGGGTTTACTTTTTCCCATGAGGATGCTATCGTTAATCATGCCTCTACTGCTAACAGCTCTTTATGTCTTAGATTCTTGTTTGCCCCATCAAATGTAGATAGTAAACCTAATACTGGAAGGAAAATAATTTTCTGATTTGTTATTTCTTTTGCCTTGTTATATACCTTTTCCCAAAACTGATAGTTTGACAAAGGCACCGCATTTTAAAATATGTGCCAGTGTTTTCACAAGTGTTCCAGCATTTCTGAAATATGGGATTATTGAAATAGCTCATTCTACTGGAGTAAGATACCATCTGTGCACTAACCATTCTGTTCCTGACTCCCAGCTGAACAGAAGCACAGGAGAGGCTCCAGCGGTTTTGGGGGCTGTATAGGCAAGCAGGCTCCCAGAGAGCGAGCGAACAGGGAGAGCTAACAGGAGTTTGGCAGGGGAGGTCCTTAAGAAATTTTCTTGATTGTTTGTTTTGTTGTACTAACACACACTTATAGGCCAGAGGGACTCTGTTGTTAACATTCAGGGAAGGCAGGACAAGGCACCAGCCATTCCAGTACGAAAAGAAAGGCAGAAACATAAAGGGAATAGAGAACTATGGATGGAAAAGACTCTTCAGTGGTGGTGACCTGCAGTGTGCAATGTTTGTTTTCCTGCCTGAGATCAACATGGCCTACACATGAAACAAGTGCAAGCTGGTCACACTGTTGGAAGAAAAGGTCAGAGGACTGGAGCAGCAAGTGTCAACCCTCAGGAGTATAAGAGAAATTGAAGAGTTCTTAGACAGAACGGTGGAACTACAACAGCAAAGCGTAGTACAGGAGTCAGAAGGGCAACAGCAGGATGAGGCAGAGGCAGAGAATGCTGAAGCAAGGGAAAATAACGTAGGGGGAACTCCCTGGAAAAGGGTGACTTTTAGGAGCAGAAGAACTAGAAGACATTCTGCACCTGTGGAAGCAGTGGAGCTATGGAACCGCTTTCGGGTACTTGAGGACGAAACTGGAGGACAGCCTGCAGAGGATAAATTACCAGGCACCCAATGTGACAGTGAGGAAGAGGCTGAAGGTCAGTCAAGTGGAGGCAATCAAACCAAGGCCTAGAGCAAGAGAAAGAGAAGAGTACTAGTTGTGGGAGACTCCCTCCTGCAGGGGATTGAAGCCGAAGTATGTTGCGAAGATTTAATAGGGATAAATGCCAAGTGCTGCACCTAGGGAGAGGAAACCAAATGCAGAGTTACAGAATGGGGGACACTTGGCTCAACAATACTACAAGTGAGAAGGATCTTGGAATTGTGGTAGATCACAAACTGAATATGAGCCAGCAATGCGATGTGGCTGCAAAGAAGGCAAATGCAATTTTGGGCTGTATTAATAGAAGTATAGCTTCCAAATCGCGGGAAGTGATAATTCCCCTTTACTCGGCACTGGTTAGGCCTCATCTTGAGTACTGCGTCCAGTTCTGGGCACCTCACTTTAAGAAGGACATAGACAAACTGGAGAGGGTTCAGAGGAGGGCAACAAGGATGATAAAGGGACTGGAAACAAGGCCCTATGAGGAGAGACTGAAAGAATTGGGCATGTTTAGCCTTCAGAAGAGGAGACTGAGGGGAGATATGATCGCACTCTTCCAGTATTTGAAGGGATGTCACACAGAGGAGGGCAAAGATCTCTTCTCGTTCATCCCAGTTTGCAGGACACGGAATAATGGGCTCAAGTTACAGGAACCTAGATTCCACCTAAACATCAGGAAAAATTTCCTGACTGTCAGAGCAATAAGACAATGGAATCAACTACCTAGGGAGGTTGTGGGCTCTCCCACTCTGGAGGCATTCAAGGTGCAGCTGGACAGACATCTGTCAGGGATGCTTTGACCTGGATTCCTGCATTGAGCAGGGGGTTGGACTCGATGGCCTTGTAGGCCCCTTCCAACTCTACTTTTCTATGATTCTATGACCCATGGACTCACCAGGTGTGCTGTTTCCCGGGGCACGGATTAAAGATGTGACAGAACAGCTACCAAGGCTCATAATGCCCACTGACACATACCCCTTTCTTCTCATCCACATGGGTACAAATGATACTGTCAAGCGGAGTTACGAAGAAATCACGTCAGACTTTGAAGAGTTGGGAAGGGAACTCAAGAACTTTGGGACCCAGATAGTTTTCTCATCCATCCTTCCAGTACATGGAAGAGGAAGGAAAAGAAAAATGCTATGAGTGAATGACTGGCTATGAAGGTTGTGCCGATGCAAGAGATTTGGATTCTGGGACCACGGTCTACACTTCCTGGACGATGGACTGCTGGCAAAGGATGGGTTGCACCTCATGAGAACTGGGAAGTATGTGTTTGGCCACAGCATGAGGAGCTTCATCAGGAGGGCTTTAAACTGAATCCAACAAGGGAGGGAGACATAAACTCGGGGGTAACAATGGAAGAAGGCCTCTGTGCCACAACGGAGAGAACAGCTCCAACGATGCCCAATGATAGTCTACCACAAAATGTAGGAAGAAAGTCAGACTATAAAGCACATAGTCTTCGATGTCTCCATACTAATGCCCAGAGTATGGGCAACAAACAGAACTTGAACTCTTAATACTTGAGGGAAAATACGACTTGATAGGTATAACTGAAACTTGGTGGGATGACTCCCATGACTGGAATACAGCAATTGAAGGATATAACTTGTTCAAAAAGAACAGAAGCAACAGAAAGGGAGGTGGAGTTGTGCTGTATGTTAAAAATATGTATCTCTGCACAGAGATACAGGAAGAGGAGCTTGGCAGCCCCATTGAGAGCATCTGGATTAAAATAAATGGGGCAAAGAACAAAACGAACATTGCGGTTAGAGTCTACTACCGACCACCCAATCAAGGAGAAGATGAGGATGAAACTTTTGAAAAGCAAATTGCCCTTGTTTCAAGGAGGCTTGGTAGTGATGGGGGACTTCAATTTCCCTGATATCTGTCGGGAGACAAATTCTGCAAACATGGCCCCTCCAAGAAATTCCTGACTTGTGTTGCTGATAATTTCCTGCTACAGAAAGTGGAGGAAGGAACTAGAGGATCAGCTATCCTTGACCTGATTCTAACCAACAGAGACAAGTTAGTTGATAAAGTGGCAGTTTCGGGAACTCTGGGGGAAAGTGACCATGTTATACTTGAGTTCTTGATTCTAAAGGAAGCAAAAGCTGAGTGTAGCCAAACGCATACCCTGGATTTTAGGAACGCCAATTTTAATAAACTCAGAACAATGATAAGTAAAGTCCCATGGCAAGCGACTCTAAGGAGAAAAGGAGCCCAGGATGGGTGGGAGTTTTAAAAAAAGGAAATTCTAAAGGCACAATTGCAAACAATTCCCACAAGGAGAAAAGGCAGAGGGCAACAGAAGAAGCCGATGTGGCTTCACAAAAAATTCAGAGATGACTTGAAAACAAAAAAGGACACATATAGGATGTGGAAGGAAGGCCAGGCAGGTAGTACAGAACTGCAGGAATAGTATCAGGAAGGCTAAAGCTGAGAATGAGCTGAGGTATACAGTAATACTTTGGATTGCAAGTAACTTGGTCTGAGTGCGTTTTGCAAGACAAGCAAAAAAATTTTTTAAAATTTGACTTGATAAGCAAGCAAGGTCTTGCAAGTAGGGATGTAACCGCTTGCCTCGAGCAGGCGTAGCGGGCCGAAATCGGCCCTGCTCACGCCCGCCAGAGACTCGCTTTGATATAAGAGTGTTTTGGATTACAAGCATGGTTCTGGAACGAATTATGCTTGCAATCCAAGGTATTACTGTATGTATCTGATCCGCTTTAACAAGTACTTCTAAAAGCGGAGGAGACTCTGAAGCAGCAAAAGCTGCAGGGCCAAACCTAAATTCTAACAGATGTTTCATTTGAACTTATTGCCATTCAGCCATTGCGGGCAAGTCATATTTTCCATGAAGCGTGGAAAATGCTAGGAAGTTATCATTAGCTCCCACTAATTGATCTGATGTAAAAATCTGCTTATGCATCCAGGACCGCCATATGAATGTTTCCTTACCTATTTCTAGATCTGGGTTTCCCCATAGGTAAATTTGGCATGGGAAAATGGATCAAAATGTAATTGATGTGCTATTGTATGCCACACACCTCTCTTACAGCAGCAACTGCAGGAACACCTGCTCCCATGCCTACCTGCTCTTGTATGAAGGTCATCTTTGGTAGCCCTCTTCAAGGGGTTCCTCACCATCTAAAGTAATGGGAGTTTACTTGAGAGATAGTCTTCTAAGTAGTGGCACCCTGTTTGTGGAATACCCTCTGCGGGACATTGCAATTCTCTCAGGCTTTTTGATGCATTATAATGCTGCTGTTTTCATTATCTCTCTTCCCAGGGGGACATTTTGTGGACAGGCATAAGGAGGAGCTGATTGAACGAGTGACCATGGTTCCCCTGAATGAGCTTCGTGGTTTTGCACTCGGATGAGAAACAGTATGAGACTCTTGTTAATTGTGCCACAGAGAAGATGAAAATGGAAGCGCTGTTCCAGATGGAGCAGAAGTGGGACAGGCAGCAGAAAGACCATCTGTACCAAGTGCTGGCAGAGACCAATAGCCACGTCATTGCAATGCTTGAAGGTAAATTTAAAAGCAACCTGAAATGTTGAGACTTGGGGGAGTTTTTCTTAACATAAAGGTGTAAGTAGCATCTCCTGAATTATATACAGTCCCCATTACTGTTTAATTAGATGTTATAGGAAATATGATTTTCTCATTCTTGGAATGTGAGGAGGCAAGTAGTGATGCCTCTTCAAACACACTGCCCTTATGCATAGTTCATTTTACAGTAAATGCACATAATTTAATTTCTTTATATGAAAACCTGTGTCCTGCCTTTCTACTAAAGTGCTCAAGGCAGCATTTGGTTTCTCATTTTTTGTACATAGTCCACACATAGATTTCATAGATTTCATAGATCATCGAGGTGGAAGGAGCCTGCAAGGCCATCAAGTCCAACCCCCTGCTCAATGCAGGAAACTAGAGGAGGGGTCTCCCATCCAAGTAATAACCAGGCTTGACCCTGCTTAGCTTTCCACGCTCAGACAAGCTGAGCCAGCGTAAGCCACATCTGCCCTCAAAGTTGTGCCTTTGTTGTGAGGTTATTGCATTGTTCCAGCATCGAATCCACAATGTTTTGCCTCTGGGAGAATACTGTTTTTTTCTCTGGATAGAAATCCTGTTGTGATCTCTGCATAGGATGTCATTAGTTGAGTGCCACGGCAAGACCCCAACTGAGAAATTGTGTAGTCATTAATGATGAGCGACAAAATCTCCCTCCACCCCCAGCTAGGGATGTGTGAATCAGAAAATCTCGAGCTCACTGAAGTTCTCTGAATTCCATCTCAAAGCTTGTTCCGACTCGAGTCCATATCAGACTGCAAGCTTTGCTGTTTTCATTTTCACATGAAAATCCATGCGGATTTTAATGCAGATTTTTGCAAATGTATATATCAATTATGCGCATCTTTGAAATGTACAAATTCATCTCCCATTGGTTAAAGCATATTTGTGCACATTTTTCAACAGTACGGATGTTTTCACATGTACGCATGCTGTCAAATGAATTTCTTTGGGACTACAAATCACATTGCAAGCTTGGAAATGTATGGACTTTGACCACAGACTGTGTCTGGGGCTGTGTTCGGTTCAGAGGGTGCAAACTGGTAAATCCTGATGAAAAACAAACTGAAACATTTTTTTCATACATCCCTAGCCAGCTAGCTATGCTCTATTTTGTCGCTTTTAAATATGTTTGTTGCTGTTATTTTGTAACTCTTTGGAGGCTGTACGTACAGGTATGACTCCATTACAGGAAAGCATTTTTCTAGCCATATTTGCTTATAAAATGACATGTGCTAGCAATGCTAAACCTCTCCTCATCCCCCTGCAAGCCAAAATTCCTTTGGGGCCTGTATTCTTTCCCTCTCCGGTGATAGTGCATGTCTCACAGCAGCATGGTTATTTCTCCCAACTATTGCAAGTGGACTGGATACTGTATTACTGCCACTGGGGTGCCTGTTTTCCTGATAGGGTTGGCATAATAGAAGGGGCCCTTAGAGCAGCACATAGAGGTTTTTATTTGAAGTAAGGAGTCATGGGTTGAAACCCCAACATGACCAGTCCATGGTCACCCAGTGAACTCCATGGTTGAGCTGGGCTCTTTCAGAATGTGGCTAGGAAGAGAAAATGGAGGGCACAGCCATCTTAAGACATTTTTCTGCCTGAAGTGGATACAAAATGCCACCCTCCCGCCACCAATGAATAGTTTAAAATGTTTTCTTGTACCATTCAGACACCAGTTCCTGCCTTCCACTCTCCTGTTCTTTTGGGGTGGCCTGAAGTAGGCTGCTTCCCTCTGCTACATGGCAGGGCTAGTCCTAATGGTCGGCGAAAACTGTGTGCCAGTGTGAGCCAGCTGGCGGAAGGGTGGGGCAGAAAAGCAATAAGCAACAAACAGTTTGTTGGTCAATGAAGTTTATTCCAGCTGTTTGGACAATTTGAAGAGGTAGTTGTGAGAAGGATATTCCTCTTGAGCAGCCTTCTGCAACATGGTCTCCTCCAAATGTTGTGGACTAGAACTCCCAGAACTCCTGGTCATTGGCCATGTTGATGAGAGTTGAAGATGGATAGGTGCTGTTGCACCCATGTCTTGCTTGCTGAGTTTCCCGTGGGCAGCTGGTTGGCCACTGTGTGAATAGAATGCTGGACTAGATGGACCAGCTACCACTATCTGGTCTCATCCAGCATGGCTCTTCTTATGAAGTCCAAAATAACTGGAGGACAACAGATAGCCTGGTCTTGAAGAAGCTACAGATTCTGACCATTGAGTTTGGTTCCCATACCTGCAAGTGTTCACCTGTATTTATTCCCTATGGTTTATGAAAATTATTTTTCAATCATTGTTGATAGGTTGGCTACTGAAACAAGGAGCAACTGTAGGAACATGCTGGCTTTGTTTTGAGTAGCTTGTGTTGGCCTCTGACTAAAAAACATGCAGGCGTATTCCCAGATTCCCATGAATTCTAAAGCTTAAGAACACAGTTCTTAATATTGCAATGATTTTCTTGTCAGAGGAGCATTTTATTGAAAAGCATCAGGAGGAACTGATTCATCGAGTGTCCAGAGTTGACGCTGTCTTACGACGACTCCAAGTTGAGTGTTCCCAGATAATGGAGGGCTCAGACCAGCAGAAAATGAAACAGGTGTTCACCCTGGTGCCAACAGTGGGACAGGAAGCAGAAGGATCAGCTCTACTGCAGTCCTGAAGAAAACAAACGGGCCCCTTCTTGCAGAACTTGAGGGTGAGTGGATGGCATCAGAAAAATAACTGTTCCTAGAATTAGAGCTTTGGCTCGAGAACTCCCAGCTAAACCAAAGCATCCAGGCCTGATTTTCCTGCCCGGTTGCTCCTAGCTTTAATGGAGCTCGAGCGTAGAGTGCAGCCGTCTGTGGGTGGGTGCTGTCCCACTGCAGCAGGCCTGGCGAGATGCCGGTGGCCCTGGAGCAGTGTTTCTCAACCTTGGGTCCCCAGATGTTTTTGGCCTACAACTCCCAGCATGCCCCAGCCAGCTATGCTGGCTGGGGCATGCTGGGAGTTGTAGGCCAAAAACATCTGGGGACCCAAGGTTGAGAAACACTGCCCTGGAGTGCCTGGTATGGCGGCAGCTGGCGCTTTCTTTTTCTTCTGTTTCAAGTGCAGCAGCGGCTGCACTTTAAGGAGAAGAGGAAGCGACCCACAGGCAGTGCTCCAGAGCCTGCTTGGCAGGATGCCCGTCTGTCTGTGTAGTGCCCGGCCAGGCTGCTGCCAGTGGCAGCCAACCGGGGATCCCCTGGAGCAGTAGGTAGCCCTGCTCTGTAGCCCCGCTGGGGGCCAGCCTGGCCGTGGAGTGCCTGACTAGGCAGCTGCCAGGAGCAGGAGCTCAGGAGGCGCTGGCTGGCTGGTGGGCTCAGCCGGGGCTCAGGCAGCAAGGGGGGGGGGGCTTGGAGGTGGCGGCGAGAGGGTGTGAGACAGGTGCCAGGGTGTCTGTGAAATGCCCATGGTGGGGGCTTTGATGGCCCAGTGGTGGGGGCTGTTGGAAGTGCTGGTGGGGCACTCATTTGGCCATCCCTCCTAAACTCCCATCTCATGCAAGTGATTCTGTGTGGCTCCTGATTGGCCGTTCCTGGTAAGATCACTTTTTCTCTCTTACTCAGACTTGAGGGTCATGAGTTATTTACAAGAGGAACAGAGTAGGAAAACCAATTCTGAATCTCATTCTGGGGAATGGCACTGCCACCAGTCTACTTCCTGAAATACACTACTTCTAATCACGCAGGGAATCCTGAGGGTTAAATACTCTGGCCAGTGAAAATCTGTCTCTCTCTCTGACTGGGTTCACATGACACAAGAACCCACCGTGGCTTATAAGCCACAGTGGGTTAGCATGTCAAGCAAACCTGGACCGCTTCCCCCAGGATGGCTCATTTTTTGTTTATAAGCCACCCTGACAAGCCATGGCTTGTAGTTGGGGTTGTTGGACCCATGATGGGTTAGCATGTCAGCCAAACCTGGATGACCATCCCTATTATGGGTCTGGGGAAATGGCAAGTAAGCCTCTTGGCAAGTATGCAAAACACCCTTGCTGCTCTTGCTGAGCTCACCCTGGCCACTGCTGTTGCCAGCCTCACAAGTGCCCAAGCAGCACTTGGGGGTGACTGACACTGGCTGGGTGCCCCCCTGCCGCAATTGTGAACCGTTTTGGGCCTGCTGCACCTTTTTTTCCTTTTACCCCTTTTTCCCCAGAGATCATGGAAGCTGGCTTGAAAGCCATTTTTTGTGATCCTGTTTTTGACAGCCACTCACAGCCCTTCAAAGTGCCCAATTGGCACCTTGGTGGGGTTGTCTGTGGTTGCAATCCATTATTTTCTTTTAATGTACCCCCTATTGTTTGCAAGGAATTGCAAACTTTTTTTTTGCACTGTCACATGTGCACACCGGCGCACTTACAGGGGCGCGAACATGCGAAGCCTCACTTGGCCAATGTCTAGGGGATACTTTTTAGAAGAGAAGGATACATTTGTTTTTGACAGGGAACTATACATTTATAGGCATGCTACATTTATTTATTAATTTATTTATTTATTATATTTATACCCCACCTTTTTTCCTGCAAGGAACCCAAGGCGGCTTACATTATCCTCCTCCTCCTCCTCCTCCTCTCCATGTTATCCTCACAACAACCTGGTGAGGTAGGTGAGGCTGAGAGTCAGTGACTGGCCCAAAGTCACCCAGTGAGTTTCATGGCTGAGCGGGGACTAGAACCCGGATCTCCCGAGTCCCAGTCCAACACTCTCACCACTATGCCACACTGGTTCTTTGTCTATTGCTATCTGCCTTTAGCATAGCAATCCTGGTTTGGTTGTCCTGAAAAAACTGTGATAGGTTTTTTTTTTCACATCAATCCCAGCATCTTTTAAACATCTAAACTAATTTAAACAATTGCAATAACCATTCAAGCTTTACAACAGTATAATAGCACAATAGCATAATACAATGCATTCAGTTCAACTTCAGTTGAACTCAAACTTACAGATGATTGTTTCTTGCAAAACCAATCAAACAAATGTATAAGAATAACAAACCTCAAATATGCTTTTGTTGTCCTTACTATCACTACCACAAACTGGCATCTGCGTGAATCTGTAAGCCACCTGTGCTCTGAGTTGTAACATGTAGTCCGAAGTGTAATGTTCCCTTCAGATAACGCACAACTCTTTTTCAGAGCTTTCCAAGCATGTTCTGTGGGTCAACAGTTTGCCTACTCAATAGGTTTACACTGACAGCAATATCTGGCCTTGTTGCATTCACAATGAAGCTCAACTGCCCAATGCTTCTGAACAGTGTAGCATTCTCAAACTTTTTGCAATCTGCATGTGCTTGAAAATCCACAACCATTGGAGTCTCCATTGAGTTAGCATTCTCCAAATGTAGTCTTTTCAGTCACATCCATGATTTTCCTGGTTTGATGCAGTAAAATACTGCCCTCTTGGTTTCTTTCAACTTCTAAATGATAGACAGTTGATTACATTGCCAAGCAGTTTCAATTCAAAATGAAATTTCAAACCCTGGATCAATTTCTTCATATTGCTTTTTATCAGACCAAAACAGCAATAGATCATCCACATAACAAAGTACATACAGTTTATGTCCCTGTTCCTCTTTAACAAACAAACATTGATCTGCCACTCCTGTGCAAATCCCAAATCCAGCAATGTTTAAGTTAAAGACAGAATTTCAGCATCCAGCTGAATCCTAGCTTTCCTACAGAAAGTTCTGTAATTTGACAGACAACGTCTTCGCAACAGTGACACCAGTCAGTCAGTCAGTCAGGCGATCACTCGTGACCGAGTAAGATTGTCTTCCAGGATAAAAAAAAAAAAAAGAAAATTTACAAAAAGGAGATTTTAAAAGGAGGAAAATTCTAAAGAAAATTGTGTAGACTCTAGCGATGGGTCCGTAAGTGACTGTGGAGGCCAATTCTAGATCCCACAGTGAGGACACAGGTTACCAGATGGAAGATGGTCCTGTAAAGGATTCATTTGACGTGTTTTTCGCTTAGCATGTTTCTCCCTTTCACCTTGCACTCGAGCTTCTTCAAAGTCCATAGAACCTTTGTGAAAGGCCAACCTCCAGTTAGATCGTTCATGGGCCAGAGCTTCCCAGTTTTTGATGTTTATATTGCATTTTTTTAGATTAGCCTTAAGAACATCTTTAAACCTCTTATATTGACCACCGATATTCCGCTTTCCATCCTTGAGTTGGGAATAAAGTAACTGCTTTGGGAGACGGCAGTCAGGCATTCGAACAACATGACCGGTCCACTGAAGTTGGTGTTGAAGGATCATTTTTTCAATGCTAGTAGTCTTTGCTTCTTCCAGTACACTGACATTTGTTTGCCTATCTTCCCAAGTAATTTGCAGGATTTTCCGGAGGCAACGTTGATGAAATCTTTCAAGGAGTTGGAGGTGACGTTTATAGATAGTCCATGTTTCGCAGGCATACAATAAAGTTGGTAATACAATGGCTTCATAAACCAGTGTTTTGGTCTTCTTACAAATATCCCGATCCTCGAACACTCTATGTTTCATTCGAGAAAACGCGGCACTTGCGGAGCTCAGACGATACTGTATTTCACTGTCGATGTTAGCTGTAACAGAAAGATAGCTGCCAGAATAGAGAAAATGATCGACATTTTCCAGTATTGTCCCGCCAAGCTGGATAGATGGCATCACCAAAGGGTTAGCTTGCACTTGCTGATGAAGCACTTTGGTTTTTTTGATGTTAAGTGAGAGACCAAGTTTTCCGTATGCTTCTGCAAAAGCATTTAGGATAGTTTGGAGATCATCCTCTGAATGTGCGGAGACCACATTATCATCAGCATACTGAAGTTCCACAACGGAGGTTGTAATTACCTTACTTTTTGCTTTCAGCCTGCTGAGATTAAAAAGCTTTCCATCTGTTCGGTATATAATTCCCACACCAGTGGGAAGTTTCCCCTCGACAAGATGTAAAATCATGGCGATGAAAATAGCAAATAATGTTGGGGCAATAACACATCCCTGTTTAACACCTGATCCCACTTTAAATGGAGCACCATGAGAGCCGTTGTTGTCCAAGACCATAGCCGTCATGTTGTCATGGAGAAGTCGCAAGATATTCACAAATTTATTGGGGCATCCAATTTTCATAAGGATAGTCCAGAGAGCTGTTCGGTCTACAGTATCAAAGGCCTTCTGGCGGTAACATGTAAATGTTCTCAGACTTCTTCCCGTTTAAAAAAATGCCTTTGTATGTTCTCAATATTTCCAATTGTGAAATATTCATACATCTTCCAACAGCATTCCTAAACATCAGTTTAACTGTTTCAAAGCAAATTGTAGTTGTAATCACCTTGTGATAATCCAGCCCTTCAACTTGAGCAAAACCACAAGCAACCAATCTCGCTTTATGACACAGAACTTTTCAGTCTGGTCAGTTTTTACTTTAAAAATCTATCTGCTGTCAATTAATTTCATGGACTGCTGTTACTTTACCAGCTTCCATGTTTTGTTCTTATCCAAAGAATTCAACTCAGCTTGCATAGCTTGAAGCTATGGTTTAGCTTCCTTAGCAGACAATTTTTCTACTTTTTTATAATTTTGAGGTTCACAATGGCTTTTCCAGCAAATTCATCCTGATATCTCACAGGTTGTTTGACTCACCTGGTCCTTACCTCATCAAAGTTATCAGGTTCCAGTTCCAATGAACTTGCACCAATTATGAACAATGGTTTTCATTTGTTCAACCTCATCCTCTGAACCAAATGGTGTATCAGAGGTGTCAGACTCATCTGACTGTTTTGCCGTACTCTTAATGCTTTTGTATTCTGACTCTCATTTGATGCTTCAATAGCATTAACAGAATATTCTTGAAAAATCTCAACTTTTTCTAATTAGCATTATACTCAACACTTCTAGATAATCTCACTATCTAAATGTCAGTCATGAGAACACAATATTCTCATATCCAAGAAAAATCCCATGTAAGCCTCTCTTACACATTTTTCTAACTTTGAAGTGTATGTACCTACATATCAGAGCTAAAAATCTGAAATGTTTTACAGAAGGTTCTTTCTATACACAACTTTTCATAAGGTGGACAATTCAATACAGAACTAAACGTCTATCGTGTACATAATCAAAACACTTAAGAACTTCTGCCCAAACCTCATTAGCCAAATTAGCATCACCTCATTGAGTGTTTGGTTTACTCTTCCACACAATCCATGTGTTCAATACCACGTTCTGTTAGAAATGCATCAAATTGCGCTGAATTGAACTTCCCTCACCCATATCTTTAAAAAAAGCAAGTAACACAGGTGTTATGCTTGTTTTTCACCCAAGCACAAAACACCTTGACTCTGTCCAATGCATCAGCTTTCTAACATGTACACAAACTTTTACCTCGTGTATATTGATTAATTAACACTATGAAATAATGTGCCCCACCTCTAAAAACTATTAGAGGACCCACAAGATCACCAGGAACAAATTGAAATTGTGAAGGATCAGCAACCGGATCCTTTGCGTGAGTTCGGCAACTCTAGGGTTAACCGGCAAAGCAATACAGCTCGTATCGGCTTTCAAGTACAAGAGGAAAAACCACAACCCTTTGTATGCCCAAATAAGGCTTTTTATTTGTTTACACAAATAATCAGATCGGAACTAGCAGTCTTCTAGGAACACGTTTACAGTCAACACAACCTTGGCTGACCCGCGTCTTACCCAGTGAGCGGGCTCCTTGGCTAGCAGAGTGAATCAGGTCAATATCCTCACACCAAAGACAGTACTCTAGTCAATGTCAGTCCGGCTCACGATCGGCGCTTCTTGGGAGAGCGGTGCACCCGGACGGCTTATGCTTAGGAGGATCTGGCCCCGTGGTTCCCAAAAACACCGAAAGGGAGAGGGGTTTTCTACCCCGGATTTCCCGCTCTCCCGCCTCTGGGTCAGGGGGCTTATGCCTGCCCCTTCGTTTAGGTGGGCTTATTCCTGCCGGGAAGAAGGTGACGTAGGGATACTTTGCAGCTCTTTGAGACTGCCCTGTTTGTTGATGGTCCTTGATGGTCCTTCCTGGACTTTTGTGGATCTCTGCCGAGGCCCTCCTTTGTTGGGGCTGATGACTTGTCTGGTTACTCCCTGGTGACCTCATCCCTCCTCCCCTGCCCCCTCCTTTGGGGAGATGTGTGTGCGTGTATGTAACTGGGGTTTGGGCTTTCTCCACAGAAATGATTTGTCAGCTTGCCTTCCAGTTTACCTCCTGGAAACTAGCTTTACCTTGTCTTGCACACAAAAATACATTTCATGTGAAAATTACAATTTTTCAAATGCATCCCTCCAAATGCAACCACTGTTTGCATTTTCTTTCACAGCCTGTGAATCTAAATGACCAAACATTCTGTGATATGCATGAATGCACATGTCATACATAGGAGCATTTACCTTGCAGTTGTAACAGTACAACTCTCTATTTCTTTATTACATCATTACAGTATGATAAAAGAAATAATCCATCTCTTAGCATTACCATATAAACATACCTTTTAATTATTCAGTATTTCACATTTAGCTACAGAGAAATTCACAATAAACTCACAAGTCAGCAGACATATACCGTATATACTCAAGTATAAGTCGAGTTTTTCAGCACATTTTTTGTGCTGAAAAATGCCCCCTCGACTTATACTTGGGTCAGCGCACTTATACTGGAGGCAATAAGTTTTCCCAGTTTTTTGGGGTGAAATTAGGGGCCTCGACTTATATTAGGGTCCACTTATACTTGAGTATATACGGTACATACAGTACATTTTCTGACATTTCAGGAGTATATTACACATTCTTGATTCAAGTGTTCAAACTTTCAAGAAATACAGTTCCAAAAACATGACTGTCAAACACCTGACCATTTGCACAATGAATAGTCCTCTTCTGTTTAGTTAATGTCTAAAACAAAAAATTGTTTCCATGAGTCACGCTTCTGTCCAAAACAAAATAACTACATCATTTTGTTGTGTCCTGGGTAAATGATGTTTTCCCATCAGAGGAAGGCTTCAGCCCCCTGCTGATTTACAGCTGCCTTCTTCTGTGATCCCACATGAAGAACATCTTTCAAAGCTGCTGCAGAGTCTCTTCCATGCTGCTGAAAACCATGCCCCCTGCATGTTTGATGCAGACTTCTGTGAAGTATCAAGTTTCCCAAGATACGTTCCAGTCACATGTGACCTTGCTGCGACACAACGCTCGAAGCCATTTCTATTGACACAATGCAATCAGATAGCTGAGCTGCTGCTGGCAAAGAAGCAAGCTGTAAAAGAAATACGACCTCCCAGTGGTAGCCTATCTCCAATGAATAGACACCTGGAGATATTTCCACCCAATACAGCTTCTTGACAAATGCACCAGCAAGCTGTGGAAAACAAAATCCTTCTGTCCCAGCGTTGTTCACACTTTTCACACTGTCAGTCGCCTAGGATCTGCTGAGCCTGGCACCTCCATTCCAGCCATTCAAAATGAAAAATCCTCCGTTTCTGCTCCTGCATTCTTTAGCTGCTTTGTTGCTGTTCCAAGCTGCTCTTTTTCAGCACTCCAGCAAACATTCCAACCGCTTCCACAAAGTAAACAGCACTTTAAGTATTCAATCTCTGCTACGCTCCTAGTATCTGGGCCCATAACCAGATTTTAAAAAAAAAAATAATTTTTTAAATGTGAGATCGACTGAGGATCGAAGCTAACCCAGCAAGGACCCCCAGAACCACAGATGGAAAGAGGAGAGAGCAGTGTGTAGAGTTAAAGCAGTTTATTCATTGTAGGCCCAAGTACATGGGAAAGGCAAGCAATGCAGACATCTTTTACGCAGAAGAGATTACTCTGTCTCACTACATTATTGCAGAGGCAGAGTTGTCCAGTGAAGAAGATGACAAGTGAAGTGATGTGATCAGGTCAGGCCTGAGCCCAAGTCTGAAACACAACATTGTTGCCTTCACCTTTATAGGAAAAACTCTGTACCTATAAATAGGATATTACTCAACACTTGCGCAACACTTATATAACTTGTTGTACATAACATGTTGTCTTCAAACTGTCCCAAGACTCTAAGTCACAGAATGTCAGGAGACATTCTCGTTCTGCACACCATACCTAAACCTAACAAAACCAAAACCAGAAACTAAGCTTGGTGCAATTAACTGATTAACCTATAGACCAGTGTTCTCCTAACCTTGGGTCCTGAGATGTTTTTGGCCTACAAATCCCAGCATGCCCCAGCCAGCATAGCTGGGTGGGGCATGCTAGGAGTTGTAGGCCAAAAACATCTCAGGACCCAAGGTTGGAGAACACTGCTATAGACAAAGGGTGCCTTTTTAGGTGTGACAAATAGTGATGATGATGATGATGATGATGATGATGATGATGATGATGATGCAGCATCCCAACTCAGAGAAATGGCACAGTACAAAAATTCAGTGTATGTATATCAACTCAGAAGTACAAAGGGCTGGATTAGTCGGGATTAAGTATGGCCAGCAATTTTCAAGAGCGTCCAAAATCTACCCCTTTACATATTATATTAATAATGATATCCTCAGAACTACAACACAGAAAATCATGCAATCACAGATTAATATTAAAAACAGCATCCTTTGTTTGTCTGTTTTTAGCTTCCTGCAATCACACAGCCCCCAGTGATATTTAAAAACAGAGCATCCTTTCTTTCCCTGCAGTCACTGGTTATTATTTTTTTAAAACTTCTGCATCTCCTTCAAATCATGTATCACACACTTGCGCACACACACACACACACACACCAAATTCAGCGGCTGAGGCAATATTATTATCAGTATGTCTGTAAAACCAGATTATTGATCGTGCTGCTGCTGCTTGCTGGAAGACTGCAATACTCTCTCCCTCCTCCTTCTCCTTTTAAAGTAATAATTTATATATACTGTGACTGGGTTTGCATGACATGCTGCTAAGCCATGTTAGCTTATAAGCCATTGTGGGTTAGTGTGTCATGCGAACCTGCCATGGTTTTATGGCGTGGCTTACGTTTGATTTATAAGTCACCCTGACAAGCCATGACTTGTTCTAAGGGTTATTTGATCCATGATGTGATCAAGGCCCCAGCAGTACCTTGGAAGGGCTGCCCGTGATCGCCAACTATTTTTGTTTTAAAAAAATATTGGACCCCTTAATTTTCACAAAAATTCAGCTTAGTTCTTTTTTGAAGCAGGACGGAAAATCAGCAAAGAGGGCTTGATTCCTGACCCCCTCACAAATGAGAAATGCTACCTGTGTGTGAAAGAGGAGGTAAGGGCCTTTGCTTCTGTGCTGAGAATACAGTTCTCCTGGGATACAGTTATGGTGCATAGTAGCTGGGTATAGAGAAAGTAGAGCCTGGCTAAAGAAACCCAAATAAGCAACAGAATCAAGAAATGCTTGAGTAGAATCATAGAGTTGGAAGGGTCTATTTAGGCTACTGAGTCTAATTACATATTATTCCAACTGTAAAGATTAATCAAAGATTAATGAACCCTAAAGTGGCAAAATGCTTCCCCACTCCCTTTCAGATCCTAGAAAACCCACACAGCCCATCTCCACCCTCCCATGGAACCTCTGAGCATCCAAAACCAACAGGCTGTAGTTGATAAGGAAAGCCAATAAACGATAGTGCCAAAATGCACACAACTACAAAAAGTTAAATATTGATATATATACAAAAGAACAAAGTCTCAAAATGTTAAACACAATAAACCTGGTAAGTAATTTATAATGAGAAAAACATGTAATGAGTCAAAATACTGACTTCATTATAAACAATTGAATACAAAAAAACAGTTTGAAAAAAATGGAGAATTACAATTATTGTGACCCTCTAAATAAGATGTTATACACATTGGCAACAGGCCAAGGATACTAATTAACAATAATGGGCTGATTGTAAAGCAGTGCAAAAGTCCTGTAACAAACCAAATGCAGGATGGTAAGTTACAAATAGCAGAAAGTAATAATAATAATAATAACAGAGTTCCAGAGGTGCAAAACAAATGAGGATAACAACAATAAACAGAATACAATATGATATATAATAGTGAACAAGTATCAATAAATAATCACAGTAACAAACTGAGTACAAGGGTACAAGACATGGAGTGACCACATTTTAACAGAGAAGAGTATATAGTTGGATACTGGAATCCGGTAGTCAATCCTGTTTCGTCATTCACTAATGACTTCATCAGAATACTCTTCTTTGAGTCACTGCTTATGAACAGTTCCTGTGGGAGTGAAGACAATGTTAGTTCCAGATAAATTTCTTTCGTTTATTGGCTTACCTCTGAGCATCCAACATGGAGATACTCTCTGTTTATTACCAACCCTCCATTGACTGGAGGAAGTGTCCATATATCCCCCACCCCACTTGGAATCTCACCTCGAAAAAAAGGCTCATGTAGATGCTGTCTAAAGGAGCAAATAAGTCAGGAAGTGTCCAATTTTGAAAGGACAGGTCTGTGCTTATTGGAGAGTGCCACATATTAAACTAGGAATACATTGTAGCCAGATATCTTGGCTCCTTTTCTCCTTTATAGAAGGGGAATGGGGTCTACTGCCTGAAACAGAAGTGCGAAGGAGACTAGGAGAAAGGATTCTTGGTGTGGCAATCACTCTTCAGCTTTTGCAGCTATGATCCAGTACTTTTAAGTAATAAGGGTTAGCATATCAGTGCTTCATTCCTCCCCCCTTCCCCTCATCCCAGACCATTCCTTTCTCATCCCTCAGTTTTATCCCCCCATGTTATAGGGGTAGCTGCAAGCTCCAACTGGAGGCCTCACTGATTGCAAGTGGGTGGTGGAAATTCCACTCTGCATCAAACTTGCAGAGGTCCCAGATCACAAAACCTAACTGTACAAGCCCCACCTTGAAGGACTCACTAATACAATCTTGATTTCTAGGATTGTCCAGAGGTGCAACCAGATCTTGTTCTAGATGCCAATGGGAAGTTGAAGATGTACAGGTGAGGATACAGGCCTGTGGCTCACGCTGGCTCAGCTTGTCTGAGCGTGGAAAGCTAAGCAGGGTCAAGCCTGGTTATTACTTGGATGGGAGACCCCTACTCTGATTTCCTGCATTGAGCAGGGGGTTGGACTCGATAGCCTTGTAGGCTCCTTCCAACTCTATGATCTATGAAATCTATGGATTTGGGGTAACCGCCATGGAGCAGTTCGCCATTCGCTTTTTTTGACCTCAAAGCATAATCATAGTGAGCCTGAATTCCCATCTTATCCTCTTCCAATTACATTGGCTTCACACCCTTTTCATATTACCTGTGTCTTAAAGGCTCTCTTGTTGCTGTATAAATTACAAAAGGCATTTGTCAACTTGAAAATTGTTTTTGCTTCTTATGCCATGTTTTACTGACATGCTTCATAATTTCCATGCATGCAAAAATTACTTGAGCATGGCTAGAGGCATATTTGTTTTATAGTAAGTTCTGTGATTGGAAAACTCCAGAAGTCAGTATATGCCAAATGCAGCAGTGAAATAGATTCACTTCTTATGGTTATTTGTCTGCATGTTAACACAAGGATAAATTATTACATCGTATTGCATGTTAATACAAGGATATGTTATTACATTGTATACTATATTATATTATAAGATCAATAACATTTAAAAATAAGATTTGTTTTGCTGTTTTACAGCACAATCCAATGGCCCCTAGACAGCATCTAGAGAGCCATAGGATTTTTCAGAGTCCCAGCTCTGACGTTGGAATAATGCTGCCAACATCAGAATATTGCTCCAACGTTGGAATCGGATTGCTCCGAAGTCAGATCTGGGACTCCATGCTTGGAGTGCAAAAGTGACCTCAGAGAAGCGGTTTAGTGAGCATTCTGGGGGGCGGGGAGGGAACCAGTGCTGCCTATGCACAAGGTACCCTGGTGGCACCTGAGCCCCTCCTGTTCCAAAGCACCACAGTTATACAGCTGAAATAAGATGTTTAGCTGTTTTGCGGGACAGGAGGAGCAGAGAGGCGACCTTCGCCTCTGCGCTCCTCCCGTTCTGCATAGTGTGCCTATAATCCTCCTGAGTTCAGAGGGTTACGGGCATCGCCATAGGATTTCACCCTTAATTGATTTTCTTATAGGCTGCCTTGAGCAGCTTTTAGTGGAAAGCTGGGGTAAAAATATTTTAAATGAATACATGTGTCAATGATCAAAAGCAACACCTGATTTAGGAGCCCTAAAATAGGTACATGCAGATATGGCAGACCCCTTCTCAACGAGAGAAGCAGTCATCTCTTGTTCAGTGCCCCGTAGAAAAGCAGTTTGCTCATACATCGTCCATTGCTGCTGCAAGGCACGGGATGATGCCAGGGAATGCTGGCTTCACAGAATGAATATACACATACACACTCGATGGTCACTGAAAGTGCATGGAAGTTTGATCTCCTCTCCCAGAAGGGAACCCTCTGGATTCTTACACAATGTGCTCCATCCAAATTCCTCCTTGGATTTTGAGGTTCCAAAGTACCTGATCTTATTTTGCTTAATGCATCAGTGGTGCTCTGCAGTCTACCATTGTTCAATTGTTGATCTCCAGACTTTGTCCAGACTGCTGCACATGCATGGTTTGCCAGGGATGTTGAAGAGTCCTTGGTCTCGAGTCACGAGTCGAGTCACGAGTCTTTGGACCCGAGTCTCGAGTCCGAGTCCAAGTCCTTGGTCCAAAATGGTGACTCACGAGTCCCGAGTCCCGAGTCACTCCCAAAGCTGACTCCACGAGTCCCTATTAAAATCAATGGGGTTTTTCCCCAACAAAATAAGGGTACTTCAGATGTGTGGTTTAAATAAATTCTAGGCACAAGTGTGCCTTTTTATCTCAAAACTCTGCCACTGATTTTGACAAGAACAGACCAGGCAGACAAACCCAAAATAACCAGGCAGGCAGAGGAGGCGGGGAACCCCAAAGCAGGCAGGCAGAGGCATTTGTCTTGGACAATTCAAACTGTGGAACTGGTTAAGAAGAGACCAGGCAGGCAGAGGAGGCTGGGAACCCCAAACAGGCAGGCAGAGGCAGCCAAACCCAAAATGTCTGAAAGGTTGCATTAGGAAAATGATTTTAAAAAATACAGTCATGCCTTGGATTGAGAGCATAATTCGTTCCGGAAACGTGCTTGTAATCCAAAACACTCTATCAAAACGAAATCCCCCCAAAAAAATTTGTACAGAGATTTTTAATTTAAGCCGTACTACAGTACTTGTATTGCAAGACGTCGCTTTTATATCAAGTTAAATAAATAAATAAATAAATATTTAAAAATTTGCTTGTCTTGCAAAACGCTCTCAAACCAAGTTACTTGCAATCCAAGGTATTACTGTAAACTTGGATTGTTACTGCAACTGGGTCCAGGCAGCATCTGCAGGTGGCATCAAGCAGGGATGTTGACGAGTCCTTGGTCTCGAGTCGAGTCTCGAGTCCCATTAAAAATATTGGGACTCAAGTCCAAGTCGAGTCAGAGGGGGGACTCAGTCCGACTCACGAGTCGAGTCCTCGAGTCCGAGTCCCCATCCCTGTGGTTTGCTGCACTTCTCAGTATTCATCTTTTCTTTAAAAATGTAGAGGTTACCAATGCACACAAGTACAAGTACATATGTATATTTATAAAAACACTAGACGTGAAAAGTTGATGCAATCGTACAAAAGTCCTTTTATTTATAAAAGTGCCTGTTATTTTGGTCAGTGAACTTCTATTAAATCAAAGGGCAGAAATGAATTCTGATGTAATACTGAGATGAGGATTTTCTCAGTATTACAGAGTGAAGAACCAGAGTGAAGAAGGAAAGGATTAAAAAATTGCTCCCCATGCATCTAGGGGTAGATTAATCTGTCAGTTTTGCCTTCTCCCATATTCGATTTTTAAAAACTCAAGCTATTTCCATTCTGAATATGAAGAAATGTGTGCATTTTGGTAAATTCTTAGCAAAAATGAACTGAAATGTAATTCTTATGCATCACATGAGAATGCAACAAAAATCTCCCTCCCTTGTACCTACTATGAATAGTTTAAGAAAATATGCAGCAGCAAATGTCAGATTTAGTTTAGCTCTTAATGAATGCACATTTCTCCTCATGAACATTGGTAACCTGTAAATAAAAAAAATAAAGACTAACAGAAAGAATTGGTAAATTGCACATGCACCAATTCTAGAGACAAGCCATGGAATAATAAATAAGGGAATAGGAACATCCAAACTCATTCCTAGGGAATTTAGGTTATTGGGATCCAAATTCCATAAGTTAGGCTTACCAATTCCACAGTACTTCAGTCAAAGTTGAAATCTTTTAATTTTTGCATGAAATCACTCAGATGCACATCAGACAGACTTTGTGTGGCTTAATTATTTCCTGATGGCTGCCTGCACAGTTCATCTATAGAGAAGCATTCCCTTTTTTCCATATGTCAATAAAGACCAGCATTTGACTGAGAAACTGATGTTTCCCCTTCTTCTCTCTTTGTGATGTGCAGAATTCACTTCCCCAAGGCAGGCACCTTCCTTTGCTCTGTAACTGAACTCAAGTTTGAGGTAAGGGCAGCCGTGACAGTTGAATACAAGCATGACTCCTGGGGTCAGCACCTGAGCGAATCTGAGAAGCGGGATTGGATGGTGGCTGGTCCATTGTTTGACATCCAAGCAGATCCAGCAGAGGAGGTGGCAGCTCTTTACCTGCCTCATTTTATGTGCCTTAAAGGTAAGGCAGCATAGGCAATAACATGGGGTCCTGCTGTTTTTTCCTCTTAAACAGATTAGATTCCTTAACTCTGCAATTCATGTCATGTGCACCTCTCCCCTCTGCTCATTCTCTTGCCCAGTTCTAGTTTCCTTCTTGGACTCTTCCTTGTCACCTTCTCCCTGAGACCACTTCCTTTCCAACCAGTTCCTCAACCACTTGCTTCCCTTGACCTGCAGTTTTCTCCAGCTTTCCTCCTTTCTTAGGCCCAAAGAATTGTTAGAAGTCAGATGAGGCACTTCTACTGCTGAAGCTATGCATGTCTGTAGACTACCTGGATGGGAGACCACTTGGGAAGCATCTGCAAGCCACTCTGAGCAATTCTGCAGGAAGAGTGAGGATGACTGTCAGTAGTAGTAATAATACCCCTCTGCTTCTCCTGCTCGTCTTTCTCTAGTCCCTTCTGCCTGCAGTGCCCAACTGTATGATTTGAATAGATTAGCTAATACCAGATAAAGACCCATCTGTCTGCCCTTCTTCTCTGGGATATTAAGGCAGTTCAGCCAATTGCTGTTATTTCCTTTACTCAATCACTTGCTACCACCAAATCACTTAGCGCAGGGATGGGCAAACTGCAGTACTTGGCCACTCTGCATGCAGACCATGAGCCCAGGGGAGTCCCACCCACTTCCCCCCACAGCTCAGTAGGGAAGGACTGCTGTTCCAGCACTGCTATTGGCAGCACCGGGACAGCGATCCAAACTGGAGTCACTGGCGGGGGAAGAGAGGCTTTAGCACAATTCTACCTTAGTGTATCACAATAGGGAGTGTAAGCAGTATTAGGGTAGCGTTACTGAATCCAATACTCTGGGGCTTAGAATAAAAAGCTGAGTTAGGAATCAAGGAATCTTAGTGTAGGGGTCTAATCTAGTAATGAAGGAGATGGGAACTGTTGTTTCTTAATCTTTTCTCAGCTGGAAATATTGACACCTCCCAGGTGAAAATCGCCCATTTTGTTGATGCTGGGATAGTCCTGGAGGAGCCATCGAGGATCAGCCCATTTCATGCTGTGGTGGAGAATCCCACATTCTCTTTGCTGGGAGTGCTGGTTAGACCCATCTTCAGTAGGTTCTTCCCTATCCATTCCGTAGTGCTCCTTTATCAGACACACAAGAAGACCACAACACTCCACCTCTATCTGATTCCCAATGACTCATCCTTGATAGAGGTAAGTGAAAACTGACAAGAGCGTGTGAAGAAAGACATAGAAAGAGTCATCATTCCCTGCAGAGCAACAGGAGGGTGAATGTAGGCAGGGGCAGCTGGCTATTAGGGCTTGAGAGTCTCACTGAGAGTTGGCATCCGTAAGCTAGAATCCCTTGAGGGAGCAAATATAAGTGGATCTTCTTTCTAATATTCAGAGCTATAGTGGGGGCATTAGGATCAAGGCACCCCCACCCCAAATTCACAATCCCTAAGCACACAAGATCCACTGCCCCTGTCCCCCTGGCATACCTTCTGGAGTTTTTGGGACTAAACCTGAAACAATGAAAAGAACTATCTTGGACAGTAGCACAGCTGCTCGTGAGACACAGAAATTCCTTATGGCAAACCCTTAGGGCTGGCGTACACATTTTGTGGCAAGAAACATAGGTTTTTGACTGAGTGTATACTTGGCAAGGAGCTGCAGCCAATCTTGGCTCTCTGCCGAGTGTATCTGTCAAGAGATCCATTTTCTTTTTGAGATTAAGTCAGCCTCTAAAAACTCAGTTTTGTGGAGATGGGCCTGCACACACTTGTTAAACCACCTGCGTAAGTGCCGCATTTTCTCGAATGAAACATAGAGTGTTCGAGGATCGGGATATTTGTAAGAAGACCAAAACACTGGTTTATGAAGCCATTGTATTACCAACTTTATTGTATGCCTGCGAAACATGGACTATCTATAAACGTCACTTCCACCTCCTTGAAAGGTTTCATCAACGTTGCCTCCGGAAAATCCTGCAAATTACTTGGGAAGATAGGCGAACAAATGTCAGTGTACTGGAAGAAGCAAAGACTACTAGCATTGAAAAAATGATCCTTCAACGCCAACTTCAGTGGACCGGTCATGTTGTTCGAATGCCTGACTGCCGCCTCCCAAAGCAGTTACTTTATTCCCAACTCAAGGATGGAAAGCGGAATATCGGTGGTCAATATAAGAGGTTTAAAGATGTTCATAAGGCTAATCTAAAAAAATGCAATATAAACATCGAAAACTGGGAAGCTCTGGCCCATGAACGATCTAAATGGAGGTTGGCCTTTCACAAAGGTTCCATGGACTTTGAAGAAGCCCGAGTGCAAGGTGAAAGGGAGAAACGTGCTAAGCGAAAAGCACGTCAAATGAATCCTTTACAGGACCATCTTCTATCTGGTAACCTGTGTCCTCACTGTGGGAAGCTGTGTGGATCTAGAATTGGCCTCCACAGTCACTTACGGACCCATCGCTAGAGTCTACACAATCTTCTTTAGAATTTCCTCCTTTTATCCCGGAAGACAATCTTACTCGGTCACGAGTGATCGCCTGATGATGATGGTTATCTTGTGGTGTTCTTGCTTCAAGGCCAGAGCCAAACACTTGTCAAATTAGACTGAATGATTTCAGCTGGGCTGCTTTGAGAACTTTCTACTCCCCTCCCCCTCCTGAAAGCCTAAAGAAACTATTCAGGCAGTTAGGGTTTGGCTAAGGAGGCTCACCTCTGAAGAAACTATTCAGCTAGCTAGAGATTGGCTAAGGAAGCTCACCTCACATTTGTCAAAAGCTTGTGGGTATAAAGCAAGCGGGCTAATACTGGTCTTTGTCTTCAGTTTTGTCTTCTTTGCCTTTGCCTTGGTTCCTGTCTACTTTGCTGGGAGTTAGGGCAACCCCCTTCCTCCCTTCACAGTACCTGTGTGATACAAATGTTTTCAGACATGAGTTTTTCTCATTGTACTAATTTTAAGGTGTACATCTTTATTAAAGAAAAATATTAGTTAACACCTAAATAAATGTAGTGTGTGAATATGCCTGCACAAATATTTACTTGTGAACAGGTGTGTTGCCTGTTGTAATTGTCGATCGCTTCTAGAGCTAGATGGATACCCTTTGGTTTATCTGGCTGAGCACAGAAAAATCATTGCCATGAAATTAAAATGGTTAGATGATCCTCTCCAAAGGTATATTTCCAAAGAAAGTTCAGTTGCTTGCACTGGGCAACTGCTGTAGAACGCCAAGAGGCCCACCCAAGCATATGATGCTGCTCTGAACATTAGAATAAGGGAGAGTCCAGTGTTTGCAGAAGAGTCTTCTCACCAAGGTTTCTCTGCATAGGGAGATCCAGAATACTTGAGTTCTTAATCTGATTAATATAGAAACAAAATAATATTGTTTCATGTAGTTTTTGCCACATTAATTAATTTATTTATATTTATTTTATTTATTTCATTTTTATACCGCCCAATAGCCGAAGCTCTCTGGGCAGTTTACAGCAATTAACAAGACAGTCCCTGCCCACAGGCTTACAATCTAAAAAACTTTTAATTACCGTAAACTTTTGCTAGAAATGCCCCCTTCCCTTTCAACAGGCCATCAAACATGAGGAGGAGAAATACTACTCAATGTTGGTGCGGAAACGTCCTCAAACGGATGAGCCGTTATACGTTGGCTCTCGCTATAATGTATCCAGCTCAGCAGAACTCACAATAAACCCAATGGTTAGTAGATGCATCATCTCAAAGATGTGTAAGCAGTACTGTAAAATACTCTTTGTAACCATCTTCTCTTGACTGCCTCCATAGCCTTTCAGATCTTACAGAGGACTGATGCAGAGGTTGTTGGTGGGTGGACTGGTTGGTTAACCCATTGTTAGATAATGATATGACCAGGGCTGTGTGTATATCACAGTCACACCATGCAAGTGAAGGTACAGAAACTCGCATTCGGAGGCTCTCAGTTTATAGGCTGTAGCGTTGTTGAAGTTCATTCAGTTGTGGACCTGCTCAGTGACTGGCCCTGAAAGCTGCTGTCAGCTTACTAAAAGAAAGTGTGAGGTGTAGGCTTTATGACTATTATACGTATTGATTATTTATATAAAACGCACACAGCCAAAGACATTTTGCTGCCACCTTAGGCACAGTAGTAGATGGCACCCCAGTCAAAATGCATAGTATCAAGGCAGGTCATGTTATTTCGTTTCCTGAGGCAAAAAGTCCCACAAGCACCCTGCCACTGAAAATGCAACAATAATAAATGAAATAACTAACCATTTGCTGCCCTTTCATGATACCCAAAATCAGCTGCTTGAAGCTACTGCCTCACTCTACCCAACAGTAAAGCCAGCCTTGCGTGTTTCTCCTGCTTAGCTCATAAGGAGAGATAAAGAACATATCGAGAATGACAGCCAGCAGCTTCTCCCTCCCTGTGTGTCTGTGATGGAGCTCCCCTCCAGCTCGCTGTACCTGTTGGCAGGGAGCCTTTAGATTCCTCAACAAGGAGAGCTCTCAGCACATGGTGAACACAGCAGGCAGTCAGGTTCTGAATTCAGGCTCAGCAAGGGAGACAACAAGGGAGGGGGAAGATGGAGGGTCTGAAGAAGCAAGGAAATGGGTTCAATGAAAGAGCAGCAGGTGCTTTGTCTTCCTTTCAAGTAGGAATGAGGAATAAGGTTAAGTGAGTGAGTGAGTGAGTGCATGCATGGATGGATGGATGGATGGATGGATGGATGGATGGATGGATGGATGGATGAGATAGTGAACTCTCAGTGGCCAGAGGAGCAAGACTGTGTAGGATTTCAAGTTGGCAGTGGTGGGGCTGGGTTGGGCCCAGCATAGTTCTATCATGATTAGCAGAATAAATTGTGCAAAATAAGGAGATATAGATATAGATATTTGTTTAATTTATACATGATGCAGAATCCAGCCTTTCTTGATGCAGAACGTGACTCAATCTTAAGCACAGCATCTACACAGCCCTGCACATGACTTATGAGAAAACTGTGAAAACTCAAGCATGCTGACGATGGCCTCTAGATTAGCAGTTACTCATATTTGTGTTGCAATGGCTGAGAGTTGTCCCCCTGACAAAGTATCATACCTACTTACCTCTTCACCAGGAACTGGAGCTTTCCTACATGAACCCAGGACAGCTGCAGTCCTTTGCAGAAGTCTACCTTGGAAACAGAAAGAAAGCAAACCTTAGCTTGAAAAAGAAAGACAGTCTTTGCTCAGTTTGGGATGCTTTGATGGAACAAGGTACATACTGGTGATAGTGTGTGGTTATAGCTATGCAATAATAATAATTTTATTAATTTGGAAAGCACCTCAGCAGCTAGTCTTACTCTGACTTTGGAGCTGGGATGCTACCCCTGGTGCACTCTTTGCTGCAGAATTTCTGCAGAAGTTGACCTACAACATAATCCTTCTAAGACGTTGTCACCTGCACAGTAGTAAACAATGTCTCCAAATGTCAGCCACTTACCATTTATGGGGATGGGGGAGTTTCAGAACACAAATGGCACCTGGGACAAACATATGCCCCCCCCCCAACTCCAAGTTAATATTTTATTTGGACTACTTCTTATCCCAGGTGACGTAACATGTTGGAGTAAAAAAAATCCTACAAAAATTGATTCTGGGACGTAGACTTAATCTGACACTACACACATGGCTTTGTTTGGGGACATTTTACCACCCACAATACATTGCGATTTGGCATTGGGTAGAAAAACATTCCCCCAAACCTGTGAAGGACCGCCGCTGGTCCTTTTCCGTGAGTTTGGGAGTTAAGGGGTTAACCGGCAAGTGCTAAAACTCCCTTTCGCGATCCCTGGGTTACTTCGGGACAACCGCACTGGATTAGCACTGAGTCAGAACACCGTAGCCAGCAATTGGCCAATTGTTTACAAAAGTTTAATTGAATGAATTGGGTCAGGGAGATAAAGAGAGTTTACAGTCAATAAAACAGTTGGGGTAAGAAAATACAATCCACAATTGAAGGCAATGAGGCTTGCAAAAGCAGAGGCAGAACCTACACAAAATAAAAGAACCTAAGCTTAAACCTATCTAACACAGGAGAATCTACCTAGCCTATTTCTAACAATTCAGCCAAACTTACAGCAAAGTACCAAGTGGCCCACTTGGGGTTGAGTTTCCCGGGTTGGCCTGAGCTGATGACCCATTCCGTGCAGTCTTGCACCTGGTTCCCAACAACTTAAATGGAGCGGGGTTTGTTCTTTTACGCCCTCCCTCGCCCCCTCCTCTCACCCCCAACCCCTCCCTTTGGTGGCAGGACGAACCTGTCCTGGCTCAGTAGGGGGTGTGGAGGTTCTTCGGCGCCACTTGGCTCATGGATCCTCACGGGTGCTTGAAGGGTGCTTGATGGTATTTTGGCAGCTCTTTGAGACTGCTTGGGGAAGACCATTGAGGTGAATGTAAATGTGTCCCGGACTTAACAACTTCCTTGAGCAAGACGATCTGAATGCAAGTGCCAACCCAGAACTGTGTTCCTCTGCCTCGGGCAGAGTTTATGCAGGTGACTGGGGTGAAGTGTGTGTGTGACCTGTCAGGCTTTCTCTCCACAAAACTATTTAAAAAATAAGTGGGGAAAAAATCTAAAATATTCACTTAAATGTTTCAAATTAAGATCAGTCGTATACTGGCATGCTCTGCCTGGCCTGTTAAATGCCCAACACATGGTTTCTTGCTAAGAAAAGCCTCCTCAAAAACACCAAGACATAAATGCATTCTTAAAAGAACCACAGCCAATAGTAAATATAGGATATTTCAGAGTCCCGCTCTCAAGGCCCTAGACACTCCTACGAACTTGGGAGGGGTATCTGACATCGGATCCCTCCCCTGCCCCCTCACAGCAGTCAGGGGGAAAAACATGCCAGCTGCTTTCCAATTACCTTATAGAAGTCGGAAAAGGGGCATTCCGGTGGGGGGAGAGGAGAGGCCAAGATCCACAGAATTCTACGCCCTCTCCATCACCTGTGCCCACCCACTGCAGGTAATGAGCTAGATGGGCTCAGAGGCCTGGCAAGGTGGTTTTTTGAGGAGGAGGAGGACGGGGGGGGGAGGCAAAATCGCCTCCATCCTCCTCCCACCCTGCCAGCAACAACCCCGCAGCAGGGCATAGGATTTTCTAAAGCCTCTGAGCTTCCTTCAGATTTATTGCCCCACTAGTCAGGAGGTAATGCTCTTTCCCACACAATCACAGAAGGAAAGAAGGGGAAAGTCCATCCCAGGGTGCACTGGCCAAAGAATCATGGTAAGACAATGCTGTGCCTGCCCAGGAAATTCACAGAAGGAAAAATACCTACATTAGTACTTAATAATACACACACTTCAGTTAGAGGCAAAGTGGGAGGTTCCTTCCATAGCTCTGCAGTAGAGCACCTGCTTTGCGTGCAGAAAGTCCCAGTTTCGATCCCCTGCATCTCCAGGTAGGGTGAGGAAAGAATCCTGCCTGAAACCCTGGAGAGCTGCTGAAACCCTGGAGAGCTGTTGACAGTGCTGGGCTAGATGGACCAATTGTCTGACTCAATATAAGGCAGCTTCCTATATTCCTAATTTCCTATCATACCCAGAGATTATCTTGTTGTAAGGCATGGATACCAAAAGGCCCAAAGCCAAAAGCAAAGGGGTAGACAAAAAGGATGTTATATTCAACAAAAGAAAAAGGTTCCAACTCGTTTTGGACCACATGCAGACATAGCAGACTGGCATCTGAAAACAACACTTGTTGTATTATACTAAATTTGCCTGAATAAGGACCTGCAAGTGGCCCTAAATACATTGAAACCTTTTTCTTTTATTGAATAAAACATCCTTTTTGACTACCCCTTTGCTTTTGGCTTTTTGCCATTTCTTGTGGGGTTCCCTTTTATGTTGGCATAAGGCATGGATACACAACTTTTTTGGCCCTGCAGGCTGCATTCAGTATCAACTGGGGGGGCCACGGGCTGCACATGCATGCTTGTGCACACATGCGTGCACATGCAGAGTCGTCCCCCCGCCACACACACACATCTCCTTCCTTGCCCACTGAGTTCTAGAGATCACTGGGGGTGGGTGGGGTGGAGGTAAAAGCCTCTCCCATTCTCCAGTGATCACCACTGAGATTGCTGTTTCTCTGCTGCTACTAGCTGTGGAAAAACAATGATCTCAGAAGCTAGGGAACGGCATCCCCCCCACAAAGTGGGTGGAGTTCTGCCAGCTTCAGGGGCTACACAGGGAGGGACCCCAGGGCTGCAGGTTGTGCACATCTGTTGTATAGCATGAAGAGGCCTTCAAAGGGATTCCATTTTAGGCTTGAGGAGGGACAAGATTCTCAGTAAATTTCATGTATCTTTTTTGAGCTGTATCTGGGATTCATTTGCAAATAAAGCAACACCTTTTAAGAACACTTGTTTGTGTGTGTGTGTTTTACACCTTCTAATAACTGAGGAATAAGTATCTGGGGTCTGACATGCAGGTGGGGGAGTCTTCTGCCCGTTCTAAATTGCATCCCTGGGTCTTAAGTCTGTGGAATTGGCTGAATAGCTCTCATCTTTTGTAACTAATGTGAGAAGTGCAGCATTCCCTTTCCATGAAAGGGGAAAGCACCAATATAAAGGAAGAATTCATTTTTCTTCTTCTATCCTAGATGATTTGCCATTGAATTCCACTGGTGAAGTTGTGAATCAGAAGGAGCTTGGTGCATCTGGACCAGGAACTAGAGAAGTACAAGGTACTGACAGGGGACTCTTTCATGGTGTGCTAGGGATGCTCGGAGATTTAGTTTGGTCCGCATTTTTCAAGAGAACTGATCTGATTCGCACTTCCCAGGCTATCACATGTATCTCCAAATTTTGCGATACAGTTCTCAGCTAAAAATAATAATACCAAAATATGTATAAAAGTGAGTATTTTAGGTTAAAATGCAGAGTATGTATTTTAGGATAAAATGCATAAAAATGCAAATGTGAAAAAATGTTCTCAAAAATAATGTGAATTTGTATGTGAGTTTTTAAAAGAAAAAGTCGCAGATTTGATGAAGAAACAGGTATTTATGGATGGACATGTGTGAAACTGACATGGGCAGGAAATGGATACATTCCACAGTTCTTGCTACTCCCATTTAATCTACTGCGTTAGATTAGATTATACCCAAATACCAGTTTGGGTAGGATTGTCATTTGGATCATGGTGTGGGAGGAAAGGTTTAATCCTGCCCATGCACCTGTCGTGGAATTCTCTCCTACCATCCGGTCTGGAGGTCCACTGGAAAGAAAAACAACTCTGCCTTTAGCAAATCAAGTACTTTATTGTTAGTCTGATCAGAGGTAAATTCCTGGCACAGATACAAGGGAAGTACACCCTAGAAATGTATTCTTCTGGGTTTTATACCCGAGGGTGTTTCTAACACAAAGACAAAAGCTATTCCTGAAAGGGAAGCAGGAAACACAGGAAATGCACTACCTTATTTGGTTATCTGGACAGACGGACACACACACACACACACACACACACACACACACAGTACAAGATCATCATGTCAGCACATGATTCATCCTTATAAGGGAGTGCTTCTGAATGATATGTTTATGTTGACTTTTGCTCTTCAGACATTCTGACTTAGACCCTTTATTTCAACAATCCTTCACATACTTTCACTCCACATCTTTCACTCTTCAGACTGAGAGGTGAAAGGTGGCTACTTTCTCTAAAATTTCCACATCACACCATGATCTTGAACCTGATTCCCCACCCCCTCCACCCACAACTGCTATTTACAGTTGCAGCAAAATCAAGCAGTGCTGAAACACACCCTTAATGTAGTGTGTAGTTTTGTCAGGCTGAACTAAAGAGTGGCACCTGTAGAGTGATGGTGTGAGCAAGAGCATATATAGAGAAAGAATGGGAGCAAAATTCTTTTCAGACAAAATTCAGACACTGGAGGGGAAGAATAAGAAGCACAAAGTGAAGACAAGAAGAAAGGGGAAGCCCATGACGAAAACTGTACAAAGGAGTAATATGACTGGAACAATGAGCAGAAAATGGATATGCAACTGCATGTAGGACAGAGTGAAGAGATTTAGGAGTAGAGGCAGAAATACCAAGAAGAACGATGTTGATATACTCTGTGGCGGTGCAGCAAATTGAGTATGCAATTTGAGTATGAGATTTCAGTTCATTTTTGTTGCTTCATATTAATGAGCAAAAATCTTGTAAAAAGTATATGTGGACTTTATAATTAGACTATTTAAAGAGGTGGCAATGATGGCAGTTTGCCTTGCTGGCTTCTTCTCTTGCTTACTGGGCAGTTCATTGTGATAGTCCTCTGTGGGAGGTTTTTCAGTTTTACTATATATAATTTTTACTAAATATGATCGTGACTTGGGCCTCTCACACCGTGCCTGTCAGTGCCAGCTCGGATTAATACATCGACCAGATGATCACTCAGTTATTCTTGGGGGTTCTATTTATGAGGGTTTTAATAAGGCCTGAAACCTCCAGAGAGCTGATGGCCAGTGGAGCTTTGATTGGTTTGGGGGAATTCCATTTAGATCCTTTTATAGATCTGGGTCATGGTAGGAGCTTAAATAATAACTCTTCAACCCTCCCACCATTCCTCCATAGCTGGACTGGAGACAGATTATGGTTTTTTCGGGGACAGCTAAAGGCACTTTGAAAGAGGGATTGCTGCTTGTTGTCTGTGAAGTCCATCCTCTTTCATCTCAAATAGGACTGGTAATTTTTGTATTGCCTGAGCTCAGTTGATAACGCTAGAACTATTCTTTCCCACAGTACGAGAGCTGAGATCTTGCATAGGTAGGTTCATGACTTTGATGTTGACGTGAGCAGACCACTTATTTGGGTGGTTTCATTGTAGACGTCAGCCACCAGTGTGTTGTCAGAACACTTCTATGGGATGAAAGAAATGTAAGTGTGCATCATGGGCATCAATATCCCTCCAGCTTTACCTATCACTCTCCAGTCCTATAAGACCCGCATGCTGCAAAATTGTCAAGGTCCCATCTGTTTAAGTGCATGGTCGCATGAGCTAGAAAAGAATACCTCAGATAATGGTCATATATAGTCCCTGGTGCCATGTCACGCATCACAGTGAAGAAGCTGGGGACCATTGTAGGCTGATCTCAAGCCATACCTTCCCCCCCTTTTCCTGTTCCAGGAAAGAGTGTCAATGACTGCCTGATGAAGACCCTGGAGGACTTGGAGGAAGACGAACTCAAGAAGTTCAAGGGAAAACTCAACAAGTTCCCCATCAAGGATGACTTCAGCAATATCCCAAAAGGGCAGCTTGAGAAAGCAGATGCAGTAGACCTCAGTGGCCGACTGATCAACTATTACAATGAGGATTATGCTGTGGAGGTGACCATTGGGGTGCTGAAAGCCATCAATCTCAATCAACAGGCAGAGAAGCTCCTCTGTGCTACTACTGCAATGAGTAAGGAAGGGGGAGTACCAGCACTTGGAGTGGGGAGGCCGGAGGGATTCCTTGGTTGATCCAGATCATCTCAACATGGGGATAGGACTGGGTGGAAGAGAACTTTCTTTATCAGGTTCAGATGCATCAGAAATCTTTCTTACATTGTTGGTGTGCCTTGACAAAATGGAAGGGAGAACTCTTAAAACAATAACCTTTTTTTCTCTATATCTCTCCTTCCATTTCTCCCCTCATGTTACTTCATTGCATAATTCCAACATGTCGTAGGTCAAGGAGCATGCTGATGAACATTTCATGTTTGTTTATTTAAGTATTATCATATTTATGAGTCTTTCTCTTAAGAAAAATGAAGTTTCTATAAAAGAAATAAATCAGCATTTTCAGTGCCTCCAAGAAATGCTTTCAGAGACTCCAGGATCAAATATCTTGGTATCTAGCATGAAAGCTACTAGCAACAAGAACCAGGGGTGCTTATAGACAGGGGTGCTGCAAGCATTTGAGTAGGAAGTAGTAGCAAAAACAAACGTCCCTGCTTGAATACTTGTATGCAGGATTGAGGCAAGCAGGGCAATGCTCACCTTGATTCTATTTATTAATTACATTTACAAATAGTGTTCAAGAACTAACAATACAATACAAGATAAAATACAAAATTATAATTAAAACATAAAAGCAATTCAATTAAAAACACATCAGTAAAAGAGAAATAAGCAGCAATCACCAATTAAAACCTACTTCAGAAAACAAGACATTTTAAAAGACAAAAGCCTGTCCGAAAAAAATGTATTTGCTTGCAGGCGGAAGGACATCAAAGACTGAGCTAGCTTGGCCTCCCTTGGCAGGGAGTTCTAGAGCCTGAGAGCAGTCACTGAGAAGGCCCTGTTACAGATTGGATCTTTGCTGAGTGTTTTCGATCTATAATTCCAGTATTTAGGAAGTGTTTTGCTGCATGTTAACTACCCATAGCTGATCAATACACTTTAAACAAAGCATACATCAAAAATTGTTTTAGGTGGATTCAATTTTGGTTTTGTACTAACAAGAATTAGTAAAGGAAAAAGCTTTTTGATCCATTTTTTCATTTTATTAGAAATATACTTGTAATATTACATCAGAATATAACTTGCATAAAATGACATACAAACATTTTTGTTGTTAAACAGAGCTTTCCTAAAGATTCTTAGATCTTAATAGCTTGACAGGAACTAGAATTTCTTAAACATTTCTTGTTCTTAGACTTCTAGTTCTAATAACTTAAAAGAGAGGTCTCATTCTAAGTACCAAGTTCTCCATTCAATACTGAATAGGCTATTCAGCTGACAGGCATACAGGCCTGCTGAGCTTCTAATAAGAAACTCCTGCATTCTAAAATCAGCACATATTTATACCCTTTTGTGTAGAAATTACTTCCCATAAATTAGGGTCCACAGTCTTAATCATCTCATCGTTGTTAAACAGTCCTATAAAATTGGAACTTACAAAAAAAGCTTACACATACACTTTTCAGGCTAGATATGATCAATTTTGAATTATACCTTTGAGAAGATAACTCCTTACTCAAAATTTGCCAATTAAACCTAAGTCTATAATTTTTTCTTGACATCTGTATATCAAGCGTTTTGATGTGTATACCTTACACAATCTTTTTTGCTCATTAATTGGTAAGTGAAAATTTTAAGTACACTTTTGACCTGGAATAATGAAGTCTCACACCTGTTCATTACTCAAATAACTTTTTGGCCAAGTGACAGGGCTTTATTGACCATTATTTTTTATGCCAGTTACCCAGAATTCATGGTGAACATGCTTGTGAACCTGAATCTTCCCTTTAATACAATTACTATTTTTTACTTATTTACATTTCTCTAATTCTTAATTATTTGTCATTAACATTTGGCATTTCCATTTCTGAGTAAGACATCCTATATTATTTTATGAGAGGTGGATTAGTATTCTTTCAATAGTCTTCTCATCAAGTCAAATAAAGCAAAATTCTATTTCCTAAAAATCCAGGACATCCTCTCTCATGTTCCCACCAAATGTGCCTTAGATGGTAGCAGGACAGAGAGAAAGGCCTCTCCTCAGGATATTGTAAGCCACCTAGGGTTCCTTGCAAGAGGGAAAAAGGCGGGATATAAATGAAATAATAATAATAATAATAATAATAATAGTAGTAGTAGTAGTAGTAGTAGTAGTAGTAGTAGTAGTAATATATTAACCCAGGCAGGTTCATATTGGAGGTTGCGGTCTTTGAAATAGCCTGGTCCCAAGTCATGTAGGGCAGCGGTGGCACAAGATGTCCCTATACCCAAGGCAAGAGGATGCACGCTGCTGCTCCATCCCCCCACAGCTGCTGTCACCCACCCACCCACTCCCCATTACTGCCTCACCCCGAATGTGAAATCAGATGGGTGGCCTCAGGAGAGCCACCTAGGCCTGAATGTGAGGTGGAACTAGAGACTGCCTGTACAGTCCTGACCTCTTGCTCTGGGAGAGTCCTCAAAGTGAGAGATCAGGCAGGAAGGTGGGCAGCCTCTCCCAAAAGTCCACTTGCCTCATCACTCGCTCCGAACTCTCTTCCAAAGCAAGAGATTGGGTAGGCAGCCTCTCTGAAGAGCCCGCCTGCCTAATCTCTCGCTTTGGGAAAGGTCTCAGAGCAAGAGATGGGTGGTGGTGAATAACCTTAGCTGTGCAAATGCACTCTGACCACCACCAAAACCTGTGAACCTGAGTCTTAAAGGGGAATGTAACCCCATCTAGCATAGGCTGAATCCCTATTCCCTAATCTGCTTTTCAGCAGCACAGAAGCACTTCTGTCTTGTCTTCATTAAGCTTCAGTTTACTCACCCTCATCCATCCTAAATTACATCAGGTGTTAATTTAGAACTTGAACAGCTTCCTTGGATTTGGATGGAAAGGCAAGATAGAATGATCCTGTGAGCTGCCCCTGCCTCCCTCTTCCCCAAGGCCAAGAAACTTTGGAACATGTGAAGGGGACAGAAGTAGTAGCTGGTGCTCTCCAACTCCTGGGAGAGTGTCTTTTCAGAACCCCAGAGGAAAATTGACACTCTGTGACAACCCACACTGCAGTATAAGCCACACAGTGTGGCTTGTTGTGGGAACAACCTGTGGTGCGCCCAACAGATGATTGGGCTCACCCTGGGTCATTCACCCCCTCCCCCTTCCTTCCCCTCAGTCCTCCCATGGGTATCCCAAGGGACACTGCAGCAGGACCGACTTGTCTCCCCCCCTCTGCACCATGATTGTGAGCCGTTTTTGCCTCTTTGGCACTTTACCCTTTTTTCAGAGATCGTGAAACCTGGCTGTTTTGACAGCCACTAATAGTCCCTTCAAAGTGCCCAAGCGGCACCTTGGAGAAGCTGTCAGTGGTTGCCCAACAATTAAAAAAAAAAATTTGTAGCCTGTAATGTTAGCAAGTATTTGCAAATATTTTTATAAAAATTCCTTCAGCTGCACTTGCCAACTGCGAACCTCCACAGTTCTGCGGATGCAGGAATGGGAAGCCTCACCTAAGCAATGTGCACGGGGGTACCTGTAAAGTGCAGCAGGTACCCAGCCTGGGCATTGACCCAGAGAGGCTGCAGTTTATTTCCCCTTTGCTTACTCTTGACAGAGTAAGTTAATTTCCCCTTGCTTACTCTTGACAGCTGTCAAAAGGCGAGTTGTCAAGTTTAACGAAAGGCATGAGTGATCCTTGCTTGCAAAAATAGGGTGGTGGAATTTAAACCTCCTTTTCAGCAAGATATTCTTTTTTTTTCTTTTTTTTAAGACTGCTGTCCTAAGAGTGCTCTCACTTTTCCATTTGTTCCTGAGTCTCTGTGTGCTCAGGAACATGGAAAAGTGTGAGCCACCCCATTTACCAGAGTAATTACTTTTGACAGCTGTCAACAGTAAAACTCCATTTTTAAAGTGGAATTTAGAAAGGGTTAAAAAAAATTGACAGGGAACTGTACAGGTATATACAGTCATGATTCCTGTACAGTTCCCTGTCAAAAAAGAAATTTTAACCCTTTCTAGATCCCACTTTAAAAACAGAGTTTTACAGTCAAAAGTAATTATTCCCATATATGGGGTGGCTCACACTTTTCCATGTTTCTGAGCACATAAAGACTTGGGAACAAACGTTGGGCAACCACTGACAGCCCCTCCAAGATGCTGCTCGGGTACTTTGAAGGGGTTGTAAGTAGCTTTCAAAATGGGGATTGTGAAAGCTGGCTGTCAAGCTGGCTTTCACAATCTCCAGAAACAAAACAAAAAAGCTGTGGTGAGTGTGAAACAGCTCACAACCATAACTGGGGGATGGGGGAACAACTTGTTCCTCCCACGGTGTCCCCTAGGATGATGATGATGATGATGATGATAAAATAAAATAAATTATTTCTTACCCGCCTCTCCATCTAGATCGAGGTGGGGAACAGCAAAAAATATAAAATACATAGACCAAACAAAACACAATACATACAATTAAAACATCATAAAAAGCATCATAAAAACATCATTAAAACATCTTAAAATATCTTAAAAGCATCTTAAAGACATGCTAAAATTCCGCCGGATAGGCCTGCCGGAAGAGATCAGTCTTTATGGCTTTTTTAAACTCCAAGATACTGGTGAGTTGACGAATCTCCTCCGGCAGGCCATTCCATAATCTGAGAGCAGCAGAATACCTGCGGGAGGACTGAGGGGGAGGGCAGGGGGGACTAGGGGGAGAATAACCCACAGTGAGCCTGATCATCTGTCAGGCACACTGCAGGTTGTTCCTACAACAACCCACATTGTGTGGCTTATAGATCAGTGTGGGTTGTTGTGTTGTGCAAACCTGTCCTATGTGTCATTTCCACTGGGGAGAAGGCCCTCCAGGGAAAGACAACATGCCATGGCCTGGGAAGCATCCCACTGCTTCTGTCGCTGCCTGCTTCTGCCCTGCTTCAAAGTAAGTTTCTGGACCTTGGGGCATGGAAAGGGGGAGGTGAGTGATCGATTCTGGTACTCACAAGGAGTTTAAGCAAATGTTCATTTGGAATATTTACAGAGGCTGAGTCCCTATTGAGGAAAGCTGTGGGGTGCTCATGCATCCCTTCTTCAAGATGACAATGAACCTAACATGTATTTTCCTTGTTTTGGCTAACTTTATAAACATGCTAACTTGCTAATTGCAAAGTATGTAGTCCCTAAAACCATGTCTCACCTTCTTTCCTTTTCCATGGAGGTGGAAAAGGTTACTTTTCCTTCGAGTGTAGGAGACCAGCAAGTGTTGGGGTGAGCCCTGCCTCTGGGGCTTGGAAGGCAGACCTTGTTCTGAACTTCCCGGAGGAGGCAGGGCCTCCCCCAGGAGCTCCAGTTTGACTTCCTGCCTAGTGGCGGGAGGCAGATCTTCGCGCTCAGGAAGAGCACAATCGAAGAAAGAAACAAAGGAAAGAAAGAAGAAACTTCCCTGCTGGGTCCCAGCGAGAGGGACTCAAAAGGGGCCCCCTTGGGGGCCCACCCTCACATCAAGAGATTCCTTATAGCGGCCTCACTGATTAGCCCCCCTCCCATTCACAGGTTCCCTACTTGGAGCCTCAATGTGGTTCTCAGGGCATTGACAAAGCAACCCTTCGAGCCCTTGGGGGCGTCATTCCTAAAGGTGCTCACCCTGAAAACTATGTTCCTAGTGGCCATCACGTCCGCCAGGAGAGTCTCTGAATTGGGCACCCTTTCATGTGACAAAGATCTTTGCATTTTTCACAAGGACAAATTGGTCGTACGTACGGACCCATCCGTCCTCCTCAAGGTTAATTCTACCTTCCACAGGTCCCAGGACCTAGTCATCCCATCATTCTGCCCTTGCCCAGCTTCTCCACTAGAGAGAATGGCACACACTGGACGCAATGCGAGCTGTCAAATTTTATCTGGACAGGACCAAGCTTCACAGACAACACAGCCCATTGTTTGTCTCCTATAGGCCTTCCTCAATGGGGAAGAAAGTCTCAGTAGCTTCACTATCACGATGACTTCTCAAATGCATCATGTTATCCTACTCCTCTGGTGGCCTATAAGTCCCAGAAGGTATCTTGGCCCACTCAGTCAGGGGAATAGCTACCTCGGCGGCCTTCAGTAAGAGGGCTCCCCTAGATGAAATTTCTAGGGCAGCCACCTGGTCTTCAGTGCACACATTCACTAGACACTACAAAATTGACATAATGGCCTCTGCAGAGGGCGCCTTCGGCAGGCACGTCCTGCGGAATGTTATTCTGTCCCAGTAGGAGGCCGGCTCAGGGTCTGATGGCCCACCCAAAGGGATACACTGCTTTTTTACATCCCCAACACTAGCTGGCCTCCTACACTCGAAGAAGAAACGGAAATTCTTTACTCACCGGTGAATTTCTGTTGTCCGCGAGTGAAGGAGGCCAGCTAGGCCCACCCAGGGCTGGCCTCCTTTGGGACTCACTTCAGGGGACACGTGGGAGGGTCTCTTTACCTTTGCACGCACAGGCCCACACCAGTGGACCAGTCAGATCTTCTATCCGAGAGGGTCAAGGACAGTCGTTACAACAGCAGTTTGTTGGAAGTCTCAACTGGAGCTCCTGGGGGAGGTCCCGCCTCCTCTGGGAAGTTCAGAACAAGTTCTGCCTTCCAAGCCGCGGAGGCAGGGCTCACCCCAACACTAGCTGGCCTCCTTCACTCGCGGAGAACAGAAATTCACCGGTGAGTAAAGAATTTCCGTTTCCTCCTGTAGTTGCTGCTGAAAGTTTGCCTGCCCATCCCTTTCCTTTTAAGAAGTCCTGGGCAACTGCTAAAGCTGTTCTCTCTGTGTGTGGAGCCGGGAGAGCAAAAATGACGGGAAATTGACAAAATATCAGTTAATTTCACTCTTTTCCCTCCTAGAATGTATTAGGACTTCCTTCAGAGATGGAGAGACGAAATCCTTGCTGATTTCACATTTTTTATTAAAACTACACATGTGCACTGATGGTGTGGGGGGGGGGGGAGAGTCTGCCTCTACTGCATAACAGCATTAAATGGAGATGCTTCACCCCCCTCCTCCGCACTTCCCCACTGCAGATAGGGCATCAGTTTGACCAATTAAAACTGTTTTTCTGTATTTACTTTCTCAATTTCCAGCAACAAAGCAATCTCCCTCTGCCAGGCTTCAGAGTACGGGAAAAGTATCTGGGTCTGCACTAACCAGAGAAAGATCGCATTCAGAAGTGGCACAAGAGGATCTGCAGAGAGAAATGTCACCAGGAACAGGCAGTGAAGGGTAATGTCTGCACTTAACTGATGAGCTGAGGCCAACAGTGGCACAGCTTGGTCACTCTCCTGACAGCACAGCATGCTTATACCCGACTGCAGCTCTACCTTGCTTCTCCTTGTGCTGAGTTATTGAGTTCTTTTAGACTATGTTGCTGCACTCAAGTCTTGTGTGGTCTTTAGACATCCGATCTAAGAAGGGAAGCTGTAGCAATCTATGGTAACACATGGAAAAATAGAATGCTGGTTAAATAATGGGAAGTTCAAAAGAAGATCTAGAGCCTAGTACTTTGACTGCAACCAGGAACATGAATAAACAGATAATTGCATGGAATGGCATTTTTAATGCTGCTGAACTGAAAATGCCCACTTCGGTGGCTCTCTTTGTAAGCTGCAAAAGTGGGAGGGCATCTTGGCAGGTGCATGTAGAAAACACGCCCACCTGCCCTGCGGGGTGGGCCAGACTGCAACACATTTTCCTTACTTTTAGCTGTCACCATCTCTCAATTTGAATGAGAGGAACTCCAAGGGCTGTAGGTTAATTTTACCTAGAAGGTAAAGAGACAGTCGAGGCAGAGTCAGTCAACTCTCCTCAGCTGGGAGACTCGGCCTTGGATGGAGCTTCCCCTTCTCAGTCAGGGACTTCGACCATGGCAACTGAGCAACAGGAGGCAGTCTCTCCAGGGGAGGGGGGGGTCTCTGAGATTGGCCTATTGGCACAGTGTCAGCAAAAGAGGGCAGGACAGAAACGCCCTGTCCAGAGGAGTGATAGGTTAAGGGGCCAGTTTCCCTGTCAGGATCTAATCTCAGGCAGTGACTCCTAGTAGTGCCCTCTCTCTCTGTATATAAACTCGGGTAGTTCCACAGGTCCATTGTAGGAGACAACACTTTGTCGTTCTGAACTACTTCCCACATCCTTGGATTTCTGGCACATTTGTTGGGCTTTGGTGAGCCTAACTGGGTGGTTATTTGTATTGCTGGACATTTATTGCCTCTAAGAGAGCAATTCACTTGTTAAGTGGATTGCACCAGTAAAAGACTATCTCTGAGACTGATTGCCTTCTCTGTGGGAAGCCGGAACAGGACAGCCTGCACTTCAAGATCAGCAAGAGAGGCCCTTCTCATGTGCTCACCTGTGAGAGCAGGTAGGTGGGTATCCACATGGGAGAAGGCCTTTTCTGCAGTGGCCCCACACCTCTGGACTAGTTGCCATCAGGGGTACGCCAGGCCCTATCATTGCAGGCTTTTAAGAAGGCCCTGAAAACATACTATTTTATTCTGGCCTTCCCCTGATATGTTTGCTGCTGTTCCTGTTTTTATTGTTTTTAATGCCGCATCGGCTTTTATTATATGTTTTATTGTTATATGCTGCCTTGGGAGGGCTCCTGCCCTGAAAGGTGGCCAAGAAATATTTTCAATAAATAAATAAATAACTATTCTCAGCCCTTTATTTTATTTTATTTTGTTTATTTTTTATTTTTTTTTAATTTTTATTTTAAAAATTTTCAACAATACAAAAAATAACTAAATAACACACATACAACTTATATAGTGCTCCCATCACCGCAGGACCAAATAATACATTAGAGATTATATCTCTATAATCTAGAATTATTCATTATTCCAAAAATACAATATATCTTGACACGGCATACTCCCTTTCCCCTTGTTTAACACAAAGTCCAAAAATAAACCCCAAATATCCTTAAAAATATTTTTGTTTAATTGCCCCCTTTTGCATTTGATATTACAAGTCATATCCCATACTTCATTATACCAATCGGTAATAGAGAAAACTTGCTGAATTTTCCATTTTCTTGCTATCATTAGTCTGCCTGCCATTAACAAATTTATAATTAATTCTTTAACATTTTGAGGACCGGCCACCTTTTCCGTTATTGATAACAAAGCTAATTTAGGACAAACTTCTAAGTCAACACCAACAATTTCTGATATTTCTTCAAAAATCTTTTTCCAAAAATCCATTACATTTTTACAACTCCACATGAGCATATGTACCCAGCTCCTGACAGCCTCTCCAACACATTGGAGAACATTTATTATCTATTCTATTTAATCTCACCGGAGTCAGAAACCATCTCCAGATTAACTTGTAAAAATTCTCTTTAATTCTTATTGACATATTTTTCAATATTCGCCTATCCCAAATCTTATTCCACTCTTCCTTTGATATTTCCTCTTCAAACTCTATATCCCAAACTATTTTAAGATTTTCCGCTTGCTCTTCTGATTTCTGCAACATTTTATATAACATCTTTGTAATACCTCTAGCTGATGCATTTCCTTCTATAAGTTCTCTAGACATAACCGACTGCTCAAATGCGGTGAAATCTCTTTCGTGCTCTTGTCTCCTCTTCCATTTCTTCCCTCATTGTACTAATTGAATTAAATTTAACCACGAAATTCTTCCTGGTCCAACCCTTTCAATTATTTGCTGCCTTGTCTCCATTTTTTCCAGCCAGTCCATTAATCTTATTACCCTTTTCTCTATATAAATTTGTTCTAAATGTCTAACATTCTCTGGAAAATCCTCCATTACCACCACTGGAGTAAGCGGGGATATACCTGGTATAAATATTTCCTTATTTCTACTCCAATTTTCTAACATATTTTAAAAAAGGGATTTTCTAATCTTTTTATCATATTATGTCCTTGTTTTGTAAATAAAAAAACTCTCCACCCTATTACCCAATTCAAATGCTTCTATTTCCCACCACATAAAATCCTTCCTAGCAATGATATCCATAATATATCTAAGTTGATTAGCTATATAATACCATTTTAAATTTGGAAGACCAAGTCCTCGTGTTTTTTGAATATTCTCAGCCCTTTGTCACGGGGTGAAATTCAGAAAATTTGGTGGGGGTGGGGCTTATCATAATGGGCATCAGCAGCACTGACTCCTCCCCTCGCCATTTGTTGTTTTGAGCAGTGGCAGAGCTTCAAAATGCAGTGTGGTGATGGCCATTTCCTTCCACAGTGCCCCCTGGGAATGCTGTTATGTGACGTAGCATTGTTCCCAGGGGGCCATTGTAGGGGGAAATTGCCACTGGGACACTTCTTGGAACTCTGTCACCGAGTGCTTGATACGGTGGGAACACCTTTTTGAAAAACAAACCATGTGGGGGTGGGGAGATGCCACTGCCATGGCAACACTTGTTACAGTGAACCCCCTGTCCGGAAGACTTTCAGACTTAGTTCCCTCCTGAAATTTATTTTTTCCTTCTGCCTTCTTTTGGGTGGAACTCAGTTCTTGGTCTTTTGCTGGATTGTTCAGTGCAGTATAATGGCTTTGTAGGTAAGGTGCACTGCCAGATGGGTCTTAGTGGCCAGCTATTTGGGAAGCCACCAACATTTTATTTGTTTGTTGTTTGTTTGGAGGTGTATATCCTGCCTTCCAATGTGTTTGCATCACTCAGGTAGCTAGCAAGTGAACCGATAAAATCACAAAATCAACATATAAGCTAAAACCAATAAAACAGGTAAAATGAAGACAGGCACAACAGGTAAAAACAACTAAAATAAGGGTTTGCCACATAAAAACCCTTAAGCCAGCAGAGAGGGGGCCAAACAAATCACCCGAGGCAAGATGTTCAAAAACTAGGACCACAGAAAAGCTCGTCCCCTATTTTTTGACAAGTTGTGCCTCAGCCATGAGTAGGACACAGATGAGAGTCTCCCCAGCAGATCTTGGGGCACAGGAAGACAGGTATGGGAGGAGACAGACCTTAGATGTCATCGGCCAAAGCCATTTAGCAGTAAACCAACAAGGATGTAACTAAGGCATGTGCCAGTGTGGCTAAGACAGACCTTCTCAGGAAGAGGCACAGCTGGGCAAAGGCACCCCTGGCCACAACTGTCTGGACTTCTAGATGCAAAGCCAGATCCAGGAGTACTGCTAGACCACCCAATTTTTCAAGCAGAGCGCTACCCCATCTAAAACAGGTTGAATCCTTACTCAGAGTCGGACCCTTTCCTGACTAGGAGTACCTCTGTGTTGTCTGGATAACGCTTCAATATATTTGCTTTCATCCAGGCCATTAACACTTCCACACACCAGTTCAGAGTGTCAACAGCTTCCCTGGAACCAGATGAAAAGGAGAAGTAGAGCTGCACATTATCATCAGCATAATGATAGCAATGCACTCCCAAATCCTTAAACAACCTCTCCTAGAGGGTTCATGTAGATGTTAAGTAACTGTCCTTAACAGTTTCCCCCAGCACCACCTTCTGGAAATGACTCCTGAGGTTGAGTCTTTAGGCCTTTCATCTTAGTTGCATATATTCAAAGTAGGTGATTCGAGGATGCTTTCTAACTCTACAATTTAGCAGTAAAAGAAAAAAAAAAAACTGTTCAGGATGGCAGGCTGCTAGAATGTTCTAGGACCAAACTGATTACCAGAAAGCTGTTATTATAGTTGGAGGCAGCACAGTGCAGTGGCCCAGTTAAAATCTCACCTTTGCCATTAACTCACTAGGCAAGCTACTCGTTCTCAGACTCAGTCCCTCCATCTGCAATATGGGGATAATCATACCGGTATACCACGTAGGGTTGTTTTAAGGGTTATTTATATAATGTACGTAAAAGCCTTTGAACATCCAGAAAGTGCTATGTAAATGCTCAGTATATCTGCATTGTATTGTTTTGTGGCAGTGAAGCCTCTGACACCTTGGCTGAACTGGCCGGAGGGCACAGAACATGCCAAGTACTTGGGGAGTAAAGTGGTCAGTGGCCAAAGGTTCCCGGTCCAGACCAGGGACAGGCAACCTTTTTGGGCCATGGGCACATTTTGCAATTTGAGAAATTGTCCTGAGCAGCACCATCACCAAATGGCTGCTATAGGAGGCGCTAGGGATGGGCACCAAGCCTGGCACTCGCCAGACTTCTGGGTCCCCAGCACTACATTTTTTATGTTAAAAACAGTGTAAAATACGTTAGAACAACCGCGATTTGCGTGGCATATACAAACTATGCAAAGCGCCACGCAAATCACGGTTCTGAGGTATTTTACACTGTTTTTAACGTAAAAAACGTAGCGCCGGTTACGCAAATCGTGCCCATTTTAACGTAGTTTGCACTGTTTTTTACGTAGAGAACGTAGCGCAGGAAACCGGAAGTTCCTTTCCCTGGCTCAGCTCACGAGGATGCGAGCCCAGCCGGGGAAAGGTAAGTCAAGCGGAGCAGGGGGGGTTGAACCCGCTGAGCTTCCACCCCCCTATCGAGCTCTGCGCACAACCCTAGGAGGCACAGCAAAGGACAACTACCCTGCCCAAAAGACTGAGTAGAAGGCAGAGGTGGGGTCTGAGCCCCAACACACTAAACAACACCTTTGAACCCACAGTTTTCGGCACCAACAGAATCCTATTTCACAGCAATGCCAGCTGCCAGTAAGAAAATGTCTTAATTAAAAAAAAAAGTGGGAGGGGTAAGACACTTTGGCAGGCGACAAGTCAGGTGTTGGGGGGCGTATTGGTTCCCATGGACACCACATTGTCTACCTGTACTCTAGACTCTGTAAGAGGGGAGGTGTGGCTGAGAACACCTCACGCAATCCAGATGCAGGGAGTTGTGTGGGGCAGGCTAAAGAATGGAATACTGTTTAGGGAGGGGTTCCCAGAAGGCAGGGAAACTAAGGGGACAAAGAGTCCAGAGGCAGGACAGCTGATGAAAAGGGGCAAATCAAGTATATATGAACCTGAGGAAAGTGTCAGAGCTCTGAAGAAAAGGCTTGGGCAGGATCCAATGGGACAACCAGCCAGAGAATTCTTTGGTTTCAGGCTTCTGGTTATAATTGTTGCACATGCTTTCCATAAAGATGGTTTCAGGTTCAGTCCACAAGCGTATGTAGAGTTGGTGGTGAAGTTCTCCTGAGTTGGGCTTGAAGAAGAACTTGGGGGGCTTGTAAAAGGTGGCCTGAAATGAGCTGAGAGCTTTATAAGCCCCCCAGAGTCTCTCTGACACAGAACAAAATCTGAGCTAAAGAGGAATTCACAACTTCCCTTCTCCCCATCCTCACCAGCTCTCTCTGCCCCCCAAACACCCACATTTGTTATATTTTGGGGGTGGAGGGAAGAACTTTTATAATTTCTGAGTCAGTCCAATGTGCGTTTAAGGGAGGGCAACTGACCCATCTTTAAGTACAACTTGGATGCGCAATATGGTCACTTGCCCTGGGTACAATCTGAACAAGGGGTGCAAAATGGACCTCAAAGTTCATGGACTATACTACCAGTTCTTAAAATAATAGTCAACTATTTTATTTTAATGAACTAATTAATTAATTAATTAATTATCACATTTATATCCCACCTTTTTTCCTCCTGCAAGGAACCCAAGGTGGTTTACATGATCCTCCTCCTCCTCCTTTTAATCCTCACAATAACCCTGTGAGGTAGGTTAGGCTGAGAGTCAGTGACTGGCCAAAAGTAACCCTCTGAGCTTCATGGCCAAGCGGGGACTAGAACCCGGATCTCCTGAGTCCCAGTCCAACACTCTCACCACTACGCTACACTGGCTCTCTATTCTTCTTTTCAGTAGGAAAAAGGTACCTATGTATTCGAGTTGATAAATTATAAGCCATAAACTAGCTACGCTTAGTGAGCACAGCAGACCAGGTTGAGTGGCACAGCTGCAGCTTCACACTGGCTTTGTGACTAGTTCAGAAACCACATCCAATCCTTCACGACTTCTAGTGGGGAAGAAGAAAATCAGGCGTGTGTGGCATTGGGCGGCAGCAGCAGCAGCAGCAGCCAGCAGGAATTTTCACAGTGGCGTTTCAGGAGTAGCAACCTTCTAGTTCCACAACTATCCTTAACTCCCTGGTACTGGCACAGAACTGGGATGCTGTCCAGGGTATATAAAAGGGCTAGTTCAGTCCTTGGCTTTTCTTGTGTTGGGAAGAGACTGAGACCTTGGAGAGCTGCTGCCAGGCAAAAGGAGACAATACTGAGCTAGACAGATCAAGAGTCTGGTCAGTGTACAGAAGCTCCCAGTATCCTACCAAGGTTCTAATCCTTTTCTCTCTGATGCCTTAAAATCATTCTCTCTCAGGTCATTGGATTCAGTGATGATGATCCGCAAGGGGAGGAAACATATAACTGAAATCATTGAGAAGGACCTAGAACATGTTTTAGATGAGTTAGTCTCCCAGACTGTCATCACAGAGGAAGAATATGAGAAATTGGACAAAATGGAGGGGGATTCCAAGAAGAAAAGTCGAAAATTGCTGCTTCTGTTACAGAAAAACGGGGAAGCAGCCTGTGGCAAGTTCCTGGAATGTTTGGAAATTGTATATCCAGGTTCAAATCGTTCTGTGCGATGTTCAATTAATGGTGAGCCTTAGTGTTCTTCCCAAACTTCAAGGACAATTGACATAATTTCACAATAGCCATGTAATTATTGTTCTCATTTTACAGGTCAAGATCAAAATCCAGTACAGTAATACCTTGGATTACGAGCATAATTCCTTCCGGAACCATGCTCGTCATCCAAAATACTCGTACATCAAAGCGAGTTTCCCCATTAGAAATAATGGGAACTCAGATGATTCGTTCCACAACCATTTAATCACTGCTTTGCCCCATGGAGCCCCATGGAGGGAGCCGGCAAAGCAAGCAGTGATTAAATGGTTGTGGAACAAATCAGCGGAGTTCCCATTATTTCTAATGGGAAAACTCGCTGATGTGCCGGCTCCTGGCCGCACCGCGCCTTGCCTCGCCTCCACTCACTCTGCCAGGAGTGGACAGGAGGCGGGGGCTTCCCGCGAGGTGCGGCGCGGCACAGCCGGGCTCAGCCACCGCCTCGCGCTGCTGCGCTGGCTGGCTGAGTGACCAGGAGGCGGGAGCTTCCTGCAAGGCGCAGCCAGGCTCGGCCACCGCCTCGCGTTGCTGCTCCGGCCGGCCGCCTCCACGGAAGCCCCCGCCTCCTGGCCACTCGGCCGGCCGGAGCAGCAGCGCAAGGTGGCGGCCAAGCCCGGCCGCGCCTCACCTCCAGGGATGCCCCCGCCTCCTGACCACTCGCTTGGCCGGCCGGCGCAGCAGCGCGAGGTGGCGGCCACTCGCTCAGCCGGCGCCTCGCGTCGCTAGCATAAATTTAAATTTGAAAGACATCTCGTAACAGGAGTCACATGCGGCAGCAGCGGCTCGTGTTGCGAGACTTGCTCGTCTTTCAAATGTAAATTTGTGCCAAAATTTTCCTCGTCTTACGAGAAACTCGCAAACCGGGTTACTCGTAATCCGAGGTATTACTGTATAGACTGTTGGCCACTTGAGGCTGCCATCAGAATCCAGTCCAGGTAAACTTGGGCCTTAACTACAAAGGAAGAAGCTCTCTAAATAAATCTAGGCTTGATTGCATTTATTAGTTATTTATTTATTATTTATTATTTGCATTTATTTATCGCCCATCTGGCCGGCAAACCGGCCACCCTGGGCGATGTACAGAAGATAAAACAGAATAAAATTCATTAAAACATTTTTCTCCATTAAAATACATTAAAACAGTATAAAATTTTAAAATCTTAGCCCACTCCATATTCCCACCTGAATAGCCAAGTTTTTAGTGAGCGGCGGAAGCTCAGCAGAGAGCTGAATTTAACTGAATTCCAACCTGGAAATACTTATGGCTGATAGTACATCGTGATGATATGCCCTGTCTTTAACAATCCAAGAAGATTTTACTCATGGAAATATTGCTAAATAGCAATATTTAGCATTGCTAAATATTGACATTCTTACTGTCTAAGAATGCATTACCTCAAAGGTTTCAGTGTTGGTCTGGAGAGGAGTTGGTCTCAGAAAACGTAGAAGGTAATGGCTGCATTTGCCTGACAGGATAAGTGTGCCAGTGCATGCTGTTCGATCACTCTCGCTTGGCCTATTCTGTCTGTGGTTTGTTCATTGTACTGTGCAAATGGGGAACTTGGCTTGTTTCTCCTCAGACAAGGCAGAGTCATAAGCCATGGTTTGTTCTTGGTCATAAGCCATGGTTTGTTCTTGGTTTATGACTCTGGCTTGTCTGGGGAGAGACAAGCCAGAGTTCCTGGTTTGCACATCACAATAAACAAACCATGGACAGAAGGTCCGTGGTTTGCTTAGCCACTCTCGCAGGAGTGATCAGGCAGTGACAACTTGCACAGTGCCTCATTCACAATAAAATGGACTTGTAAATTCTGTGAGAACGTAGCCATTTGCCTACTCATATATTATATATAATAATTGATTAGGAGAGCTACCGGTAAATGCCTTGTTCCTGCCATTTTCAGTGGGCTTAGGCTGTGTCTACACATGCAGGAGAATGAGATGGTGGGATGCTGAGGTGGTAGAATGGGCTGAAACTCAGGCTACTGTTGGGGGATACTACTTTTGACTACTTTCCCTTGTAAAAAGTTCCCCACAAACAATAAAGTAGCACATAAGGGAGACAGGTTCTAGTCCAGTCCTTTACCTGCTGTGCTGATTTTCTGTTTGCAGAAAGATACTAATATAGGGGAGGGTTAAAATCTGTGATCACCTCCCTACAGCCTCTGAAGTGGTTCCATCCATTTCTACCACCTAATTCTGCTGAATGTGTAGACCAGGCCTTTGATACCACTTCTTTGAATCAACACCACCTACTCCATTCTCACATATTGAGTACCTGAGCAATCCTGCTCTCTGACAGTTTCCTCATTATGTTAAGGCTTTGCCATGATGAGTTGGCTACTTTCTAGTAGCACAATACATTTCTTTACAAAATGTAAAACTTGTTAAGCCAAAATAACAGTGGCATCCATAAGGCAGTGAAGGTCTTTCACCACTGGAAAAATATGATCAGCACTGCAGATCCCCATTAATAACCTGTCTGCCATATTTTGAACCAGTTAAAATTTCAGAACACTTTTCATATGCAGCTGCATGTATAACACATTGCAGTAATTTATCTAGGCATTACTAAGACATGGATAACTGTTGCAAGATTATGTTTTTCCAGGAGAGGCTGCAGATGCTGTACCAACTGAAGTTGATAAAAGATCCTCTGAGTCACTTGAAGTTCCATCAGCAATGTCAGATCTAAAAGCTCCCACAAGCTATGAACTTGATCATTAAGGGAGCATATGACTTCATCCAGAACAGGCTGAATACCATCTCTATGGCCAGCTGCCATGATCTACCTACAGCACCTTCGTCTTGCTTTGATTGACCTTCAGTTGATAGTCCAAATCCAGCCCTTATTGACCGCATGCATGTGTTAAGGGTATCGACTGTCATAACTAGATTGACCGAGAAGGAGAAATAGAGCTGGGTGTCATCAGCATACTGGTGGCCTCTCGACTTCTGGTTTAAGATGGCGAAGTAATCGGATCATCATTACAGCTCTCCTGATGTTTCAGCTTTCAAGACTCACTTAAGACTGTCGTATCTCAGTATTTTGTATTTGTTTGGCGGCTCTTGTTTTTATTTTATCTGCATATTTGCTGTCTGTGAGTTGCAGGAGTGTTTGATTATGGTGACTGCTAAGGTAAAAAAGGGTGCCGACACACCGCCCACTCCTCCACAACCTCCGCCAGCCAAGTCCTTCTAAGCTGGAACAAGAACAGGAAGATATTCTTGATATGTTGAAAAATATGTCATTGCAAGTATCCCAGCACTCTAAGAAACTGGAACAGTTGCAGCTGATATAGGAGTATTTCGGAGGGAAGCCTCCTAAACAAAACATGCCAGCATTGTGGGTTGATGAGCCGGCGAGTTAAGAAGTGATCGTGTGCCGCTCACCAGAAGGCTGGCCCACATCGTTCATATTTAACATGGACGAAAGGCTGCCGTGTCGTGTGAATACAGTAATACCTTGGATTGCAAGTAACTTGGTCTGAGAGCGTTTTGCAAGATAAGTAAACATTTAAAAAATTTTTTGACTTGATAAACAAGGTCTTGCAAGACAAGTCATAGGGATGTAACTGCTCGCCTCGAGCGGGCGTAGCAGGCCGAAATCGGCCCCGCTCACGCCCGCCAGAGACTCGCTTTGATATAAGAGTGTTTTGGATTACAAGCACAGTTCCGGAATGAATTATGCTTGCAATCCAAGGTATTACTGTAACAACAGATTGATGTTCTTTCCTGCTTCCTGATAGTAAATGCCGTGTGAATTCTTGCTATTCACAACTACCGGTACCTTCTGTTCCCATTTCTCAAAATACTCTCACATCTCCTAGTCCAAGGAACATGCAGGTAAACTTTTTAAACTCTGTTTAGTTCATTTGTTTTTAATAGTTCTGTGGATTTTATAATGTGGTTGTTTTTCTATATGATGTAAGCCACTTCAGGTATCTTGGACTGAGACGTGAATTATAAATATTTCTATAAATGAAAAGAAATAAACATTTTCAATTCCACAAGGAGAGTGCTTTCAGAGACTCAGGTTTCTTCCCTTCAGTACTCCCAAGAACAAATGAATTTGTATCTAGGTGTATAAGCTACTAACAGCGATATCCATGGGCCCTCATAAGTGGGGTGTCTGTCACAAGCATTTGAGCAGGGATGACTGGGAAAGTGGGTCCCCTGGTCCAATGTTTGCAAGCAGGGTCATCCTTGCCTCAGTTCTGTCAGCTGCTGTTGCCATCTCCCTCTTCTCCAAGGCCCAGAAATGTGCTCGAGGACATGGGAAAGGGGCACCAGGTGCTCTGCAGGTTGTCATGGAGCATCTTTTCCCAGAATCCTCAGAAGAAAACTGCCCTTCTGTGTGTCATTTCCACTGGGGAGAAGGTTCTCTGGGAAAAGATCCTCTGCCATGGCCTGGGGAGTGCCTGCTGCCTCTGCTGCTGCCTTCTCCTGCCCTGCCCCAAGATAAGTTTCTGGACTTTGGGACAGGGAAAGGTGGAGATAGTGGTAGGCGCTTTGCGAATGTCTAAGAGCTTTTTTGAAATTGTTCACATCTGTCACTCACACAAAGTTTGAGCATGCGCAAATGGTTGCAAAGCCTCAAGCCCTTTTGAGGCAACCCGCTGGACCTTCATGCTTCCCTCCTGGATAACAACCAAAGAGACTTTATAGAAGTGCTAACCTGAGTTAGTGCTAATTGTAAAATATGTAGTCCCCCCACACAGTGAGTTACCTCCTTCTTTCCTTCTCCAGGAGGGGAAAAGTTGCTTTCTCCTCTTGCTTCTGCTGGTACTGTGGAAACTTTGCTTGCCCATCCCTTTCCCTTAAAGCAGGGGTGGGCAGAAGGTAAATCTCCTGATGTTTTGCACTTCAACTTCCATGACCATTGGCCACGCTGGGGGCATAAAACATCTGGAGATCTACCTTCTGCCCACCCCTGCCTTAAAGAATACCTGAGTAATTGTTGAAATTGTAGAGTGGAGGAAGCAAAAAGGAGGTGAAATTGACAATATGTTGACACTTCCACCCGCCACCCTCCTGCCCTCAAATGTGTTAGGACTTCCTTCAGTGAGGAAGAGGAAAGCCAAGTCAATTTCACATCCCCCCCCAAAAAAAAACAGTGCACATGCCACCAGCACTGGAGAGTGTCTGCCCACATGGCGTTTTGTACCCTCACTCATTCCCCCTTCCCCTATGCAGACAGGCCATCAGTTTGATGAAATAAAGCTGTTTATCTGTATTGACGTTCTCAATTTCCATCAGCAAAGCCATCTCCCTCTGCTTGGCTTCCGAGTATGAGAGAAATATCTGGGTCTGCATCAGCTAGGGAAAGAGTCCATTCAGAGGAAGCAAAAGCATATCTGGAGTGGGATATGTCATCAGAAACAGTTAGTAAAGGATAATTTAGGGTGTATTCCTATGCATGTTTAGACAGAACAAAGTCCTACAACTCTCAGCATTCCCCAGCTAGCATGGCAGGCAGGCTGGGGAATGCTGAGAGTTGCAGTACCTTGTTCTGACTAAGCATACATAGGATTGTGCACTCGTATGCTTAAATAATGAGCCTAGGCCTTGCCAACAACGAAACAGCTTAACCGGTCCCCCTACATATAGACCATGCCTTATACTAGGACTGCAGGTCTGCCTTCCAGTGGCAGCCGGTGCCCATTGGGGCTGGTGGGGTGGAGAGCAGCTGATGGCAGGCGGAGCCAAGGGGTCAGCATAGGTGGGTCCAACTAGATCTCACATGAACACACTCCTTCGAGCCCACATTGCTCTGCAGCAGGAACCCAATGCACAGAAAGGGCTAAGTGCTTTATTGGTCACCCTACGTCAGACAATGTCTTCTATTAGGACTGCAGGTCTGCCCAGAGCATTTTTAAGACCAGGGATGACCCTGCCATTAGTGAGGCAACCACCTCATTCAACAGAAGTACCAGCAAGGTGTTGGAGGAGGACAGACCTGTGTGTGCCGCACAGCCTGCCTTGTGCCTTCTGACGAGGGGGACTCTAGGCTGGCCCCCTCTGTGCTGCCCACCCACCACCAGCAGGCAAAGGTGTTTTTATTCAGGCAGGGCTTTGACATATAGGGCTTTTCTACATGAGGCATTTATTGTGTGCTCGTGATCCCTCACTCACGGAAGCTGGCGGGACCTTTTCACAAGTTCGCCATCCTCCAGCCATTTTCACGGCTTTTTTTAGAGTGAGGAAGGTCAGGCATATCCTGGATACCGCCATGATTTGCTACAGAGGCCTGCTGTAATTTTGCAATTCTGCTCTATATCACAGAGCCACCTTGTGTTGTGTAATGGAACATATAGAAAGGCAGAGAGGAACCCCACCCCCTCGGGGGGGGGGACACCTAATGTGAATGATGCTCTAACCCTCCCGCAAAGAAAATGGAAGAAGCCTCGGTAAAGCACTGGATTATATGCCTCATATAAAGAAGCCCATAATCTGGTCTGTTGCTGAAGGAGGTTTTAATTGGTTGGTGCTGTTCATTTCTTTTATTGTTGTGTTTTTAACTCTCTTTAATGTATTTGTTTTTATGTTATGTTTTAATTAAGATATTGTTTTTAATCTTGATGTTATGGTTAGTTGCCTTGAGCATCATTTTTGGCAGAAAGGCAGGATTTATATTAAACAAACAAACAAGCTAGGTTATTGCCCTCAAGTGCAGTAGAGGATACTGTCTCATTACCAATGTCAAAGTAAGGTTCAACCACCGTAGAACGATGCAACAGCCAAGAAGCCCCATGGAAGAAACCTTTTTTGTGGGTTATCGTTCCTTCTTTGGAATGCTTTTGGAAAGTTTGAATGGGGAGTGGTACATCCTGTGATGTGTGTGTGTGTGTGTGTGTGTGTGTGTGTGTGTAGCAAAAACCAAAATTTGAGAAAGACAAATCTCAGATGCCTTAAAAACGTTTATTGTGCCCAACGCATTTTGGAAAAATTTCCTTCATCAGGGGCTGCAATTAAAATTCAATCATAAAATAATATTAACATTTTCTGTTACTCCACATGTTCTCAAACATTACTTCATGTAATTAACTATTTTCACAAGTTGTACCAGTTAGCAAAAAAATACCCATTAACAGGCTCAATTTGTTAAATACATGGTGAATGTGTTTAAAAATTCATTGTGTTAGAACTGTTATTTAGGTTTTAAAAAAAACCTCATTGCTAAAACACATCTTGTCAAGGTCAAAGATAAAAGCATAAATACCGTAGATTAAAACAATCATAAAATCTGTTCACATGATAAAACGTAAATTATTTTTTTAAAGCATCCACTAATTCTTTTGAAAGTGATACATGGTCTGTTGTTGGAGCCCAAAGAGTCCTCTACTAAATACCAATGTTTGAAATTTTACTTACTTATTTATTTATTTATTATATTTATACCCCACCTTTTTTCCTGCGAGGAACCCAAGGTGGCTTCTCTGAAGGCTATTCACAACCCCATCATATGTGAAACTACAGTACAATTTTTCATTATGCCTTGGACTTTGACCTCTCGTTAAATCTACCCTGTTCTTTTGGGAAGCTCATTTTTCTGCCAACTCCATCACAGCATGAGGATGCCCTCTCTTGCCTAGTTGATCCTGTAATAAATCTGCCTCCTGTTCAAAAGCTTGAGTTGATGAGCAATTCCATTCCTTCTGATTCGTAGAAATGGCCCATACGGCAGATTATGTTTTACATGTTTGGGGAGAAAACTGTCATAAGCCAAATATGAATTTCTATTGGTTGGTTTTCTATACACTGATGTATGTAACATATTACAGTCCTTCTCCACCATGATATCTAGAAAATTTATAGTCCTTTTGTCTATATGCATCTCAAATTCTATATTCGTATCACGGGACATTAAGCCAAGTCAAAAAAGCTTGAAAAGAATCATATAACCACTCCACAACATAAAAATGTTGTCAATGTACCTGCACCATTTTATAATATTTGATGTCCAGAAATTTCCATCACTGAATACATGTTTTTTTTCTCAAAGTCAGTCATGTATCAGTTTGCCACCTCTGGGGCCATGGAGCATCCCACTGGCCACCCCTTCTTTTGCCAGTAAAAATGTGCATTGAACATGAAATAATTTTTAAACAGGGATACTTCTGCTAAAGCTGTATATATGTGTATCACTTTAAGTGACTCTGCAAGAATTTGTTTCCTTTTCTTTCTGGAGTTTTGGGTGGGCCTTTTCTCTTAGTGCTGGCATTTGAGCTGAGGAAGTTGCATTATTTGCATGCTCCCTCGCATGCAATGTAGCTCTTCTGGAATGTGCATTTCTTATGTTTGGAAGTACCGTAATAAGGAAGTCCGTTGCTGAAGTTATCAGAGTCTCCTGAACAGTGCCTGGAGAGCAAAGCCAAGGCAAGGGGTGAACTACAGCTTGGGCAGGTAAGCTCACCCTGCCCCCATACCAACCCCCACCCAGTTTGAACTGGGCTATTTTTTTCTATGCAAGGGATAAACTACCACTTCCTGGCTGCTTGTTTAGTTTACAAAGCTGAAGTTGGTTATTGCTTCCCAGTTCCTCATTTGAAAGTTTGCAGCTGGGCTGTGTGAGCAGCCTGGATAAAGGGCTATTTTTGATATGTTCTGCACCCCCAAATAACTTTTGGGCTACCCGATATCATATACCTTAATGACTGGGAGACCATCCCCTTCAAGATGCAGAAGCATTCTCCCCAGATTAAAAAAAAGAAAAATGTTTTTGGGCAGCATGCTTTAAAGTGTGATAACCATAGACTATACTGTGGAATTAAAGCATTGGGGATGTTTCACCCCAAAATAAGCTCAAGGTTGCCCCATATCATATACCTGCACCTCCAGGAGAATGTCATCACTGAGATGCCCTAGCACTGCACTTTGGTGCAAGACACTGTCAAGTGTACTGCCCCCATGGCAAAAATAGTCAATGGAGATATAAACGAATAAAGAATTTGGGGTATGAACCCAAAACTGAGCCTTGGGCCACTCCAAATCATACACTCACCACTCCAGAAGAGTGTCCTGTATGAGGTGCCCTAGTTTAGTGTCTGGTCAAGAGCTTCATTTTTGTGCCAGACACTGTTTTCATTTATTTTTTTTTAATGGGGGGAGGGACTCCCATATCTTTCCTACACATGGGCCTTTGAAAGAGCATGAACTTTTGCCATGTATTTTGTGGGGTCATGTTGCTGCCAAATCACTGCAGCAATAAAGTCCTAGATTGCTCCATGGTCTCCTGAGAGCAGCTGTCACTTTTATCATTCTGGTCAGAGAGAGTCAAGGATGAACCACCAGCACCACCCTGAACAAACCAGCAAATCTGGCCTGCAGACCAAGGAATGGTCAAGGCCTGAACACAGACATGATATGGGAGACTGATGAGTGGGGATGGGGTCTTTTCTGTGGTGGGGCCCTGATTATGGAATTCCCTCTATAGGGAGTTTGCCTTTTGTCTACTTAACATGCGGACACTGACCTGTTGTGCATGACGCGACAACCCACGTTGGATTGTCACCCTTGCTTGTTTCAGGGTGGCTTGTTGTGTGACATCTGAACCTGGTGCAGTTTCCGTTGTTAACCATGCACAAGCCACCCTGAGAACCCGTGGCTTGTTGTTGGGTTGTTCAGGGTGGCTTGCTTTAAGAGTGGCCTTTCGTGACGTGCAAACCTGGCAGAGTGGCGAATGCATGGCTTGTTGGAAAGAGCGACAGAGCTGCCTGGCAAGAGAGGGAAGAACCCGGTCGCTCCTCATGAGTCATGATCTTCTTCGTGCTACTGTCTCCAGAGTTACTGCAAATTTGCACAAATCTTCCCAAAGGTGGGGGGGGGGAGAAACCCATTAAATATGTACAAATCTCCCTGAAGGTGAAACAAAATTCTACAATCCCCCCAAGTCCCCAACTCTGCTAATGAGCATATTTGCATACATTAGCAGAGTAGGCTGCTGAGGTTGTGCTGCAAAGATTCATGGGATACATGCCAGGAGCAGGCAGGAGGACCATGGGGGTAGCAAGATTAAAGGCAGTGAACTCCAGGGAAAGCCACGCTTGCATATTTGCCCATGTATGTGTATGTGTGCATATAAAACCTCAAGGTCAGTGGTGGTGGTGGTGGTGGGTGGATAAGGCACCTGGGAATGAGACTCTGACTTTGTGTTGTGGGTGAACAGCTTTGCTATCAGTAAAATTGTTTTACATTTTCCTCAGGCCTTGCCCCTCCTGTGGGATTTGAATTTAAAAATCTCCACGCCTCCATGGAGCCCCCTACACAGACCTCCCCAAAGGAGGGGGGCAGCCATGGGGAAGGAAGAGAGAGTGCCCCTGCCCCGGGGCCAGTGCGGCCCATCCTCTCCTCCACCACCCCTTCCACCGAGGACTACACCGGCGTGCACGGTTTTGAGCTGGAGTTCCAGGAGGTCCAAAGAACCTGTGTCAACTTCATTGTAAGGATTCCGGGTGGGATCAGTGACGGAGAAACAGAAACTGCAAACAGCTTTTCTCCCCAAATTCTTTTTTTTAAAAATCTCTGGAGGGAATTCTTAAAGGCAATGTGTTTGGGGAAAGAGGGAAGTAGTATCACATGTTCTACTCCGGATTAAGGCCTAATCCTCACAAACAGCAAAGTGACAGATACAACTTCAGGCTGCAGGCGAGTGGATAGAGCTGTGTAAAGGATAAAGCTGCATAACTGAACACTGCTGCCTGTGAAAGTTCCTTGAACATGAAAGATTAGCATGTCAGGAATGTTGGATAATATAGGAACAACTGCATGCTTCCAGACACTAAGGGTGATAGAGAATGTGTTGTATCAATGGCCACTTGTCTTGTTCATCCCCCTTGAATGGCTGAACCCTTGAAGGAAGTGGTGGTGCATCCACTCAGGGGGAAAGCCCTCCCTGGATCTGGATGTTTATACCAACTACCACCCAGTTAGTAATACCGCCTCCCTGGGCAAGTTGCTTGGGAGAGTGGTGGCTGGGCAGTTGCAGATGTTCTTGGAGGATACAGATTATCTCAACCCGTTTCAAACTGGGTTCAGGCCTGGTTTGGGGACATAATTCTCTTTGGTTGACCTGACCAAAGGGAAGTCAGGTCAACTGGGAGAGCAACTCTGTTGATCCTGCTTGATCTCTCAGCGGCTTTTGATACCATTGACCATGGATGGTATTCTTCTGGTATCATCTCTGTGAGTTGGGAACTGGAGGCAAGGTGCTACAGTGGTTCTGCTACTACCTGCAGGGATGGTTCTAGAAAGTAGCATTGGGGGACTGTGCCTCACTCCCTGGCAATTAAGTGGCGGGGTGTCACAGGGTACAATCTTGTCCCCAATGCTATTTACCATCTATATGAAGCTGCTGGTGGTCATTAGGAGATTTGGGGTAAGTTGTCATGCTGATTACAAACAGCTCTATTTCTCGGTGAAACCTGAATTGGGAGAGGCTGTGCATGTTTTGAACCAGTGCCTGGATGCAGTGATGGGTTGGTTGAGGGCCAACAAACTGAGACTATGGAGACTCTGTGGGTGTGTGGTTCCCAGGTACAGGAATTGGGGGATTTGCCTGTTCTAGATGGGGTTGCACTTCCTTAGAGAGACCAGGTATGTAGTTTGGGGGTGCTCCTGGATTCATCATTGCCCTTAGAAGCCCCAGTGGCTTCTGTGGTGAGGAACACCTATTACCAGCTCCAGTTGGTATGTCAGCTACACCTTTTCCTGGACAGAGGTAGCCTGGCTACTGTAGTCCATGCATTGGTAAATAGATTACTGTAATACACTTTATGTGGGGCTACACTTGTGCTTTGTCCGGAACATGCAGCTAGTGCAGAATGAGGCAGCCAGGATGCTGAGTGGGGCACCTGGTTGTGCACATATTACACCATTGTTGAAGCAACTGCATTGGCAACCTATTAGCTACTGAACCAAGTAGAAGGTCTTCTGTTGGCATATACAGCCCTGAACTGCGTTGGACCAGGTTATCCTGAACTGCTTGGAACCAGGTTACCTTACCAAATATTGAAGGGGGCAGGGGTCATCTTTGATCACACATTTAACTGTGGATTTTGGTATCCACATAACAAAAATGGTAACTTACAGCAGATAATCTAATGGTGATGTGTGATTCAATCTAGGTCAGCAGTGCACAACTTGTGGCCCTCCGGATGTTTTTCCCCATCACTCCTAGCCAGTATTTCCAATGGTGAGGGATGATGGGATTTGTAGGCCAAAACATCTAGAGGGCCACAAGTTGCCCACCCTGATTTAGGCTATCCCAGAAGTGGTTTCTAACTCGGGCCACAGCTGCAGGGTTCTCTTCCCCTTTGGATAGTAGTGGTGCTTCTTATTGTAACTTAAACAAATGGTGTGGAGAGGAAGGGTGCTGTGTTGAACCATTGTGTGTGTGTGTGTGTGAGAGAGAGGATGTTGCTTAGATTGTCTTCTCCAGAGGACTTGGGGCCGAATTCATTAAGAAAAACACACACATTAAAACCAAACCCAGCCTCCATTTATTGCTATAACTACTTCCTGGTCTACTTTTTTTTTAGCAGTACATGCCAGGTGACCTACAGAATATAAAGCTGTCCTGTATATCCCAGTACAGATTTGATTTAGCCATCTGTAGGAGGATGTGTGACTAAAGAGCAGAAGTCTTCAGGGGAGAGTCAGGAAATGGGGGTACAGAGTGACCTGTGGGTAGAGAAGCAGAAATGGGTGGGGTGGGACGTGAGTGAGAAAAAATGCAAACCTATCTGTGGTGGTGCAGAGAGAGGAGACGGAGCTCTATAGGGGTTCTATAGAGAGAAAGGGCTCAAAAGAAAACATTGAATTAAAATTGTAACAAAAATTATTTCCTGCAGTTAAGATTGTGATGTGCCCCCCTTGAGTAAGAGGCCCATGGAGTGTTTTGAGTTTTGTGTACCCCTAACTTAGGATATTGTGAAAGAAGGGTGCTGTACTTCATGGAGATCTGTGAGGAGGCTCTGGTGAGGGGAAGGAGAGCAGCGTTCGGAGTGCTGATGCTCCCCTGAGTAGAGGAGAGGCAGGGGAACTGGACACCGGAGTTCCCTAGAAGAAGGCAACTGGGTCTGTCAGCAAGGCATGTTATACCAACAGTGACTTTTCTCTTCCTTCTCTCTCACCTCCTGTCTCCAAACACAGTTCTCACAAACACTCAATATGCTGTTTTGCCACCGGGCTGTGACCTGCCCAGTCTGTATGAAGGTGTCCACCCCACCACCTCCCGGCTCCATCATCCGTGCCATGGCTGTGTACAAGGAGCCCGAGCACATGGCTGAAGTGGTGAAGTGCTGCCTGGTCCACGAAGAAGCACCAAGGCACAGTGGCGGTGAGCTCCGGCTGATCATGTGGCTCACCTGTAATTGTGGCTGAGTAAAGGGAGTGGAGTTCTGAGTGGAGTTGAATGGGACTGAGAACACAGTGTTTAATTTCTGAAATGGGGGGGGGGAGCCTAGAACCCTACTTCCCTCCACTGCTACCAGTTCCAAATACAGGGCCCTCACTGATTAAAAAAAAACCTTATAGCACAATCCCACACATGTTTACTCAAAAGTAAGTCACACTTTCAATGGGGCTTACTCCAAAGTTAGCATCACAGCCAAAGAGTCTAGCATAGCAGTCACGGCGGCTGCACCTCTACCTTCTCCAGCCTTCTTTAAAAAGAAAGCTAGTTTTAAAAATCCAGTAAGGGAGAGAGAGGAGGAGAGACTGGGTTCATCCACACTGGAGCCCCTTTAGTTTCCCAGGCATCTCTGCGGCTGGTATTTATTTCAAACAGAATTGCTCTGTGTCCACACTGGAGAAAATATTATAGTACCAAAGCACCCACAAGTTGGCAATGCAGTGAAGTTAAGACACATTCTTATTTAATCCTAGGTGTATATGAGGCTGGTTGTGATTTTCCATTCTACAAGTGTGCCCATCCATAAGAGTCTTGGAGCCAACCTTTTTCCAATGACTTCACATCTTCCAGAGCGAAGCCATGGCCCTGAAAGATATTATCAGGCTGAGCTCTGAATGGAATGAAGCCCTCCAAATCCCTGCTCTAAAGCAGTCATGGCTTCTCACTCTCTCCATCCCCACCCCCCCATTATGTCTTCTGGCAGACACGGCCCCCACTGAGCACCTGATCCAGGTGGACGGGAACCCGCAGGCCCAATACTTCTCTGACGCAGAAACCAAGCGCCACAGCGTCACTGTCCCTTTCGAGGTACGGCAGGTTGTGGGGTTGTAGGGGGCAGCTGGTGGGGAAGGGAGAGAGATTGGGGAAAGGTTCCTTTGTCATTGTTGTTACTTGAGAACAGCAATGAAAAGTTTGGTTGGTTCGTGTCAAATCTGTATGTGAAATTCAAACCTATCCCACACATCCTCACATGCTACGCTCTTGGATTTCCACCTCTTGTGCTTCTACACAGTTCCCAGCCTACTACAAAGCTCCCTTCACTTTCTCTCCCTCCTTCCCACCGATGGTACACAATCAGATGCAAATTCCTTGTCCCCGTCTGAGGTAAAGCTAGGAGCAAATGGCCTCTCACAATTCTCCCCCCCCCCCATGCAGGGTGGGGGGACCATTTCATTGAATTTCTCCTGGGAGAGAAGGAATCGTCAAAGTGTTTCTTGGGGCAGGCAGTTGGGCTCCACGTTAGCAGTTAGCAGTGCACGGCTTCTTTCTTTGTTTCTTTCTTCCCGTGTCCCATCCCCCGCCCCTGTAAAGGGCGGCAGCAGCAGCAACTGTGCTAGCCACCATTTTGCCGCCTCCACAATGCCCCAGAGCTAGTACCATTCTGGGATATGGTGGGGCAGGTGGGGAGTAGGGGAAATTATGGCCACCCTAAAAAAAAAAATTGGTGAAGAAACTTTAAAACATATTCTGCAAAAAAATTTTTAAAAAAAAAAATGGTTTGTGTGTGTGTGTTTTTAGAGGGGTGAGAAAAAGAAATATCTGAAATGTTCTCAGCAAAAATGTCTTCTGAGAACATTGGGCCGAACTCAGGTCTTAGGTTGTTCTTTTGTCTTTTGCTATTCCTTGTTTGATGATTGATTATTCCTTGCCTTCTCCATCATTTGTCTGTCTGAAGCTTTCCCCTTCAGCGACCGGGGTCAGTGTGTAATTTCCTCTGCTGTTCGCTGCAGGTGTGCAGGAGAAACACCGTCGTTCTGTATAAGTTCATGTGCTACAGTTCCTGTCCCGGGGGCATGAGCGGGCGCCCCGTGTTAAGCGTCATCACTCTGGAGTCCCAGCAGTGAGTAACCGTTGCTGCTATTCTCCTTCCGACAGTACGCTAGCAGGTTAGGGCTTGCGGTAATTTTGGGATGCAGAAGAACTTGTGAGTTCCCAAGAGTGATAAATGGGATGTGATTTGTTGAGAGAAGAGTGGGCTAGGAGTTAGGACTCTTGGGTTTCCTGGAAATGAAGTGGGGTGGTCTAGGGCAGTGTTCTCCAACCTTGGGTCCCCAGATGTTTTTGGCCTACAACTCCCAGCATGCCCCAGCCAGCGTGCACATTGAATATTTGTAATTTTCTCTTTCTATTAAAGAAATTAAATAAACACATGAGAACAGTCCAGAAGCCAATGAATGACCTTGTCAATATCCTCTTACAGGATCTACTGCTTCCTTTGTTGATGTTTTCACAGTGGCTGGGGCACGCTGGGAGTTGTAGGCCAAAAACATCTGGGGACCCAAGGTTGGAGAACACTGGTCTAGGGAACAAGGTCAGGGGTATGCAGGGAGTCAGGACATTGGATTCCATTTGTTGAATCCAACGCCAATAATTGCTTTGGTTTAATGAATTCTTAACATGCTGTAATTTCAGTTATTATATTATATGAGTGAAGAGTAAGAAATGAGGAGGGGACAGAATCCCCTTTAAAAAGAATTGCACCCCCTACGCCTTAATTGTTTGTTCATATGAATGTTACCAGAGTAGTGCCTATGTGCTCCACCCTTCCCAGGGAGCCTTTGTCCTCCACAGAAAGGAGGGCTACTTCCTTTCTAGAAAGCAAAGCATGTTGAGTAAATACTGGAATATATGAGCAGAGTTAACTGGAAGCACATACAACAGCAGCTAGCCCCCAAGTGGGCTGGTTAAAACCCCAAAAGAAAAATAAACAGTCTTACTCTGTCTTTGGTTAGATCAGAAAAGAGAGTTTACTCACAAGTTGCAGCATATGTTTGTAGAAATGTATGTAGGTTCATCTTAGGTTCATCTAGGAGCTACCTCATGGAGCTCATGCTGGTTCGAAGGCAGGAGGAGAGAGAGAGCACATGGGAGGGACAAAAGGCAGGAAGAAACATTGTATACCATAACAGTTCCCCTTTTTGGCTATGTGGTTTTAACCCTTCCTTCCTTGGAAGTTAACATGCAAAGTTACACTATATCTTTAATTTTATTTCTATGTAAAACAAACACATAATATCAAACATATAACAATTAACAAAACAAAATAGACTTCCGATTTTCTCTTCAGCAAAAAAAGGTAACAATAATTTTTCTTACTCGATAATCAGAATGAGAAATCTCTTTTTTCCCGTTGTCCCAAATTTACTTACTACGGTATTCCATGAACCCACAAACAAACAAATCATTATTTTCTAGTCTCTGCAAAAAGTCAATTAGAGGTTTCCACTCAGCAATAAATGTGGATGTTGTCCTTTCTCTGATTAATGATGTGAGTTTGTCCATCTCTGCCAGCTCCAGCATCTTGACCAACCATTCTTCTGTTGTAGGCACTGCTGGACCTTTCCATTTCTGTGCATATAGTAGTCTCGCTGCCGTTGTCATATATAAAAATAAAGTTCCATAACTTCCTTCTAGCTGACTGTCCATTATTCCCAATAGAAAAGCCTCTGGTTTCAATTGAAAAGTAATCTTTAAAATCTTTTGCATTAATAAATGAATTTGTACCCAATTTTTTTTAGCTTTCTTACATGTCCACCACATATGATAAAAGGTTCCTTCCCGTTGTTCACATTTCCAACATATATCTGATGCACCATTATACATTCTAGCCAATTTCTCCGGAAAAAGTTACACTATATCTAACAAAGCAGAGGAGAATTCTGGGGGATCCCCCTACAAGTACTCCTGTGTATAAGAAAAGTAGTGCAAACGTGCACATTGAATATTTGTAATTTTCTCTTTCTATTAAAGAAATTAAATAAACACGTGAGAACAGTCCAGAAGCCAATGAATGACCTCCTCAATATCCTCTTACAGGATCTACTGCTTCCTTTGTTGATGTTTTCACAGTATGTTAGACTATTGGGCAAGGAAAGCGCCTGTGACTTTTATCTATGTTCTATCACTTATTAAAGGTTGCACATGTTTCAGCCTCCCTCCCCACCTCACACTGCATTGGCCTCTCTTTTTCTCTCAAAGAGGGCAGGTTCTTGGACGATGCTGCTTTGAAGTCAGGATAACTATAATGCCCGAATGGGACTGTGAAATGCAAGAGGAAAGCTTCCAGAAAGCTGCTACTTGTGGTAAATGGGGTAAGTCTGAAGGGAGCCATGTTTGGAAAATGATTCTACAAAAGTGGGGATCTTAGGTTTAGGTAGTCCAAGGGAAAGGGGTAGAGGTGGGCACAGGTGAGAGCAGGCCATGGATGGATAGATGTCATGTGATAGAATCTCACATACATACGTAGTTTATAGGGAGGCAGAATGAGAAAAGTGGGGTTGGGATCCAGAGGAAGAAGGCCGTTACTAGTGTTTGAGGAATGAATTAGAGGGGAGCAGTCTATTGGTGACACTGGGGTTTGCAAGAATAACTAGAGAGTTTGTGTGTGTTTGTATGTTTGTGTGCTTGTGGTTTATGGGAGTCACAAGCCCTCTACTTGCAAAAATTATCCCTCCTTTCTAGTTTAAGCAAAAAAAGACAATGGGGGAGCATGCCATTAGCTTATACAATCACACAGAGAGCCTACATGGACACAACTGGTTTCTGGCTGGACAAGTTTACCTTCATCATGTGAAGGGCCAGGAGGAACTGCATGACGTTGGATGGGGCTGAATGTGTGGCCCCTCAACCCTGCTGTGTCCATGTTGCCTCTTCACTCAAGGAACACCTGAATAGGGCTGTAATGACCAGCTAAAATGAAAAACAATTCAATGAGAAGAGTAGCCAACACTTGCTGATGGTGACCCTGCATCCGTTCTCTTCCTTTTTTGGCTGCTGCCTGATGGAATGGCTGCTTCCATGTGACACTTCATGGAGGGAGAAGCTGGGCTTATGGGACAGAAATCCCTCTCTGCCTGTGCTGGGGGAGGTCTACAATATCCCATGGCCTCTACGATGCCCTCCCAGGGACTATTGGACCAAGTGCACTCCTGACCCACATAAACACAGCCAGTTCTCATAAGTAGTCCTGTTTAGTAATTGAACCAATCATCTCTGCTGTTTTCATTTTGGTCATTCCAAGGGCAAAAATCAGAAGCCACCAAAGAACGTCTTGTGAGAGGAGGGTTTGGCTTATGTTACTTGAACTTAAGCAAGGTGCAAAGGATTCCCCGCCACCTTTTAAAGATTGTAAAATGGGTTGTGTGAGTGTTTGGAGCGAGGCATGCTGGAACCTCCTGAATTTGTGATTTCTTCCTGTTGGAGGTGGGCTATAATCCCTATAGCCATGTTCCAGTGGGCCTTCTGGCCAAAATTCACCAGGAAGTACGGCAGGATTAGGAATTTCTGGTGTGCCTTGTGCCTGCTTCAAGTAGAAGCTGAGTCCCTGGCTTCACATACTCCTTATTATAGCCATGTTCCCATGGGCATTCTGGCCATGGGGGTGCCGCACAAATGAACTCAGCTGGCACTGGGAGGAACAGCTCCTCCTCCCAGCATAGGCCAAGTCCCCTACCACTTGCATTCCCTCTGTTATCTCCGATCAAGGATAACACCAGGGATTCTTCCAGGGATCAGGGCTGGGAGTTCAAGCCCTGCCCCTTGGAGGGTCGAAGGAGGCTCTGTGGTTTATATGGGGAACTGAATTAGGCCCATGGGGTAGAGGTTCCCCATCCCTGTTCTAGATCTTCTTGACCAATTGAAAACTAACAAAAACAAACGGTCCAGATGGTGTCTATCCTGGAGTTCTTAAAGAGCTGAAATATGAAATTGCTGATCTTCTAACAAAAATATGTAACATGTCCCTAGGATCAGCTTCTGTACCAGAGGACTGGAGAGTGGCCAATGTAATGCCAATTTTTAAAAGGTGATCCACGGGTGGATCCAGGAAATTAAAGGCCAATTAGCTTAACATCTGTTCCAGGTAAATTGGTGGATAGCATTATTAAAGATAATATTATTAAGCATATAGAACAGCAAATTGTAACTTGTGACCCTCCAGATGTTTTGCCTATAACACCCATCATCCCTCACCATTGGCTACGCAAGCTAAGGTTGATGGGAGTTGTAGCCCACAACATCTGGAGAGCCACAAGTTGCCCGTTCCTCAAAAAGTCCTGCTGAAGTGGAATCAACATGGATTCTGCAAAGATATGTCCTCCTGTCTCACTAATCTTTTTGTGGACAGGGGTCATCTGGAAGACATTGCTTAGTTGGACTTTCAAAAGGCTTTTGACAAAGTCCCTCACCAAGACTCTTGAGCAAACTTAGCAGTCATTTATAGGGATGTATGAGAATTCCATTTCGGGGGTGAAAACTCGATGGTTTTTTCCAGTTTGGCCCTGTGGATGTTGTTGTCCACCCCACCCCCCCGGTGGCATTGACTCAATCTATAGTGAGTTGAGCCAGTATGCAGATTCATTGTTGTTTTTTTAATGGCAGCAATTTGTGCAATTTGGGGGGTGGGATCTTGAAATTTGCACAAATGATGTTGTGATTTATTTATTTTATTTATCGCACTTATGGATCGCCCATCTGGCCGGCAAACTGGCTACTCTAGGCGATGTACAGCATGATAAAATACAGCATAAAATACATTTAAAACAGTATAAAATTTTAAAATCTTAGCCCACCCCATTTAAAAATATTTTGTGCGTGTGATCTTGCAGAAGTGCACATGATTGCAAGTACACCTCTCTACTATGTAGCCCCACAGGCACATTACCCTCTTGTAAATATCCTTGTCAGTTTCATCCTCTCCACACACTACTTTGTTTAGCCCAGCAGAGCCATGTTCTGTATTTATTAAAGCACTTGTCAATTCCCGCCCCCCTCAGGAAGTGCCGAAGTGGAGGATGAAATTGACATGTTCTTTGATAAATATGAAATATACTTCCCTGGGGAAAGTTGCCCCGTGGTGTAGTTCTGTGCAGCTCGGAGTATCACAGCTGCTGATAGGGAGAGTTCCAGTTGGGAGGGAAGAACCAAGTGCTGGACCTACAATGCTGCCCCACTTCTTCAGCCTCCTTCACAGCCTGTAAAAGTGGGGCAGCATCTCCACAAAAGTTCTTGGACAGCGGGAGAAATTCTTAAGCTTTATGGCCAATGGCAAGGACCGCTGTGCATGTCCTTTTTGTAACTCCTCCTATAGCAACATACGGGGTTATGGGTCAAATTATCCTTATTGCTTCTCTTGAGAAATAAGAAACTTGGCTCATCATTGAGGTATTTCAAGTTTTGTTCCTTTTTCCTTTGCTTTTTTCACCCTCAGTTCGAGGGAGGCTATCTCAGCCTGCAGAACACATGCAGGAACAGCCTGCATGCATGATACAACCAGAGTTGTAATGCGTGATACCTGTTAACGCAGGTAAGTGCCAGTCGCCTGGTTCTCCATTGGTCTGACTTAGCCCAGTTCTGGGAGACTTAGCCAGCTCCCCTTCAACTTCTGCTCTAGCCCATTTCCTCTCCTATTCCCTCCCTCTCCTCTGCCACCTCTGAGGCTTCAGCAGTGGCCAGGTGAGTGGTGGGGTTGTTAGGAAGTCAACTGCCACCAAAATACTTCCAACCCAACCTCGGTCAGCCTGGCTGAGGGACAGAGAAGAAGGTGTGATCCCCAGCTGCATCCAGTCCCCACAAAGTAACTTGGAAGAGTGATTGGTTCTGCCGCCCCCTTAGGCCATTGATGTGTCACACGAAACCTGGTCTACATATGCAAAAAAGGGCCGGCGGCAGCACCCGGCATCCTCAGGCAGCATAGCTGGCACTTGTGTTGAACCTTCCCTCACTCTGATCTCCTCACGCCTGAATTTCCACAGGAGCAGCAGGAGAGCCATAGGAAGCCACCATCTCAATGTTCTTACCATCATGGCACAGAGCAATGTTACACTGGAGCATTCTGGAGGCATCAGGATGGTGGGCAGGTTGCAGGCACATGGCAGTGGTGGTGCTTCTGCCGGTCACCATGCGGCCACTGCCGGTGAACAACCGAATCAGAGGGAGCCCACTGGGCGGCAGTCTTCCTCTTCCCCACCCGCTGCCCCACTGGAGGAGGTTTGAGGTGATGGAATTGATGATGGTGCTAAGTCAGACTATACGTGAGGGAGGGATCACATTTGTGAATTCTCCCCACAAAAACATCCTTGCAAATAGAAACCAACATAGCACACAAAGAGGCGGTGGTGGGGAAATCTCTCTACTGTGCTGGTGTTCTGTCTGCAGTGAGTTTGTTTTCAGGTTAAGGAATGTAATGGTCTTATTAGCATCCCTCAGGCTTAAAGTAAAAGTCTTGCAATCCCATGGTTTGTCCAGAGTTGGTTAAACATGTGTCCCCCTCCTCTTGATTGGATTTGACTCTACATTTATTTACAGCATGTTTATGCCACTTTTTGAAAGCACTTTTACAATGGCTTATTTCTACACACACACACACACACACACACACACACACACACACGTTGAAGTATCAACAAATAACAGATAAATAATCAGTTAAGGCAAGATAAAAACATAACAGCATAACAAACAGCTGAACAAACCAAAAACATAAATCAGTCATCATTCTACCCCTCTAGAGAGATACTGCAACAAAAAGGGAAATGTTGTATAGCTCTTTGAAAATGAGTCCCAAGGTTGTTGCTACAGCAGGGCAACAACCCAGCCCGTGCAGACTCGCCTTGTTCGGCTCACGCGAGTCTGTTCGCGAACGTTCTCCTTTTTAGCTCTGTTCGGCGCACCATTTGTGAACGCAAAAAAACAGATCAGTACATCATAGGGTTGTGTGAGAATTTTTGGCGAACCGTTCAGCAAGTGAAAACTCGCCTTATTCAGCTCACGCGAGTCTGTTCACGAACGTTCTCATTTAGCTCAGACCGGCTCACCGTTCATGAATGCAAAAAAAACCACAAAAAACAGAACGGTAACATCCCCCTGGCCCTCAGCGGGATATTCCAGATTGCTCTCTAAATGTCATGTCATGTGAACCCACAATAGGTTTGTCAGCATGGCTTAAGTTTGGCTTATAAGCCACCCTGACAACCCCTGGCTTGTTGTAGGGTTTGTTTGACCCACTATGGGTTGTTGTGTTGTCTATACCCAGATGACGTGACCCATCATGGGTCAATACAAATCGCTACAGAGACACTTGGCAAGAGCAACAACCCCCCCCCCGCTGCTCTTGACAAGTGGCTAGCGGGCAACCGCCATTGCCAGCCGCCCCCAGAGTGCCCAAGCGGCACTTGGGGGCAGCTGGCAGAGGCTTTCCCTGTCCCCACTGCCACTGTGAGCCCTTTTGGGCTTGCCACAGCTTTGGTTTCCTTTTAAAACATTTTTTTTTTTCAGATTGCGAAAGCTGGCTTTCAAGCCGGCTTTCACGATTCCCCTTTTGACAGGTTCAAGCTGCCCTTCCAATGTGTTCCAGTGGTACCTTGGAGGGGTTGCCCATGCTTGCTACCTTAAAAAAAAAAAAATACAACCCCGATCTTTGTATGTATATATTTATTTTTATTGCCACCCTCTCACAACTGCAGTTATGTGGAAGTGGCAATGGGGAACCTGGGGCGGGTAATGGGCGGAGGGGGTACCTGCTGGCAAAGTCCAGCAGGTACCCACATTGTCCAGTGCTGCCCCAGGGGCGCAGGTAAGTAAACCCCCTTTGCAAGCATTTGACAGATGTCAGAAGCTGACCTGTTGTCAAATGCCTGCAACACCCTGAGTGATCCTTGCTAGTGAAAGTGGGGTGGCAAGTAGATCACCCCCTTTGCAGCATGATCCCCTGGGGTTTTTTGGGTGGGGGATCATGTATCTAAAATGTCCCCTAAGTTTTGCATGTGTCCCTGAGATGCTAGCATCTTGGGAACATGCAAAACTTCCAGGGATCCCATTTATGGCGGTAAGAGGAAACCAGTTTTTAAGGTGGGATTTCTAAGCGGTTAAAAATTTCTTTTTGGGCAGGAAAGTATACCAGTATATAGATTCTACATTGAACTGGTTTATTTTTCCCTTGCTGTTTCAGTACCAGAACAGAAGCTTGAAGAGCAGGCAAACTCCTCCCCTGATCGCTTTGAGGCGTTGAAAAGGCTGCAGGCTGCTGTGAGAATCAGCCCCCCAATGGGGTATATTGTTCCAGACTTTTTAGCCTCATCTCAGATTCAGACTGAAGGTAGGCAGATTTTGTTCCATTGCAGCCATGGGTCTTTCTGCAAATGCACAACTGAGCTGAACTGGACCTGAATGAAGTTTGATTCTAGTTTGGATAATCTGCATAGCAGCACATTTGGAGTGTGCCTAGGCTGGCTGGCGTTGTGTGGAGGTGTTTGGTCTACAAGCACTATTTTGCAGTGTGCGCTCATCAACATGGCACACTGTGGACTGCATTATGGGCTTGATCTTGGAGTATAATGGTGACAGTGTGTGCTCCGACAACCTTGCTTGGATTGCTCAACACCAACAATATACCATCTGCAAATGGAACAGACTTATGATACAGTCTGGATCCAACTCTACATGTTTTATGCACTTGGGAACCAGTAATTCTACTGTGCTACATCTACACACACACAATTGCAATGTGGTAAGCATTTATTACAAAATATTATGAAAGTAATCATGTTTTATTTCATAGTGCATTATTGTGATAAGAACTGGAACTATTTATTAATCTGCATGTGCTAACTTAAGACACGAGGAGGGATTGAATGGGATTGAAAACTAACCCCTTGTCACTTTCCAAGTGAAGGAAGGGATTGGTTGCACGATCCAAAGGCAGTCCGCAGTGGTCCGGTTGCCCTGAAAGCCAACGTGTGTGTGTGTGTGTGTGTGTGTGTGTGTGTGTGTGTGTGTGTAGAAATAAGCCATTGTAAAAGTGCTGGAGTTTAGAGTGGGATTCTTGACTAAGGCAAGCACAAGCTCTAATCCAGGGATTTCTACTGGGTCTGCAAGTCTCAGTTCTGGTTCAGTGGCACAGATCCCAATCCCATGAAAACAGCTATCAGCCGCATTAATAATGTTCTTCTTCCCAGAACATTTTGTGGAACGATACCGAGAAGAGCTGATACAACAAGTCTGTAGGATGGACATGATATTGTTTCGGTTACTTGGTTGGATCCTGCAGTACAGTGAATATCACTACATTATGACTGAGCAGACAGATTCAGGGAAGATGAAGATGCTTTCTGTGCTGGTGCTAAGGTGGAACAGAACAGAGAAGGACCGTCTCCTCCGGGAGCTTATTCAAACAAACGGGCCTCTTATTGCTGCCCTTGAAGGTAAGTGAGTAGCATAGGAAAATACACTAATCCTTGCACTTCTCGTAGGGATGTACCGAAACAGGGAAATCCGGCTCATTCGAGCTCGCCAGATTTCCTGCCCGCTTCTGACCCGATGATCGGAATTGGGCTGAGCTGAGTTTCTTTTTTTCCACAGACTTCTGTCTGTAAGATGGACTGTGATTTGTGTATTTTTTAAAATACACAAATTCTATTGGCAGTTTAAAAAAATACCCAAATTGCAGACCGACTTACAGATGAAAGTCCGTGAGCTGGTTCGACTTGTGCTGCAGCGAGTCAGCGCCGGTGCACGGCCAATGAACCAGAATCTGGGAGGCTGAATTATGAAGATCTGATGGATTTTCACCCCCCTAGCAGATTCTTCACACATCCCCGCTCTTCTGGCCATTTACCAAGTGGTAATGTAACACAGTGTAAATATAATAACTCGGGAACTGGTGGACTGGGTGGAGAAAGATGACGATTTTATCAAAATTATCCTTACTAGGACCCCCCCAGCTCCACTCTCCGAAAAGCTTTTTTAAAGAAGCAGGCACACTATTTCTCATCTCTCCATGATGGATGGGGAATGGAGGATAGAGGCAGCCTTGCTGTGGGATTATGGTGTCTGACACATTTTCAATAGCAAGGGGAGAAGTGCTCTTCGGTACCAGAGCAGGGTGCACAGCAGGCAAAGAAAGAGTAAACTAGATAGATAAATAATTCAGGTCACAAAATGGCAGAACTGTACTGCAGGGGGAGAGAGAAGCATTGCTGGTGCTTGCTCAACTTTTTGGTTATTAGAGGTTTTGCAGCTCAACTTTAAAATTAGTTTAAAATTTAACTCAGAGAAAGGCCAACACAGGGAGGGCACGGTGCAATAGGTCCAGTGACACTTGCATAATCACAATTCATATCATGAAATTGCAATGTGGTGGTTAGCCAGTGGTGGGAGAAAGATCACAGTTTCCATGACAAAACATTCAGTCTGAAAAATGCACTGGAAAAAATGCTAATCCCGCAAAATAAATGTTTTCTTAAGAAAAAGATGACTTCCTGCATGACAAATGAGAAATGTTAGGGAGGGGAATGTGTGTGCATGTGCGTAATAGAAAAGAACACAGCATTTCTAAACTTCTGGATTATGCATATCTTGGGTTCCAAGCTTGGTAGCTACAGCACTGCTTAGTGGAGAGGGGGGGAAATCCAAGAAAATATTCTATCGTGAATTTAAGTGTAGAAACCTGTGTAACATTCCAATATCCAAGCTGTATGCCATTTCACAATGCAAGGTGTCATCTCTGAATCTCCACTCTGTTTACTGCAGGTGCAAGCGGGCTGGGAAACTTTGAAACTTCTCCCAATAATGGTGAGTGGTAGATAAATTGCCCTTTGAGCTGTGCTGAGGAACTGAACATGTTAGACCACAGAATATCAGGAGCCTCCTTTGATCTGGTTCATACCTGATGTATCCCCCCCCCCCAAAAGCACGTCTGTTCACCCGTCATGCAATCAGAGCGGGAAGGGGAAATGTCCATGCTTCATCTAGCGCTGGCTAAAAAACAAACCAACCCACCTCTGCATATTCCACTGGTGACAATGGGAGTATTTTCTAAGCTTAACTGCCATGCATGGGGGGGATCTTTAGGGGTATTGCAGTTGGGGTAGGAAGGGTTAAATTTCCCCTCCCTGTGTGCTGTGGCCCCTGTAAATCCCCGCTCCACATAGCAATGGGCGGCACCATCCAATGTGGCTGCCTGTTCCAAACGGCTGTTCCAAACCCGGAGGATTATGGGCATCCAATTGAGATTGCCTCTGCGCTTCCCTTCTGGAAATTGCCTCCGCGCTTGCCTCGTGGGAATTGCTTCTACGCTTGCCTCGCCCTGCAAAAGACATAGACGGCGGAGTTTGGCTGTCTGTGTTTTTTGCCCCTGCTCGCAAGGAGAACTAGGGGCTAGGCCCCGCTGGGATACGTCATATCTTGGTGAAACCTCACTCCCCCTCTCCCCGGCCCCCGGAACGCGCCCCCAGCGCCAGCTGCAGAGTCACATTTGCGACTTACGCCAGCTGTGAGGGTGGAGGGAGCTCCACAGTCGAAGACCCAGCGCTGACCTCAGAACACATTTCTGAGGTTGGAGCTGGGACTCCGACCTATCTTATGGCCGTCCAGACAGCATGTAGCAGCTATAGGATTGCACCCTAAACTTAGGAGGGGAAATCCTCCATTGGTGCCCATGAAACTTCCCCCCCCCTAAGCTTAATTGCATGGGGTGGGGGCAATTCTCCTCCAGGAGGTAGGAGGGAGAGAGCAGGCAGAGAGAAGTGGGGCAGGGGGAGAGATGCATTGAGCAGGGGGTTGGACTCGATGGCCTTATAGGCCCCTGCCAACTCTACTATTCTAGACTATGATTCTATGAGTAGGAAACCCAAGAGGTAGAGAAATGTGTGTTGTCTTGTTTTGCCCTCCTAACGGGCTTAACAATCTGGGCAGAAGCTCCTTCTCCAGGTTCTCCAAGTGTGTGTTAAATTGTGTGTGTGTGTGTGTGTGTGTGTGTGTGTGTGAGAGAGAGAGAGAGAGAGAGAGAGAGAGATGTGGCTCCCCCTGGGTCTCCCTGCCCTGGATTTATAGAGTGGGGCTTCTGAGTCTCCTCACTCAGCTTGTGTCTTCATCTCTGTGTGTGTATGTTTAGAGAGAAAGTCACGAGCCCCACCACGTGGAGAGACAACACCAGAAACCTCAGAGCAGGGGAAGGGAGAGAGAAAGAGACATCTTTTCATAGCATTCTTGTCAAATTTTTAAAACTCTGTTTCGGGGCAAAAGTTGCCGTTTTTAGAGAGGTGTGTGTGTGAGGGGGGGGGGGGTCATGAAAGAAATCTACCAGCCACTCTCTTTTTTTGCATTTTTTCACACCATTGCAAATTAATTTTAATTGAAGATGAATTACTTTTTTTTTTTAATGATCTGGGGCTGGGTGGAAATTAATGGAATAATTTATTTTATTTGAGGTGATTTGGATGAGAAATTAATCGGGTGGCTTAGCCTTCTGTGAAATTTTAATAAATCCTAGTAATTATTTCTAATTGTGCATATACAGGTATAAATTAGCATATGCACATTTTATGCCTGGACCCCAAATCTTTTAAGTGCCTAGCAACTCCCTGACAATAACTGTTAATGCAGGTGGTGATTGGGGGCAGCTATAATGGTTCAGTCCGAGTTGTTGCTAAGGGTGGTGGGTTAATATATATAAGTATATGATGGAGTGAGAAATTCATTTCCTGAATCTGTGCTTCCTGAACCTAAACATGGACTGGAAAACAGTTTGCCATCAAAATCTGTACATTTCTGAAGTCTATGATGCAGTTTGCAAAAGAATATGCAAAAATGCATACATTTGAAACAGTGAGTACAAAAAATGCATATATTTTGAAAAATGCACACAAAAATGTGTATATTTGAAAAAAAGTGCTATATTCAAGGGAAAAGTCACTTGGAAAGATATGCATGTTTGAAATAAGGGCACCCAAAATAAGTACATTTGAGAAAACATGACGACCCCCCCTTTTAAACGCACATGAAAATGCTACGGAGTTTGATTTGGAGTAGCCATAGCTTGCCTACTATGGATGTAGTTGGATGTAATGACAAACCATAGTTATCATGACCCAGAAAGCAAGGGAGGGAATTGGAGCATGCAAGGGGAATAGGGAGTGTGCATGCATGAAGCCTGTTCATAATGGCTAAACAATGGTTTGCCCATTATGTTTGAATGTTATGTCTTGTATTTTAGATAGGTTGTATGTTTTGTTTTGTTTTTAGATTTATTTCTGTGCAGACCAATCCACCCAAATAAAAGCACTTTACTCACATTGATCAATGGGACTTGAAAATGTTTCACTTTGGATGGATCTTGTGCTTAATTAGCAGACATTGTACCATCATGGGACTTGGTTGCTTGGTACAGGAGGCTGAAAAAAAGGACTAGGTGGTCTTTTCTGACTTGGGGCTTTGGAGTATGAACTAGCAGTTGTCTCTTTACCATTTCTTCTCAGAGGAACATATTATTGAGAGGCACCAGGAAGAGCTTATTCGACGTGTCACTGGAGTAGAAGTTGTATTCGACTCCCTGATGATGAATCTAGTAACAGCCGAACAAATTAATGAAATCAAAAGGACCAGCCAGCAGCCAATGCAGAAACTGTATCAGCTGGTGACAAGCTGGAGAGCAGAAGAAAAGGATACGATGCATCGTATCCTAATGAAAACAAACAGGCGACTTATGCTTCAGCTTGCAGGTAAATAGGATGAAGGGGGCTATTTAATGTAGGGCCGCAATACTAGGCAGCTGCATCTTCAGCCCCTCCAGAAGGGAAACAAACACTGGATCAAGCTTGGTATCAGTTCCGCATGTCAGTCCTTCATCTGCTGCTCTGGAGTTTGGGCCGGGCAAGGGATGTTTCAGAGGCCCTCAGCATCAGCTACCAAACAAACAACACACAGGATGTTTGATTGCCAGTATGGTGAATTAATTAGTAGGCAGACTGGGGGTTTGAATCTGATCAGCCATGAAGATCACTGAGTGATGTTGGGCCAGTCACAATCTCTCACCCCAACCTACCTGATAAGGATATTCTGATGATGAAATGAATGAGGTGGAGAAACATGTATTTCTTAAAGGAAGTACAAGATAAAAATGTAGTATATAAACAATAAATACTGCTGCATATGTTTATAGAACAGTTGGCATGCCCCCCAAATAGGGTTGTTGTTGTTGTTGGAACGGGGTTGAGGAGGAGAACATTATACAGGCCTGTGGCTTATGCTGGCTCAGCTTGTCTGAGTGTGGAAAGCTAAGCAGGGTCAAGCCTGGTTATTACTTGGATGGGAAATCCCTCCTCTAGTTTCCTGCATTGAGCAGGGGGTTGGACTCGATAGCCTTGTAGGCTCCTTCCAACTCTATGATCTATGAAATCTATGAAATCTACTCCTTAAAGCAGAGGTGCAGAACCTCTTTCAGCCCAAGGGCCGAGTTCCATTTTGGAGAAGCTCTCAGGGGCCTCATTCCAGAGGTGGGCAGCACTGAAGGCAAAAGGGACCAGGCAAAGCGGGCAGAGCCAAAAATACCAGCATATTTTAACTTAAACCTCTTAATGCCATAACTAAGCCATAGGAGAGGCATTTCAACCTTTTAGAATGGGGAAAAACTGTGCAAAAATGGATTGATGGTTGGGGAAAGAGGGTGGGGCCAGGGGAAAGAGGCATGGCCCTCTGGGGAACTGCAGAGGGCCAGTTTTGGCCCCTAGGTGTCCTGCTTTGGCTAGGTCAGGCTGAGCCCAGGGGGCGAACTGGGGGAAAGTCAGTAGGCAAGCAAAAGGTTAAAAGCACATATTACCTGTCCAGAAAAAGGGCAGTCCCAAAGCAAGGTGTTACCCGGAGGCCATGGCACAAGAGATCAGTCCAAGGAGAAGCAAGGTTTCAAGATACTAGAAGCCAGGGCTTTTTTTCTGGTGGAACTCACCGGAACTGAGTTCCAGCACCTTTTCTTCTATTAATTGCATTACAATTTAATCGCCATCTACTCCCGAGGAAATGTAATCCAAGAGTTCCGGTACCTTTTTCTCCAGAAAAAAAGCACTGCTAGAAGCTAAAATGAAAGTGTTGTTCCAGCAACTCTACTGTCTTCTTTTGGAAAATGGCAGATCAAGGCCAAAAAGGCCCTGTGTTCCTTCCTGCGCATGTGGCAGACCACATTTTTTACTTTATCAGAAATATATAAAAACAAGCCTTCTTATTTTTAATGTTGCTGTTCAAGATTATTGTGCTGCTATCCATTGCATTTTATTATTGCATTTTATCTTGTTTTACCAGAAAGATTTTTAAAGAATAAAATAAAATACGTATACCAAAACAGTATACAACATCTTCGAGTATACAAAAGCCTGTGAATGTGCTGCTGTTCATGTATCTCTCTTCCCAGGGGGACATTTTGTGGACAGGCATAAGGAGGAGCTGATCAAACGAGTGACCGAGGTCCCCCTGAGTGAGCTTCATGGTTTTGTACTGGATGAGGAGCAATACAAGGCTCTCATTAATTGTGCTACAGAGAAGATGAAAATGGAAGCTCTGTTCCGGATGGAGCAGGAGTGGGACAGGCAGCAGAAAGACCATCTGTACCGAGTGCTGGCAAGAACCAATAGCCACGTCATTGAAATGCTTGAGGGTAAATCTAGAAACAATTTACAATGTTTAAACTTTAGGGAGCTTTACTTAACGTGAAGGTGTAAGGGGCTTCTCCTGAACAATTCACATTGTTTTTTCATTAGTTGGATTTATTTATTGATATATACTGTTCAACTGGCAAATGCCTTCAGGATGGTTTACATTAAAAAACAAACAAACCCCAAAACAATAAATACAACTAAAGGAAATATCAAAATATTAAAATATTAAAACATTAAAAAAAATGTTATATTAAAGAACCAGAAAAAGGCACTTCATGCCACTAAGGCCACTTGGATCTCAAGTGACAGAGCTGGGTCCATGAGTATACTAGGACTACGAACTTGCTTCTTCTGGAGGAGTGCAACCCCATTTAGAGGAGGTTGAACGACACTTACCTGGATAGATGAACTACCTGCTAACAGAACCTCCATCTTGTCTGGACTGAGTCTCATTTTTTATTGGCCTTATTCCAGCCCATTACCAAGTCTAAGCACCAGTTCAGGTTAGTCACTGCTTCACTTGCAGTTGATGAAAAGGAGAGGTAGAGTTGAGTGTCATCTGCATATTGGTGACACATCACTTCATTCCACTGGACAACCTTTCCCAGTAGTTTTATGTAGATCTTAAAAAAGCATGGGGGACAAAACAGAGTCCTGAGGAAGGCCACAATGGAGTCTCCATGAGGCAGAATTATAGTCCTCCAGCACCACCTTCTAGAACCTGCTGTCCAAGTAGGAGCAGAACCACTATAAAACAGTGCCTCCAACTACCAATTCAGGCAGCATCCTCAGAAGGATACCATGGTCGATTGTCTTGAAAGCCAATGACTGGTTAAGGAGAACCAAGAGGGACACACTCCACCTGTTTTTCTCTCAGTAGTCAACCCACAGGGTGACTAAGGCAGTCTCCACGACAGTTATAGAAAACATGCCTTTATCATTATCAGGGATTATGTAGGCCTCTGACTAAAGAGCATGAAGGAATATTCCCAGATCCCATGAATCCTAAAGCTTAAGAATACCATTACTAAGGCTTTAATGTGTTTCTCGTCAGAGGAGCATTTTATCGAGAAGCACCAGGAGGAATTGATTCATCAAGTCTCCAGGGTTGACGCTGTTTTACGACGCCTCCAAATTGAGCATTCCCACATCATGGAGGGTTCAGACCAGCAGAAAATGAAAAAGTTGTACACTCTGGTGCCAATATGGAACAGGAAGCAGAAGGATCATCTCTACGCAATCCTGAAGAAAACAAACGGACCCCTTATTGCAGAACTTGAGGGTGAGTTAATGGCATCAGAAGAATAACTGTTTCTTGAATTAGAGCTTTGACTTGAGAACTCCCAACGAAACCAAAGGAGCCAGGCCGGATTTTCCTGCCTGGTTGCTCCTAGCTTTCACTCACTGTAGCTCGACCTTAGAGTGCAGCCGCCTGTGGGTGGATGCTGTCCCGCTGCAGCAGGCCATGGCGAGATGCCGGTGGCCTTGGAGTGCCTGGTCCAGCGGCAGCTGACACTTTCTTTTTCTTCTGTTTAAAGTGCAGCGGTTGCTGCACTTTAAGGAGTAGAGGAAGCGACCCACCAGCAGTGCTCCAGAGCCCGGTTGGCAGGATGCCCGTCTGACAGTGGAGTGCCCAGCCAGGCTGCTGCCATGGCAGCCAACAGGGGATCCCCTGGAGCAGTAGGTAGACCAGTGTAACTGTTTGTTATCCACCCCGAGAACATGAGTTATTGGGCAGATTAGAAATGCACTCAATAAATAATAAATAAAAGACCAGTGAATTAGGTAATCTGCCTGGGTTGAGACACCTGTGACATCTAACCCATCGGTGTTCACCAGGAAGGCAGGAGAAATGTCATTAAAGGTTTCCTGCCCTAGTCTGTGGCGTAGGACTAGGGTGTCAGAAAGGTCCAACTTACCTGGAAATCCTTCCCAGAACTATCCTTGCTCCACTCTACAAGTAAACATCTCTGTTCCTTCCACTTTTCTCAGAGGGTCATTTCATTGAGAGGCACAAGGAGAAGTTGATCCAAAAAGTCACTGGAGCAAACTTGGTTGCGCAATCACTGCTCCATTTTACCATCTGCAAGCTTTTGCATCATTATCTCTTACTGGAAGCTACAGACAAGAAAAAAATGGAGGCCCTCTACGAGCTGGTGCCTGGCTGGAACGGAGACTGGAAGGACCGTCTCTACCAGGTGCTGAGGACAACACATGAACACCTGATCGAGGATCTTGAAGGTACTCATAGTCATAGCTATGTCTGAAGTACTGAATTATTTGTTCACTTACACATTAACCTTATAAAGTGCGAGTTTAGGATGCCATCCAGCTTGTTCAGCTGCTTAAGGCAAATCCCACTATGATCTGAAATCCCAAAATCATTCTCAGTGTCATACAGAAAATCATTTTTATTCTCCAATCCACATAGAAAAGCAAGGCCCAAAGTATTCATGACTCTAATTTTGTGTCTATGATCAAAAATAGCAACCATGTGTTTATCTCCCTCCTCCCCTCTGTAAGATTTGGTAGTATGCATGTTGTGACAGCTTGATGCTCCACATTCCTCTACCACATGAAGAAGAATATGTTGTGATATCCATACTTGTACACATTCCTAGTTCTACATACTGAGTGGGGGCAGCCATATGTTGCTGCTTAGCCCTAGTTTTCTTATTGGTTAGTATTTAGATCAGGGATGGGGAAGCTCCGGCCAACAGGCCAGATATGGCCATGTGGAAGATTCCCTTCCAGCCCACCAACTTCTTCCCCAGGCTCTGCCCCAATTCCCCAACCCAAAACCTCTTATCTCGAATGATCAGCTGAGCTTTTCCCAGCTGAAAATCTCTTTATTTCTGATTCCCTGCTTCCCCAACACCGCTCCACACTTAGGCATTTTATAAGCCACTCTGCATTATTCCATTCCAGCCATCTGTGCTGAGGGAGATGAGAGGGGGAAGCAGGGCCTTTATTTATTTATTTGTTATATTTATACCCCGCCTTTCTTCCTGTAAGGAACCCAAGGCAGCTTACATAATCCTCTTCCTCCTCTCCATTTTATCCTCACAACAACCTTGTGAGGCAGGTTAGGCTGAGAGTCAGTGACTGGCCCAAAGTCACCCAGTGAGCTTCACGGCCGAGCGGGGACTAGAACCCGGATCTCCCGAGTTCCAGTCCAGCACTCTCACCACTACGCCACACGGGCTCAAAATTCTGTGTGTGTGTGTGTGTGTGTGTAAATAATAAAAGGCCTCCATTGGTGCAATTGGAAGCTTTTAAAAAGTCTTACTGCAGTAAGAGGGCTGGGGGTGCTGCTGGGGAGGGAGGGGGTAATTATCCCCTCTGCTTTGCCGCAAGCCCTCTCAAAAATTGCTCCCCTTGCCGCCACAATCAATTTTTTTAAAAAAAAAAAAAGAAAAAGCCTCCTTGGTGCCCGAGCAGGTTTTTAAAAAGCCTAATTGCAGCAGCCAGGAGTCACTTTGGGGAGGGGTGCATCTCTGGTGTGTGTGTGTGTGTGTTTGTGTGTGTGAAAGTGTGAATGGGGCCTGGGCAATCTCGTTGGGAAGTACATGCCATCAGTGGGGTGGCCCTGCCCACTTTTGATGCGGCTCCTTGCGTGGCTTGTCTGGAGCCAATTTGGCCCTTGGGCCAAAAAAGGTTCCCCACCATTGCTTTAGATGAAGTACAGAGAGAGAGAGAGAGAGAGAGAGAAAGATTTTAAATTGAAACTGTTAATTCAGGGGAAACAGCTGTATTTCCTTCACAGCTCCATTGCAAGAAACCTTGCACTCTCACTTTGTGATGCTTTGACCTGGATTCCTGCATTGAGCAGGGGGTTGGACTCGATGGCCTTGCAGGCCCCTTCCAACTCTACTTTTCTATGATTCACCACAATTCAGTGTTGCTACTAGATACATGAGATCTGGCCTCCTTGCTAGCACCATCATGTTAAACCCCTATGCTTAATGTAATCATGTGACTGTCACAGCACTGATGGCGAGACAACAAGCAGCCCCCACCTCCAATTCAGTTTATCGTAAATTGCACCACTGGGTGTCGGAGGCCGGCGCATCACGGGAAGATCTACTTAAGAGTTCCAATTCAGGCTTGCTGAAGGACATGGCATTCTCTGTTTGCCTATTAAAGGAGAAATATAGCTCTAAGTGTCCTTCTCTTTGTGAAACAGGAAAGAAAAGCAGCAAAGAGGGCTTGATTCCTGACCCCCTCACAGAGGGGAAATGCTACCTGTGTGAGAAAGAGAAGGTAAGGGCCTTTGCTCCTGTGCTGAGGGCCGGGCACCTCCAGGCAGGGATTCCACTGTGGTGAAGACGAGTGGCTGTCCATACAGGAAGTAGCTCCTGACTAAGGAAACCCGAATAAGCAGAACACAGTCAAGAAATGCTGGCACGCATATCCAAGATGTAAGGATTAATTAACCTTATCATGTTGGAACAGTTCACCCCCCTGTTTCAGATCCAGGGAAAGTCACAGGACCCTTCCCCAGTCCAGTGGAACCTCTGGGCACCCCATGTGGAGATGTTCTCTGCTGACTACCAACCCTCCATAACCTGGAGGAAGTGTCCAACAGCCTCGGGGCAAGCTCTCCTGCTGTCTGAGGTGACAGAGCACACACAGCCACCACATCGTGACCCCCCCAAGCCCCTTCCCCTTCCCTTTAGTGTGTCATGACCCTCACCTTCTCCTTCCTGCTGCCATGTTGCACCCCCAACTCCCTTTTCTTTACCACAACACGCTCCTCCCACCCCCTTCTTGTGTCCCATGCCCCCTTCCCTTTGCCATGTCACGCCCCTTCCCCTTCCTGCGTTGTGCCCCCTTCCCCTTCCCACATCACATCCTCACCCTTTCCCTTTACCACAGTGTACCCCGCCCCACCCCCTTTCCACTTGCCTTGACCACCAAGCGACACACAGCTGAAGGGAGCAGTTGGTGTGGCTCTGAACAGGTGATCTCCTGGACACCCCTCCCATGCCTGGCTCTGAGGAAGGAAGGGACCCCCTCAGAGCCAGCTGGGCAGGCTCTCTGTAGAGCCATGCTGGCTGCTTCTTTAGCCAATGCGGCTCTCCAGAGGGTGGCTGCCCCAGACAGCTCCGCCAGCTGCTCTCTCCCTGTGGCAAAATTGCCATGGTGGGACAGCGGCTGGCAGGATACTCTGGAGCATCTGCTAGAGGGGGTGGTGGGTGGTCCCTCCTGGCAGGGGATCAGCACAATTCGATGCTCCTCCCACTTCGCAGTCTGATGTGGGAGCTTCAGCCTGCTTCATCGGAGGGCTGGCCCTGGTGTCCAAATATCACCCATCCCATCCCACTGGGCATCTCACCTCAAAAAGAGGTTCATGAAGAGGCTGTCTAAATGATGGAGCAAGTAAATCAGGAGGTGTTCAGTTCTAACTGTTGAGCTGGCAAGTTTGTGCTCATTGGAGAGGAAGCACCCACCTGTGTCCCCCCCCCACTCCATTTTACATCTCACCCCACTCAAGAGTGCAACATATTAGACTAGGAAGAGGTTGTAGCAAGATATCCATGTTTATTTACTCTTTTATAAAAGGGGAATGGTGTCCATTGGGCTAAATCAAAAGTGAGATGGTGTCATGACTCCCCTGGAGGATTCCCCTTGGGAAGAGATAGACCCTTCAGAGCCAGATGTCTCCAAGAGCAGGCCACTTCAGAGGACCCCGGGGCTGCCCAAGACAGTCCTGAGCCCTCGGAGGAGATGCCTTCAGATCTGCCTCCAAGAGAGACATGGAGAGCTCAAATTCTGAGGCAGAGGGTGGATGCTGAACCAACACCTAGCCCCCGAGAACGCTGGCACTTAAAGATCCAAGCTAGGACAGTGCCTGCCTGCCAAAGAGGACCCCTCAGGAATAAAGGCCTCCTCATGAGCACAGCCCCCCTCATGAGTAGACTTCTGATAACGTGTCTGTGATGAGTTGCGGCTGAGCTTTGGGTGGGGCTCTGGGAACTCCTGGCTTATATGTTCTCAGTTGAAACCTGCAAGTTGCTAGAACAACACTTTTCTTTCAGCCTACTGCCTTGTAACCTAGCTTTCTTGATCCTGTATTTTTTAAATTATTATTATTATTATTATTATTATTATTATTATTATTATTATTATTATTATTGATCATCTACTACTGACTCCTGCTAAGACCTTGCTCTTGCATTGTGCTTGTACTGGACTGCTTGCCTGTGCTTGACTTTGGCTCTGCCTGAGAGCCTGCTTTGGCCCTTGATCCCTGAGTCCAACCCCCTGCTCAATGCAGGAATCTAGGTCAAAGCATCTCTGACAGATGTCTGTCCGGCTGCACCTTGAATGCCTCCAGAGTGGGAGAGCCCACGACCTCCCTAGGTAGTTGATTCCATTGTCTTATTGCTCTGACAGTCAGGAAATTTTTCCTGATGTTTAGGTGGAATCTAGGTTCCTGTAACTTGAGCCCATTATTCCGTGTCCTGCAAACTGGGATGAACGAGAAGAGATCTTTGCCCTCCTCTGTGTGACATCCCTTCAAATACTGGAAGAGTGCGATCATATCTCCCCTCAGTCTCCTCTTCTGAAGGCTAAACATGCCCAGTTGTTTCAGTCTCTCCTCATAGGGCCTTGTTTCTAGTCCCTTTATCATCCTTGTTGCCCTCCTCTGAACCCTCTCCAGTTTGTCTATGTCCTTCTTAAAGTGAGGTGCCCAGAACTGGACGCAGTACTCAAGATGAGGCCTAACCAGTGCCGAGTAAAGGGGAATTATCACTTCCCGCGATTTGGAAGCTATACTTCTATTAATACAGCCCAAAATTGCATTTGCCTTCTTTGCAGCCACATCGCATTGCTGGCTCATATTCAGTTTGTGATCTACCACAATTCCAAGATCCTTCTCACTTGTAGTATTGTTGAGCCAAGTGTCCCCCATTCTGTAACTCTGCATTTGGTTTCCTCTCCCTAGGTGCAGCACTTGGCATTTATCCCTATTAAATTTCATTTTGTTGTTTTCGGCCCAGCGCTCCAGCCTATCGAGGTCGCTCTGAATTTTGTTTCTGTCTTCCAGAGTATTAGCTGTTCCACCCAACTTTGTGTCATCTGCAAATTTGATAAGCATTCCCTGTACCTCCTGATCCAAGTCATTAATAAAAATGTTGAAGAGCACCGGGCCCAGGACCGAGCCCTGTGGTACCCCGCTTGTTACCTCTCCCCAGTTTGAGAAGGAACCATTGATAAGCACTCTTTGAGTCCGATTCTGTAGCCAATTGTGGATCCACCTGATAGTTGTTCCATCTAGCCCACTCTTAGCTAGCTTACTAATCAGGATATCATGAGGCACTTTGTCGAAAGCTTTGCTGAAGTCCAGGTATATAATGTCCACAGCATTCCCACAGTCCACAAGGGAGGTTACCCGATCAAAAAATGAGATCAGATTAGTCTGACAGCATTTGTTCTTGACTGGCGGCACCAGGCTGCTGATTTCTGCTTGCCTTTGACCTTCCTGTACGGATTTGCCCCACAGATAGCCCAGGAGTGAACTTTATCTAGCCATAGCAGGACAGATGAAGACTGGGAGCCAAGCTTCTTGAGGAGTCACTCCTTACCTCCCCCACCCAAGAAATAAAGATTATCATATCAGAGCTTCATTTTCACCCCCACATGCCAGACTGTTCTTTTCTCTGTCCTCATTTTAATACACCCCCCCCATATGTGACAGGAGTAGCTGCCTGCAAGCTCCAACTGAGGCCTCCCTGGTTGCATGTGTGGAGTTCAGCAGCTGATTATATCCATGGGTGGTGGGGAAATGGTTGAATTCCACCTGCAGAGGTCCCAAATCACAAAACCTAACAGTACAAGCTCCACCTTGAAGGATCCACTTTAATACAAACTTGTGTTCTAGGATTGCCCAGAGGTGCAACCAGATCTTATTCCAGATGCTAATGAGAACCTGAAGATATACAGGTGAGGATCTGGCATATGCACCATGGAACAGGTAGCCATTCCCTCCTCTTTGACCTCAAAGCATAATCACAGGGACCCTGAACTCCCATCAGTATCATTCAGCTCTCTGGAAGTAGCTCTCTTCCAGTATCATTGGCCCTTTTCATATTGCTCATGTATTAAAGGCTCTCTTGCTGCCGTAGACATGATAAAAGGCACCTACTTCTTGATCTACTTCTTGCTCTGGTGCCACCTTTTACTGATGTGCTTCATAAGATCGTGCATGCAAATATTGCTTGAGCATAGTTAGAGGCATACTTATGTTATGGTGAGATGTGTGTTTGGGAAAACTCCAGAAGTGGCACAAACCAAATCCAGCAGTGAAATAGATTCAATTCCTATGGGTATTTGTGTGTATGTGTGGGGGATTATAAGGGGGTCCTAATAAATTATGGCACTGTATAATACATTGTAAGGCCGATAACCTTGAAAAGTAACATTTGGTCTGATCAGTTTTCTTGTAAGCTGCCTTGAGTAAGCCGAGGAAAAAATATTCTAAATAAATGTGTAGCAGTGAAAAGCAACACCTGCTCTAGCAGCCCTAAATTAGGCACATGCAGATATAACAAACAGAACATAGGCTTCTCTTGATTCCAGCCTAAAGGAGCAATCATCTTTCTGCTCAGAGACCACTAGAAAGCAGCAGTTTGTTCATACTTTTTCCATTGCTGCTGCAAGGCACAGGATAATGCCAGGGAATGCGGACTCTGCAGCACGATCCTACTAGAGTCTAGGACTTACACATACACACTTGGTCATACTGGGAGTGCATACAAGTTGTATCTTCTCTCCCAGAAAGGCATGCTCGCACAATTCTCTCCATCCAAATTACTTCTTGGATTCGGAGAGTCAAGAGTACCTGATCTTATTTTGCTAATGCATCAGTGGAGCTCTGCATTCTACCAGTGTTTGGATGTTTATCTCCAGACTTTGACCAGACTGCTGCACATGTGCAATTTGCTGCTGTTTTCTGAATGGATCTTTAAAAGGGGGGGGGGGAGAGTAGAGATTACCAATGCATAAAAGTGCATGTGTGCATTTATTAAAGCATTGGATAAAAACAGTAAAGGCATCACGAGTCCTTTTTGCCTGTTTTAGTCAATGCATTTGTACATCTGTTAAATCACAGGGCAGAAAGGAATCCTGATGTGATACTGAATCAAGGTGCCTTTTTCCGTGCAAGTGTAAGGGGGGGGGGGTTTAATCAGGATCATGGTGTACAGGGAGGGATTTTAACCCTTTCCTCCCTACAGTGATCTTGGACAAAAATGATCCTCCTTCACGTGGCTACTATTAGCTCAAGAGGGGAACTGCCTTTTGGTGCCAATGGCAGCTTCCCTCCTGGGGATAGTAACATCCATGGGGTGGGTGTGAGGATATTGGCCAGGACCACAGTGGGGAAGGAAAGGGTTAAAAAAAATACCTTCCCACACACCTGAGTCCTAACAAAAAATCTTCCTCCCTTGCAACTCCTCTCAATCATTTAACCAATAATAATGATAATGACAATAATATGCAGCAGCAAGTGTCATGTTAAAGTTTAGCCCTTAATGAATGCACATTTCCCCTCATAAGAACTGGTAACCTGTAATTTAAAAGAAAAGGGGGGGGGGACACTAACTGAACAAAATGGCAAATTTTGTACATGCACCAATTCCTGAACTTCTCCATTTGAGAAGGCAGATAGAGTTGGATGCAGGGCAGACACAAGCCATGGAACAGTAAATAAGGGAATGGGAACATCTTCCTCTTCTTAGGGAACTTAACTAAGCTATGCAGTACATACAAAAATTGGTTTAACGATTTGCATTAGAAACTATGGGAATTGTAGCCCTATGAGGCAGGTTTCTAGGGATCTAGATCTCATCAGTTAGGCTTACCAACTACACAGGTTCTTTAGTAAAATTGAAATCTTTTGATTTTTGCGTGAAATCACTCAACTCAGCTGCATATCAAGCAACCTTTCTGCGGCCTACCGGTAATTATATTCTGATGGCTACCTGCACATTTAATCTATAAACAGCCATCTCTTTTTTTCTGCATATCAGTAAAGACCAGCAATTGACTCTCTGAGAAACTAACTGTGTTTCCCACGCTTCTCTCTTTGTGACATGCAGAATCCACTTCCCCAAGGCAGGCACCTTCCTTTGCTCTGTAACCGAACTCAAGTTTGAGGTAAGAGCAGCCGTGACAGTCGAATACAAGCATGACTCCTGGGGCCAGCACCTGAACGAGTCTGAGAAGCGGGATTGGATGGTGGCTGGTCCATTGTTTGACATCCACGCAGATCCAGCAGAGAAGGTGGCAGCGGTTCACCTGCCTCATTTTATGTGCCTCAAAGGTAAGGCAGTTTGGAGATGGAAAAGGGGGGGGAATAAGGTGGGGTCCTGCTGCCTTCAATGTTTTCCTCTTAGACAGATTAGGTTCCTCAGCTCTGCAATTCATGATCATGGGCACCTCTCCTCTCTGCTCATTCTCGTACCCAGTTTTAGTTTCCCCTCTTAGAGTCTCTCCCAGACCACTTCCTTTCCAACCATCTTTGCCTCAGCCCACTGCTTTACTTGACCCATGGCTCCCCAGGCTCCACCTTCTCGTTTTGTAGGCCCAGAGAATGGCAGGAAGGGGGTTGCCCTAGCTCCCAGCAGTAAGTAGGATGCCACCACCACTTACGTCCACCTCAGCCTGATCCAGGGGACTCTGAGATCTTACAGGACACTCTTGAGGTTTAGGGAATAGGGGTTCAGCTTCACCCCACAGTATTCACAAGCCTGAAAAAATAAACAGTAGTAAGTAACCAAGCAGAAGACTCTTGATTTAGTACTGAGGCTTACTTGGAAGGAAGCACACACAACCCTTGAGGTAGAGATTAAGTTTATTTACATAGGGTAAGGGTAAGGAGAAAGAAAAGGCATACAAGAATCAGAGTAACCTTTGGAAACAATACTTCAGGCAAAAATAACAAAGGAATACCTAGATCTGCCCTATACCTAAGGGTCTTCCTAAGTATGGGCCTTCCTTCCAATAGGACATGGCAAGCCAGAAAGCAAGTTGAAGCATAAGGCAGAAGACAAAGTGGTGGTTCCAAGCCCCCTCCTTTTATACTCAAGCCCCCAACAACTCAAGGAAGATCTCTCTTAGCCAATAATAGGCTGGCTGGCACAGTGTTCCCAAACCCCGTAGGGGAGGATGAAAGTTCTCACAGGAATGCAGCTGAAATCATTCAGTTCACTTAACTAGGTCTTACTCTGACCCTGAAGGCCAGAGCCATCTCAAGATAACAGTCACACAGGTGGTTACATCACTACATGGACCTTCAGCGTGGCCAGGTGGAGTCCTGAGCTGCACTCGATTAGAGCACAAAAAGAAAAATTGATTTCTTGGCACTCTTAAACCGATTAGGTTCCTCAACTCTACCATTCATGGTCATGTACACCTCCCCCTCTCTGCTCATTCTCTTAGTTTTAGTTTCCTTCTTGGACTCTTCCTTGTGGCCTTTCCCCCTGACAACTTCTTATCCAACCATTTCCTCAACCCCTTGCTTCCCTTGACCTGCAGCTCTCCTCAGTCAGCACCTCCTCTGCTCCTAGGCCCAGAGAATGGTTTGAAGGCAGATGCAGTTCTACTGCTGAAGCTATGCAGGTCTTGCTCTGTAGACTACCCGGATGGGAGACTTCATATGTAAGACGCTCTGAGCAATTCTGAAGAAAGTGTGAGAATGAATGTTAATAGTAGTAATAGTTGTAGTACCCCTCTGCTTCTACTGCTCTTCTTTTTCTAGTCCATTACTATCTGAAGTAGTGCAACTGTAGGATTTTAACAACTAAGCCAACGGCAGCTAGAGACCCATCTATCTGCCCTTCTTCTCTGGGGTATTGAGGCAGTTCAGATCATTGTTATTTCCTTTACTCACTCACTTGCTACCACAAAATCTCTCAGTGTATCACAAAAGAGAGTGCAGGTAGTATTAGCGTATAATTACTGAATCCATTGTGTTGGGCTGTAGAACAACAGAATGAATTAGGAATCAAGGAATTTTAGTGTATGGCTCTAATCTAGTAATGAAGGAGGGAGAGAAGAATCTGTACCTTTTTCCTCTCCTTCCTTACTAGATCAGACCCCTATACTGTGTGCCTTTGCCTCTGGAGGGAGAAAACTCCTGGCCTGATTCATCCTAATCTCACTTGCCCACCTTCCCATTCCTACATATCCAAATAGACTCAGGAAAATGTTTGATCTTCTTGTGTGTCACTAATAACAAGGTAATTTGTAAAAAAGTAGATGAGAACCATTGTTTCCTAACCATCTATTCTCAGCTGGAAATATTGACACCTCCCAGGTGAAAATCGCCCATTTTGTTGATGCTGGGAAGCCTGGGATAATCCTGGAGGCACCATCGTGGATCAGGCCATTTCATGCTGTGTTGGAGAATCCCAAATTCTCTCTGCTGGGTGTGCTGATTAAACGCATCTACAATATGTTCTTCCCTATCCATTCTGTAGTGCAGCTTTATAAGGCAGACAAGAAGACCACAACAATGCTCCACCTCTATCTGATTCCCAATGACTCATCCTTGATAGAGGTAAGTGAGAACTTACAGGAGCCGATGAAAGAAGACATGGAAAGAATCATCATCCCCCTGCAGAGCAACAGGGGGGTGAATGTAGGTACAGTAATACCTTGGATTGCAAGTAACTTGGTTTGAGAGCATTTTGCAAGACAAGCAAATATTTAAATATTTATTTATTTATTTATTTATTTATTTTACTTGATATAGCAACGTCTTGCAATACAAGTACTGTAGTACGGCTTAAATTAAAACTCTCTGTACAAATTTTTTGTGGGGGGATTTCGTTTTGATTTAAGAGTGTTTTGGATTACAAGCACGTTTCCGGAACGAATTATGCTCTCAATCCAAGGCATGACTGTACTAGCTTACATTCATAAGATAGAACCACTTCAAGGGAGCATATATAAGTGGAACATCTTCCTAATCCTCAAAACTACAGTGGGGGCATTAGGATCAAGGCTGCCGAAAAAGCTCACAGTGTCCCCATACACACATCATCCCCACAGCATACTTTTTGCAGCTCAATTTTTCAAACTAAACCTGAACCCAATGAAAAGATCTGGGACTGGGATTGCAGCAGAGCTGTCCATGGTAATACAGGAGTGCTTAATTGCAAACCTTTAGGGCTGAACTACACATTTTGTGGCAACAAACGAGGGATTTTGACTGAGTGCGTACTTGGCTCTTTGCTAAGTGTACCAATATGATCTCGTTTTCAAACGTGAGCGTGTCTCATTCATCCATTACATTTTTGGGTGTGGATTTTTAAAGAAACAAACAAAACGCAGTTGGAAGCTTAAAAATGTAGTTTGTGAAGTGAATATGGCTGCGCATATACTTGCCTATTTGCAAGTCTGTTGCCTGATGCAGTTATAGATCCCTGCAAGTGCTAGATACCCCTTGGTTCCTCTGTCACTTAGCTGAGCATGGAAAAAACATCGCCATGAAAATGGTTAAATGATCCTTTCAGAGTTATCTTTTCAACGAAACTTCAGTTGCTTGCTCTGAGCCACTGCTATGAATGCCAGGGGACCACACAAGCAAATGATGCTGCTCTGAACTTTCCACCATTAGGGCAAGGGAGAGCAAAGCCCTTGCACAAAAGCCTTCTGTCCTATGTTTACCTGCATGGAAGTGAGATGGAAGGCAGAGCTAAGCATGAGGTAAGTGGCGAGATCTCTCCCTCAAACAGGGCCCCTTTCCTGGTTTGCCCTAATGCCTGGTGTTAAGTTCCTTCACCCAGAGTTCGTCAGCTGGATAAAACAGGTGTGAATGAATTAGGGATTTGAGAACTGAAATTAATCAGTCACTGAGGTCATCAGATAGCATGCTCCTGGTGGTTCCTCATGGACCTTTGGCCCAATTGGAGTCCACCAGGAGAAGGGCCTTCAGTGTGGCGGCTCCAGTTCTGTGGAACTCCCTGCCTCTGGAGGTCAGGCAGACTCTGACATTGTGCTGCTTTCAGTGCCTGCTGAGGACCCCCTTGTTCCGGGAAGCCTTCTCTGCTCTTCAACCACCGATGTAATTTTAGTTTGTTTTCCATGTATTACCATATATTTTTTTTCTTTTATCTGTTATTGTCTTTTTATTGTTCACCACTCTGGAATCTGCTTGATGTGGAGCGGTATACAAATACTGATGATGATTATGATGATGATGATAATAATATGATCCACCTCAGGTGGTAATGAATCGCCTTCCTCCTTCTCATGCAACCTTGAAATCTCAAGGGTTTCGTTTAAGGAGCAAGGCTATCCCATTTCTCTAGAGCCATGTACAAACATTACAGAGTGGGCTGAAACCATGGATCATAAACTGTGGACCTTTCCCTTTAAACAGGCCATCAAATATGAGGAGGAGAGATATAACTCAAGGCTAGTGCGGAAACACCCTCAGACAGATGAACCCTTATATGTTGGCTCTCGCTATCATGTAACCAGCTTAGCAGAACTTGGGATAAACCCAGAGGTTAGTAGACACATCATCTCAACATTATAAGAAATGGTTTTCATAACTCTTTTCTCTTGACTGCCCTTGCAGTCTTCCAGATCTTACAGAGATCTGATGCAGAATTTGTGGGTGGGTGGAATGTTTGGTTAACCTATTCTTAGAAAATGATAGAACCAGGGTTGCATGTATTTTAGCTATACCATGCAAGTGAAGGTACAGAATCATCTGGCATTCTGAAGCTTTCATTTTATAGACTGTACCATTGTTGAAGCAGATCCAGGCATGGGTCTGCTCAGCGATTGCCCCTGGAAGCTGATGTCAGCTTACTAAAAGGAAGGACAAGGTGCAGGCTTTATTACTATTATCAGAATCAGTCATTTTTTTTGTAAAATTCACATAGCAAAGAAAACAGGTCCTTGGCCTGAGCTGCTTACAGTCCAAGAGTGTGACTACATGTTACACTCACCATGTGGGAGCTCCAATGTCAAAAAGTCCCCCTGCAATGATGGAGGAACTGCTCTTATCTATCTCTTATCTTACCACTTATCTATCTCCTTAAAAGCTAATTGTCTCCTGCTTCTCCTCTCCAACACCTAAGGAAACTAACACAGCTTCTCTCTTGCTCTGTGTGTGATGATGGTGACCCCTCCAGGTGTCTTTGTTGGCAGGGGAGCCTTTAGAATGCTCCATAAGGAGAGCTCTCACATGGAGACTGTTACTGCAGCCTTCCCCAACCTGTTGCCTTCAAGATGTGCTGGGCTACTACTCCCATAATTCCTAGCTAGCATGGCCAATGGCCATGCTGGCTGGAAATTATGGGAACGGTAGTCCAACACATCTGGAGGGCAACAGGTTGGGGAAGGCTGCGGTAACATACATTCATACAGTCTAACAGCAGGACAAGCAAGGAAGACAGGGATCGGGAGAATCTGGCATAAGAAGGGAAGTGTGTGAACAAAACTGTAGCATATACTTAGTCTTTGTTTCAAGTGGGGATGAAGAATAAGGTGTAAATAAAAAGAAATAAATAGTGGGCTCTCTGTGGCCAAAGGAGGGAGAACTGAGCAGGATTTCAGTTTGGGGGAGAGTTGGGTTCAATGCACTGCATAGTTCCTTTAAAACAACCGGAATAAATTATGCAAAATAAGATAGTATATATTTACTTACGTAATTTATACCAGTTACAGAATTGAGCCTTCCTTGGAGCAAAATTTGGCCACATGCTTTCTAAAACTGAGCAATTATACAGCCCTGCACATGATTTTCTAAAAGCAGAAAACCTCTCCAGTGTGCCAAGGATGGTCTGTAGATTGTTACTTGTATTTTTCAACTGCGGTCCAATGACTGAAAATTCTCCCTCTTTACCAGGAACTGGAGTTTTCCTATATGAACCCAGGACAGCTGCAGCCCTTTGTGGAAGTCAACACTGGAAATAGAGAGAGAATAAACCTTAGCTTGAAAAAGAAAGAAAACCATTGCTCTGTTTGGGATGCTTGGCTGGGACCAGGTATATACTGGTGGCAGTGTGAAGATGATGATGATGATGATGATGATGATGATGATGATGATGATGATGATATTTTCTTGCAGCCTTCTTAACACACACACATTTAAGCTCCGAACTGTATCCAATAAAGTTGTGGCCATTTTTAACCCACCTAAGCCTATGCAATGCATAGATTTATTCTCTCACCCTGCCCCACTCAACAATATGGACACTATTAAATTTTATTTTTTAAAGTTAACAGCAAACATTGAAACTGTTCAAAATATAGAAATGTTTGGAACAGCAACCTGGAGTCTTAAATTTAAGATCTGAAAAGCATGGAGAAAAAGAGTAGAGACTCAAGTTTGCCCTGACTCGATCCAATCTAGTGTCAATTGACAGAATAATGATCATTTTTGGTAACAAATGTTCAGAAGTGCAGCATTACCCTTCCCTGAAATGATAAAGCACTGATATAAACATAATAGGCTCAATTCTTTTTCTCTCTCTCCTTCTATCCTAGAGGATGTGCTGATTCCCACAACTCCAGAGGAGCAGCGTGTTTCTAACACAGGACATAGCAAAGAACGAAAAGGTACTTACAAGGGACCGTGCCCCTGAGCACAAATCAGCCTGACTGTACAGTGGGGATACATCCCAGAGACCTTGTTGATACCACATCCCTCTCCTTAATCAAACACATTAGACCACCCTTGCCCAACCTGGTGCTCTTCACAAACTCCAAAGGTGTTGGATTACAACTCCCATAATTCCCAGCCAGCATCTGTAGAGCACCAGATTGGGGAAGGCTACATTAGACTATACCCTCTCATGTCCAATAGAAGGTTGGGAATTTTTGTTGGGATTGCAGCATGGAAGGAAAGTTTTCCCCAGGCACTGTGATCAGGTGATGAAACAATAATGCAACACCAAACTATGCATTCTATGTAATGTGTAGTTTGGCCCTTAGGCTGAAGTAGAAGAATGTACATGTAAAAGGCAAGGGGGCTGTGGAAGACCATGCAGAGAAAGAAAAAGAGCAAAACCATGGAGACACATGAACAATTCCAATGAGCACAAAAAAATTGGAAGTATCGTAAGAAAACAGGTTGGCTGCATAAGGAGCTTCCTGATGAGCTCAGATTTAAAAGGAACATGCATACAGGAAGGAGGGGCAAATCACTATGGATGAGTACAAATCATTTGCCAAAACTTGTAGGGAGAATCTCAGGAGGGCTAAATACTCAAAATGAGCTTAGGCTTGTGAGTGATGTTAGAAATAACAGACAGAGTTTTTGACTATGTTCAGAGCAAGAGGAACAAGGAAATGGCCATTTCCAGAGGGATAGCCGGTTTAGTCTATCAAGGCAACAGCAGCAGCAAGAACAGAGAGTCCTGTGGCACCTTAAAGACTAATTAATGTATTATGGCATAAGCTTTTGTGGCTAGAGTCTGCTTCCTCAGATGCAGGGTGTGTAAACCTCATATGGCAGGTGTATGGACCAGTCTGTATCTAGGCAAGGAAATGGTAGATCTGCTGTGTGGAGAAAAGTTAGTGGGTGAAAGAGAGAAGGTGGAGCTACTCGAATCCTCCCCTTTTGTGGCAGCAGCCTGGTTATGGAATTCCCTCCCCAAAGAAGTGAGACTGGCCCCATCGTGCCTGATGGCATTTAGGCAGGCAGTGAAAATATTTTTATTCTACTTGGCCTTTAATGGTTTTTAATATAAGACTGAAGGTCTTTAACTATGCTCCTTTTGATTTTAAGCTTCTCATTTTAATCTTATTATTGTTTAAATAGATCTGATGGTGTTTTCATGTTGTTATGGATTGTAACCTGCTTTGTGTGCTCTTATTAGGGACAAAAAGTAGTATAAAAATGCTTTTATGAATAAATAAAATGCTTTGCCTCTGTCTTCCCCAAGGGAAACTATGCTCAACCTGACAAAAATAGATCAAATGCTAAAGAGAAGGCATTGCAGTCCAAGAGAGGTGAAGGAAAGCAGTGATATGGGAGCACCTGGCCCCTCTAAATGAATTCTAGTCTTTAGGACCAGACAAATTGCATCCGAGGGTACTAACAGAACCTGGAGTTGTAATCTCAGAGCCTCTGTCTATAATTTCTGAAAATTCTTGGAGAACGGATGAAGTGCCGTGACTGCTGGAGGCTGGCAAACCTTGTCCCCATCTTCAAAAGTGCAGGGGGAGAGGATCCAGGCAACTACCAACTGCTCAGCTTGAGATCGATACCTAGAACGGTCAAGGACAGACAGATCATTAAGCAGTTACGGGTGATTCCAGAAGAGGCTTGTTTTAAGAGCTGTGCTGAAATTTTATTCCATCTTTCTTTAACTATTCTCATTCCATTTGACAGAGAAGAAACTGCTTTAAAAATATGTTCAAAGGAGAAGGAAATTTGAGAGAAACTCTCATGGGAGGGGTTTGTGGTTCTTGTGCTTACCTTACTTGTGAGGTGGCTGAGGTCTGTGTGTGTGTTCTGTCTTTCATTGTACAATCATCTCTCTTGCCGCCTGCAGCCTCCCTGGCTTCCCACACTTCAATTAAAGTCCAGGGGAAGACATCATGACATCCTTCTGCAACGGGCTTTTTTCAGGTCAGGAAGTGTGGGCAGCCAGGGAGACTGCAGAGTGACAGAGGGATCTATAATAGAAAGAACTTTCGCATCACCCTCGGCCACCTCACAACGATGAGCTCAACCCCCCCCCCCACCAAAATGGTGGCAGTACAGAACCTGTGCTACAACCACTGCTAATCGTGAGCCCCACCTCTGAGAAACTGTTGGAGAATTTCTTCTCCCCTTTGAGAAATTTGGTGAAATGGCCCCTTAATTTCTCTGCCCATAAATAGGGTGGAGAATTTTGAAGGGCCATTTGCGCACAACTATACTTTTATTGTGTAATGGCTCATGGATTTTATGGAGAGCTCTTCTATTTGTAACCCTCCTGTGTTTTTCCACCACTTCTTCCATCTATTTGCTTACCATGGTAAACCTTTTAAGGAGGGAAAGATGGAATAGCTGCACAATCTTCTGATTCATAGCACTGGGAACCCTCTGTCCGGGAGCATTTCAGAAAGAATGCTGTGATAACAAACAGCTAGCATGGGATTATCAAGAACAAGGCATGCCGGACTCACCTTATCTTCATTTTTTTATAGTGATTAGCCTGGTAGATCAGGGGAATCCTGTGGACATAACTCCATTTCATCAAGGTGTTATCTCGAGATCTCTCTAGTGCCAAGGTCAGAGCAAGACTCAGTTAAATGGATTGAATGATCCCAGATGCATTCCGGTGGGAACTTTTAGCACCTCCCCAGGGGGTTGGAACGCTGTTCCACCCAACATGTGATTGGCTAACAGAGATCTCCTTGGAGTTGTCAGGGGCTTGAGCATAAAAAGAGGGGGGTGGGCTATAGCCACCCACTGTCATTTTCTTCATTTGGTTTCATGTGTCTTCATCTTGCTTTTGGCTTGTGACTATGAGCATCACCTTTTGGGGTCCTGTCCTGTTGAAGACCCCTGGCTAGGTACGTAGAGAGAGGTGTAGGTAACGTTTGGGTTTTTTTGCCTGAAGTATTGTTTCCAAATGTTACTCAAGTTCTTGTATGCCTTTTACTCTTCTTTCACTTTGTAAATAAACTTAACACCTACTTCAAGAATTGTATGTACTTTCTTCCAAGTAAGCCTTGGTACTAAATCCAGAGTCTTCTGCTTGGTACCGTTTAACATTTTAGGCTTGGGAATAGAGTGGGGTAGAGTGAACCCCTGCTCCCTAAGCCTCAAGGGTGTCCTCCAAGGTCTGAGAGTCCCCTGGCTCAGGCTGAGGTGGATGTAAGGGGTGGCGGCAGCCTACTTACTGCTGGGAGCTAGGCTAACCTTCTTCCTGCCCTTCACATGGTGGCAAAGGGGGGGATAAGATACTGTTTTGGTAAAGGTGGTGTGAGAACCTTTGGAACTTTGCTACAACAGTTCATTATTTTTTGTTAGCCAGAAGAATGCAGGCTAGGTTGAGTCTGGCTCAAGACTGGGTGCTTGCAGCTGCCTCTCTGTTCAGACAGCCCAGGCAAGAGCAGCAGAAGCTGTGGATTTAACTTCCAGAGGATGGACATGGGAGCCTCCTCTTCAGAATCTAGAGAGAGGAGGGACAGGGCTGGTCTGCACTCTGGCAACTGTTGCTGAATGGTCTCTAGATTCAGAGGCTGGCTGAGCTCCCAGTCTGGGGAAGAGGATGCCCTGCAGAGGTTTGCTGTGTCCAAATGGGACAGTGGCAGTGACCAGCTGGATGGGGATAATAGGAGACTGGCAAGCTGGGAAATGAGAAGCACAGCAAGCATATCAGTGCCAGATGAAACTTTTAGAAATGCAGCTGAAAGCCATGGAAGTGCAAGCATGTCCTGCAAGCAAGGTCTGAGAGTCCCCTGGCTCAGGCTGAGGTGGAAACAGCCTTCGTACTGCTGAGAGCTAGGGCAACCCGCCCGTCCCTTCACACATGGCATCTCACGAATATGAAGTGGAAATACACAGGCAAGCAATGGAGAAAGAGGTGGGGCATCTCCAAAATAAACCTTCTCATTGGTGGCTCAGGGAAGTGGGCTTTGTGTGTGTATTTATAAAGAGACTCTGCCTAAGCACCCTAGCTGGGTAAGGAGGCTTTCTTAACCTTTGTCAGACAAACTCAGGGGCTGCGAAGTTTCATTCCCAAGTCCCAGGAGCTTCTCTGAGCTGTGCCCTGTGGGCGGGCATATCAAGCAGAATTGCCCCAAGCTCCTGGCCAAGCCCCGAGAGCATCGTCCTTCCTCTGGGAAGGTAGGACGGGTCGTCGCCCCAGCATCAAATCACCCAGAGGAGAGCGGGGAGGAGAGGCAGTCCGCCTTTTCCCAAGAGGACGACTCAGAAGATCCAGACCAGAACCGACCGACCCTGTGGGAGGTGGGACTCCTCGGGAGCCGTTCCCCAAGCATCCCTTCTGCGGATCGTGTCCCCGGAGCAGATGTGCTGGAGCCAGAACCAGTTCTGTGAGTCCATCTGTGTGAACACTCCCTCGAGGAGGGAGTGATGCCATCAGCCCTTAAGGAGGCAGTAATAAGACCACTTCTAAAGAAGCCCTCCTTAGATCCCCAAGATTTGAACAACTTTCGCCCAGTCTCCAATTTGCCATTTCTGGGCAAGCTGATTGAGCGAGTGGTGGATGGGAGGGAACATGCTGAAACTGAACCCCGACAAGACCGAGGTACTTCTGGTAGGAGACAAGGGAAGGTTAGGGGATGTTGACCTGGTGCTGAATGGGATACATCTACCCCTGAAGGACCAGGTCCGTAGCTTGGGGGTCATTCTAGACTCCCAGCTGTCCATGGAGTCTCAGGTGTCAGCTGTGAGCCAGGTGGCGCTGTATCAGCTCCATCTGATACGGCAGTTGCGCCCCTACCTTCCTAATCAGCTCCCATCAGTGGTTCATGCCTTGGTCTCCTCTCACCTAGACTACTGTAATGCTCAGTTGAAGGCACATTTGGATGAAGCCGATTATTTAGATCCATGCCAGTTGGGCTTCAGGCCTGGACATGAGACGGAAACGGCCTTGGTCGCCTTGGTGGATGATATGAGGAGGGCTTTGGATAGGGGCGAATGCTCTTTTCTAGTCCTCCTCGATCTCTCAGAGGCTTTTGATACCATTGACCACGGTATCCTCCTGGGCCGCCTGGAGGGGTTGGGCATGGGAGGCACTGTATTGCAGTGGTTCCGGTCCTTCCTTTCTGGATGGTACCAGAGGGTAGTTCTTGGGAAGGAGGCTTCGGACCCTCGGCCACTCACTTGTGTGGTGCCGCAGGGTTCCATCCTCTCCCCGATGTTATTTAACATCTACCTGAAGCCGCTGGGAGCTATCATCAGGAGGTTTGGGGTGCGCTGTCATCAATATGCCGATGACACACAGCTCTACCTCTCCTTCAAGTCCTCACCAAGGTTGGCTGTTGAAACCCTGTCCAAGTGCCTGGAGTCAGTGGGTGGCTGGATGGGAGGGAACATGCTGAAACTGAACCCCGACAAGACCGAGGTACTTCTGGTAGGAGACAAGGAAAGGTTAGGGGATGTTGACCTGGTGCTGAATGGGATACATCTACCCCTGAAGGACCAGGTCCGTAGCTTGGGGGTCATTCTAGACTCCCAGCTGTCCATGGAGTCTCAGGTGTCAGCTGTGAGCCAGGTGGCGCTGTATCAGCTCCATCTGATACGGCAGTTGCGCCCCTACCTTCCTAATCATCTGCTCCCATCAGTGGTTCATGCCTTGGTCTCCTCTCACCTAGACTACTGTAATGCACTCTACATGGGGTTCAGAAGTTGCAGCTGGTACAGAATGCAGCAGCTCGCCTGATTAAAGGCTGCCGCTGGCGTGATCACATCACTCCAGTGCTCAGAGTTGCACTGGCTACCAGTTGTTTGCCGAGCCAAATTCAAGGTGTCATAGAATCATAGAATCATAGAAAAGTAAAGTTGGAAGGGGCCTACAAGGCCATCGAGTCCAACCCCCTGCTCAATGCAGGAATCTAGGTCAAAGCATCTCTGACAGATGTCTGTCCAGCTGCACCTTGAATGCCTCCAGAGTGGGAGAGCCCACAACCTCCCTAGGTAGTTGATTCCATTGTCTTATTGCTCTGACAGTCAGGAAATTTTTCCTGATGTTTAGGTGGAATCTAGGTTCCTGTAACTTGAGCCCATTATTCCGTGTCCTGCAAACTGGGATGATCGAGAAGAGATCCTTGCCCTCCTCTGTGTGACATCCCTTCAAATACTGGAAGAGTGCGATCATATCTCCCCTCAGTCTCCTCTTCTGAAGGCTAAACATGCCCAGTTCTTTCAGTCTCTCCTCATAGGGCCTTGTTTCCAGTCCCTTTATCATCCTTGTTGCCCTCCTCTGAACCCTCTCCAGTTTGTCTATGTCCTTCTTAAAGTGAGGTGCCCAGAACTGGACGCAGTACTCAAGATGAGGCCTAACCAGTGCCGAGTAAAGGGGAATTATCACTTCCCGCGATTTGGAAGCTATACTTCTATTAATACAGCCCAAAATTGCATTTGCCTTCTTTGCAGCCACATCGCATTGCTGGCTCATATTCAGTTTGTGATCTACCACAATTCCAAGATCCTTCTCACTTGTAGTATTGTTGAGCCAAGTGTCCCCCATTCTGTAACTCTGCATTTGGTTTCCTCTCCCTAGGTGCAGCACTTGGCATTTATCCCTATTAAATTTCATTCTGTTGTTTTCGGCCCAGCGCTCCAGCCTATCGAGGTCACTTTGAATTTTGTTTCTGTCTTCCAGAGTAGTAGCTGTTCCACCCAACTTTGTGTCATCTGCAAATTTGATAAGCATTCCCTGTACCTCCTGATCCAAGTCATTAATAAAAATGTTGAAGAGCACCGGGCCCAGGACCGAGCCCTGTGGTACCCCGCTCGTTACCTCTCCCCAGTTTGAGAAGGAACCATTGATAAGCACTCTTTGAGTCCGATTCTGTAGCCAATTGTGGATCCACCTGATAGTTGTTCCATCTAGCCCACTCTTAGCTAGCTTACTAATCAGGATATCATGAGGCACTTTGTCGAAAGCTTTGCTGAAGTCCAGATATATAATGTCCACAGCATTCCCACAGTCCACAAGGGAGGTTACCCGATCAAAAAATGAGATCAGATTAGTCTGACAGGATTTGTTCTTGACAAATCCATGCTGGCTTCTAGTAATCACTGCATTGTTTCCAAGGTGCTTGCAGACTGACTTCTTTATAATCTGCTCCAAAATCTTCCCGGGGATTGATGTCAGACTGACTGGCCTATAGTTCCCAGGTTCCTCCTTCTTGCCCTTTTTGAAGATGGGAACAACATTTGCCCTCCTCCAGTCGTCTGGCACTTCACCTGTCCTCCATGATTTCTCAAAGATAATAGACAGTGGTTCTGAGAGTTCTTCTGCCAGTTCCTTTATTACTCTAGGATGCAGCTCATCAGGCCCTGGAGATTTAAACTAGTTCAGAGTAATCAGGTGCTCCTTGACCGTTTGCCTATCAATCTCAAGCTGCAATCCTGCCCCTTCAGTCTGCACTTCAGGTTTGCCAGGGGGGTCATAGACCCTCTTTTGGGAGAAGACCGAGCTGAAGTAGGAATTGAACACTTCTGCCTTTTCTTTGTCTTCTGTTATCAATTTGCCATCCTCATTGCGTAGTTGAACCACCAGTTCTTTCTTCTGTCTTTTACTGTGCATGTATCTGAAGAAAGCTTTTTTGTTGCTTTTAGCATTCCTCGCTAATCTTAGCTCATTCTCAGCTTTAGCCTTCCTGACACTATTCCTGCAGTTCTGTGCTACCTGCCTGTACTCTTCACTTGTAGCCTGTCCTTCCTTCCACTTCCTATACGTGTCCTTTTTTGTTTTCAGGTCATCTTTGAGTTTATTGTGAAGCCACATTGGCTTCTTCTGTTGCCCTCTGCCTTTTTTCCTTGTGGGAATTGTTTGCAATTGTGCCTTTAAAATTTCCTTTTTTAAAAACTCCCACCCCTCCTGGGCTCCCTTTCTCGTGAGAGTCACTTGCCATGGGATCTTACTAATAATTGTTCTGAGTTTGTTAAAATTGGCTTTCCTAAAATCCAGGGTACGTGTTTGGCTACACTCAGCTTTTGCTTCCGTTAGGTGTTGGCATTGACCTTTAAAACCCTGTACGGCTCCGGTCCAATATATCTCAAGGAGCGCCTCCAGCAACATCAAGTAGGCTGCTCAACAAGATCTGCCACAGACGGCCTTCTCCCTGTCCCATCAGCCAGAGAAACCAGGCTGGTGGGGACTAGGAGGAGGGCCTTTTCTGTGGCAGCCCCCAATTTATGGAACTCTCTCCCCAGTGACATCCGCCATGCCCCTTGATTAGCTTCTGCTGTGCATTAAAAACGTGGCTTTTCAGGCGGGAATATGGGGTGGGTTAGGATTTTTAAGTTTTGTTCTGTTTTCAATTGTATTTTGTACTGTGTGCCCCCCCCCCCCCGTATTTTATTGGATTGTACATCGCTCAGAGTGGCTGGATGTCTGGCCAGATGGGCGATTCATAAATATAATAAATAAATAAACAATGTCCCCCATGTGGGTTATAGGGACACGGGGGCTGACGTAACTGCCCTACCCTGGGGAATTGTGAAGTAGTCCCAGTTTCTGCAGAGGTGCACCTGTGCTATAAAACCCTACAACTCCCCTGATATAGCTGTTCCCCTGGCCCGAGTTTGGGTAAAGTACCGGGGGTGGGAGGGGGAGATGGATGTCATCGTGCATGGACAGAAGGAGTGGGGGATCATAATAGGGAATGATTTAGCATTCCGGGTGGCCAAGATGGGGGTAGTGACCTGTAGTAAGGCCAAGCAACTGCCCTCCCGGCGGGCCGGCGGAACCCCGATCCCCACTCCTGGCTCAGACAATGGGGTCAAGGTGGCCAGGGAGCCTGACATCCTTCCATCCCCCCCCAACTGGGAAACCCCCCCCCCCGCCGAGAGGAAATCTGCTGAGTCAAGGGGTGGAGGGTTTTTGCCCCAATGGCAAGGGACTTTGGGACCCAGACCGCATTCCAAGAGGAGCAACAGAGGGACACCTCCCTGCAGGACTGTCGAGCCGAAGCCGTCCACGCTCTGGAACTGGCAAGCTGGGCCGCTTGGTTTTTGTGGTATGCCGGAGCTCTCTACCAAGAATTCCTCCCCAGATCAGAAGAAATGACAGTTGGTGGTGCCCAAAAAATACTGCAGGGCAGTACTCCAGTTAGCCCACAATGTAGCCTGGGGAGGACATTTGGGGCAGAAGTGGACTCTGGCTAGAGTGACTGAGGGTTTCTACTGACCAATGGTGGCGAATGAAGTAAGGGAGTACTGCCGGTCCTGCGATGTATAATTATGCCGGTCCTGTGGCATAATCGGGACCACCCCAAAGCCCCTCTACAGCCCCTGCCAGTGGTCGGCACCCCCTTTGAAAGAGTGGGGCTCGACATCCTAGGTCCCCTGAATCATCCCACCAAGACTGGAAAGAAATTTGTGTTGACTGTTATTGACTTTGCCACCCACTATGCCGAGGCTTTTGTGCTAGCCTCTATGTGGCCAGCCTGGCTAAGACTCTCGTTTCTCTTTTTGCCCGCCTAGGAATGCCCCAAACTGTTGTTTCGGACTGTGGCATGGGGTTTGTGTCCAAGCTGTGAAAAAAAATGTGGGAGCTGGGCGGCGTGGAACATTTGACGTCAGTGCCATATCACCATGAGACTAATGGGCTGGTTGAGTGTTTTAATCAGACTTTGGGGAAGATGATCTGTGCCTATGCGGCCAAGCACCCCGGGATTTGGGATCAAGCTGTCCCCTACCTGTTGTTTGCATACCGGGACTCACCCCAGGAGAGCCTAGGATTCTCCCCAAATGAACTAATGTTTGGACAGGAATTAAGGGGGTCTTTAGCCTTGCTGCGGGTGGAGTGGGAGGGGGCAACGACCGACTCTCCTCTGCCGGTGCATACGTTCATGCAGCAGCTTCCAAGACACACTCAGAGATGTACGGGAGGCCGCCCAGCAGCATCTGAGGGCGGCGCAACAACGACAAAGTGAGTGGTACAATCGGACCGCAGTACCATGGACTTTTGAGGTGGGCGACCAGGTGTTGGTGTTGAGACCCACAAGGACTAATAAATTGTGTCTGAAATGGGAAGGTCTGGGAACAGTGGCGCAGAAGGTGGGGGAGGTGAATTACCAAGTAGCCTTCCCAGGGCAGCCAGGGCATGTGGATATGCTAAAGTTGTAAGTGGAGCGCACACCCGATGTAAGATGTGTACGGGAATGTACTGATAAGGATTTTGCTGAGGGCGACCTGTTAGGAGAATGGGGGCAAGGGGGAGCTAGAAGAAATTGAATTGTCCCCGGCCCTTTCTGACGAACAGAGGACCCAAATGAAAGAGGTCTTAGAGGACTTTCAGCCTATGTTCTCTGATTGCCCTGGTCGGACCACCCTGGTGTAGCATACGATTTTGACGGGGGATAGCCCCCCTTTGCAGTCTCTTCCGTACAGGGCTGTGGGGCCCCACGCCCAGGTTATTGCGCAGGAGTGCAAGCTATGCTCGATCTGGAGGTCACTGTGCCCAGTTCCAGACCCTGGTACTCCCCGATTGTGTTGGTGGCCAAAAAGGATGGGGGGGGGGTCCGCTTCTGTGTAGACTACCGGAAAATCAACTGGGTGACCGTCCTTGACCCCTACCCTATCCTGAACATGGATGTCCTGCTAGAGAGGTTGGGGTGGGCAAGGTACATAACCACCCTAGACCTGACCAAGGGGTACTGGCAAGTTCCCTTAGATCCTCATGCCGCCTTGAAATCTGCCTTTGTTACCCACCTGGGGCTCTTTCAGTTCACTGCCCTCCCATTTGGAGTTTGGAACGGTCCTGCAACCTTCCAAAGGCTAGTGAATGGACTTTTGAACAGGTTTGGGGAGTTTGCATGTGCTTACTTAGATGATATTGCCATTTTTAGCTCCACTTGGAAGCAGCACTTGCAACACGTCTGCCAGGTATTCCAGAAGATTCATGAAGCAGGGTTGACCATGAAGGTGAAGAAATGTCATGGGAGCCCAAAGGCTGGGGGAAGTAGAATATTTGGGACATGGGGGGGGGGGGGGCGGTAGCATCAAACCACTAGAAGCCAAGGTAGATTCAGTCCGCAACTGGCCCCGTCGGGCAACCAAGAAGCAAGTTCACCGTAAATTTGTGCCCCACTTTAGCCAGCTAGCTGCCCCTCTCACTGACCTGTGTAAAAAGCTGCAACCGCTCAAGGTACAGTGGTCAAGTGCCTGTCAGGTAGCCTTCGATGGGTTGAAAGCCTGCCTCACGGCAGCTCCCATCTTGTAGGCGCCTGACTTTGATTCTCCTTTCGTATTGCAAACAGACGCCTCAGAGGCAGGAATGGGGGCTGTTCTGTCGCAGGAGCAGGTAGGCAATGGGGCGCAGCCCTTGCCCCATCTCAGTAAAAAAAATTCTGCCCAGGGAGCGCAGCCTAGCCACAGTAGAAAAAGAATGTCTGGCAGTAGTGTGGGCAGTGACCAAACGTCGACCCTACCTCTGGGGGCAACGATTTCTGCTTCAGACCGATCACTCCCCATTGTGCTGGCTTGATTGGGTTAAAGGGTCCAACCAGAAACTCCCACGATGGAGTCTAGCCCTGCAGGACTTTGATTTCACGGTAGAACACATTAAGGGCAAAGAAAACATCCTGGCGCTGGCGGATGGGTTGTCTAGGGCTTTCTCGCCGGACGAAAATAGATAGGAATTGGGGTGTTCAAACCCCAATGCCATCTTTCCCAAAGTGGGGGGATGTGGAGAAAGCCTGAGCACACACGGTGACATGAACCCCGACATAGTTTTCCCCTTTTGCTGACACCACTCTTTCTGCATAATCCCCACCTGGGGGACAGGAGACAAAGTTCGGGTCAGACTGGTTGCACGTGACCACATCTGCATACCATCAATAGGGCGCATTTACATCTATCCACATTGAAGGGCATAACATTCCAAAGGTGGGGGGGCAGTCTCAAAGAGCTGCAAAGTACCCCAAAGTATCCAGGAGATGCCAGAAAACATGAGGCGCCACCACCACGTAGGGCAGAACCAGCCCACCTGGTCATCGAGGGCGGGGGAGGTTGTGGGAGAGGGTAGAAAAGACAAGAACAGAAGGACAAAGGGTTGTTGGTAACACAGTGCAGGCTTGCATGGGTCAGGTCTCTGGCTCCGGTCAGGACCAAGCAACTTCCAACCCCGGGCAGGGCGCCCGGAGATCGGCTACACAGGCCGCTACGCTAATTCCGTAAGTCAGATTCTCTGATGTGAAGTTATTTTCTTGCAATACGCTAAGCCACTACCTCGTTGTGTATTGAAGCTTTCCGCTTAAGCTATCTTTATGAACTCTGTCTGTTTATAGCGTGAAATTCCTAGTAGTTTATTAGTTCCGCTCCATTAAAGGTGATATAAACAAACTTGTTTCTGACCTCAATACGATTCCTCGTCAGCAGATAGTAGTGGCTGGGTTTAAATTGCCCAGAAGCCGCGTAAAGGGCATCTTCTCAGTGCCAGTTAACCCGTTAAGTGCCGAACTCGCGCAAAGAACCAGTTCGGTTCTGGTCCTCCACAGATAATAAATCAGCATCTTCCACCCTTTCCCCCAGTACTGGAGCTAAACTAACTTTAGGGGGAGCCAAGGACTGCAAACCAAATTTATAACGAACAGACTATGGGTAGTGATAACACCCAACCGCCATTGCATATGAAATTCCCAGTTCAACTCTCATAGTTTGGATAGCCCAGGCCCTCTGAGCTGCTGGGCAGCCCCTGAACATGGGACTTTGGGCTCCCCCACAATTACAACACTAAGGAACAGGAGAGCCACCACACTGATCAAAGGAGTGAGGGCCCACACATTTCCTACACCACAGACTAACTACCCCAACACACAGCTACCACGTGTCTAAACACCTGGCACCAGAAGCATCAAAGAGGAGGGCGACTATAAGGCCTAACCCCCAAAGGCCTGGTATCCAAGAAATACCAGGACAGGAAGAACCTGCACCTTAAATGAGAAAAGAACGGGAGTAACAAACTACCCCATCACACTTAGATGTTAAAAGTTTAAATAGAGTAACTCTATTTTCCCCTAGGAACCTCTTAATAGCAGCCTCGGAAGAAACGAGGCAGCTGACCAATCACTTTTAGCTTCCCTAAGGTTTTAACACTTCATCAGCCTGATCTTTGCTTTTGCACTCCACTAATAAAGCATCACCCTGCATACGTCAAGCCTGCACTATATATCCCCTAACCACCTCCTTTAGCCACTCTGCCATCTTCACAAGGTTCGCGTCCCCCAACTTCATGTCCTGCGCAAATGACTTAATTACAACAAAATTTCCTTGCTTTTTCCCTTCTGAGAAAGGTCAGCAACAGAACCTCCCACCATCAGCTAGCCCCATTTTCTTCTTTTCTGCCCATACCCCTGTCCCCTCATCCTCCTCGAACCCATCTTCCGCATAGCCCTCTTTACTCTTCCCTAAATTAGGAGGTAATATTCCTTCCATCACGCTCTACCCTGAACCCAGCTGCAAACGTCACAGGCTTCTCTCATGCAAACCTTCCCCACTGAGTCTGCCCTGAGATCACTCCTCCCGCCGTCACCCAAACCAACACTCCCCAAACTTGCCACACCCTCCTCAGTTCGGGCAAACGCCGCTCCGCCTTTTCCTCTTCCGCCTCCCAGGGAAAGCAACCAATCAGCTGTGAGGAAGAAAGGCGCGGGAAAAGTCCGAGAGCACTGCGCAGGCGTCTACCCGGTGACGCGTAAAATTGATTTAGCGCGCGAGCTGGAAAGACGCAGAGTGGTTCGTTTGTCTGATGTGGTGACGGTGGGGATACAGAGGGAGGCAGAGAGGAGCGGCAAAAGCCCTCCATAGTGGCGCCACTGCTCTGTTTGAGTTCCTGGGCTGGAGGGAGTTGGGAATGGTGGGAGAGAAGAGGGGGAGTTGCCTCCGCCAGCCCGCCATTGCTTGAGTCCGGGGTGGGGGAGGAGGGAGAGGAGGCTGCCAGGCCGAAGAAGATCTTACACCAGGCAGGTGTGCGGGGAGAGGAAGAGGAGAGAGGGCTCCGCGGTGGCAGCGGTGATTGAATCAAGTGGGGACAAGGAGAGGGCGAGGCGAAGGCAGGCCGGTCAGGCTGCTTTTGTCTTGGATCACAACACAGCGGCCACTCCGTCGCTCTAAAGTGGGCTGCAGCCTTCAGCGTGCAAGCATCAAGACCACTGTAGAGTTGGTGGGCACGGGATTGTCAACTGATGGGGAAAATATCCCTCCCTCTGTGCCTTTAAACAGCAGCTAGATTGCAGAAATCATCAAGTGCAAACTGCCTTCTCTGCCCCCCTACTTTCCTGCTAAAGGCTGCAGGGGAACGGGTTATTTGAGAAGTTGGCAATGTTGCGCATAGGTCTATATACGGAGACTGTGGGGGCTGGATGGATGTGCCTCTTTTATTTATTATATTTATACCCCACCTTTTTTCCTGCAAGGAACCCAAGGTGGCTTACATAATCCTCCTCTCCATTTTATCCTCACAACAACCCTGTGAGGTAGGTTAGGCTGAGAGTCAGTGACTGGCCCATAGTGAGTTTTATGGCCAAGCAGGGACTAGAACCTGGATCTCCCGAGTCCCAGTCCAACACTCACCACTACGCCACACTGGCTTCTGACTACTGACCCCAGGAAGGAGTCAGTTCTATGGTATTGTAAGAGATCCAGGATGTTGTGAAAACACAGCTATCCCCTAAACTAATCTACTATTCCACCCATCCCAGGCTCTTGGGCATTTCTCTGTTAACGTGGGATAAGTGGGTTTTTATATGCCCTTGAACACACCTAACAGTGCCAGCTCTGCTTCCCGCACTGAGGGAGGGGGATATTTGGGTTTTGGCTGCCCCTCCTTCCCACAGAATGTGTGTGGAGATGCCTATCCTGCCTTGTCTTGTCTAAAATCCCTCAACTGTTCCCCTCATGAGGTGATTAACTTGGAGAAGGGAACCTCAGGATGGATAAAATTAAGCTGCAAGCCTATTCCTGGGAGTAAGTCCCATTGAACTCAATGGTGCTCTTCTCAATAAAGATGTATAGGATTGTACTGTACATACCTTGTAAATATGGGGAGTGGGTGATCATTAATATTATCTTAAAATTTACCAAGTGACTTTTTAATCCAGCCAGCTCTGTTTGCTTTGCCCCTGAGGTGTTTGTATAAAACACATTTTCCTCGTCTTTAGTACCTCATCAAATTCCCTCATGGGCAAAACTCTTTAGAAAAGGGTGCCTCTCCTTGAGCATAGACGCAATGCCAGTGAGGCCAAACAGATACTGCACCTTGTCAATTATGGGCTAACAGAAATAGCCCAAAATGTACAAGGTGTTTATTTTATTCATCTCTACACCCTATTAGTTTTGCTCTTGAGGTGTTATGTGTCTGTGGAGATGCCATTTCCTGTTCTTTTTAAGCCCCTCATCAGTTTCCCTCTTGCAGGCATGAAAAGGACAAGAAAAGGTGTTCATACACATGCACAAATACCCCAGGTAAATAAAATGGGGGCTTGGGCTGGAAGAAATAAACTCCCAGGAACTTGTGGGCTACAAAAATGATAGGGCCTCGGACAAGAATGTTAGAAAAGTGGAAGGCTAAACACAAGGTCTGGTAGCCTCCAGAAGCTGCCTTGTAAAGCAGACAGGCTCCCTTGCTGACTCTGAGGATGCAAATCACTGATTTCCCATCCTGTTCCATCTGGTATGGGCCCCTGGTTGCGTTCACTTTTAATTTACAGTGTACCAATACTCATTTCCAGCCCACAGGGGACGAGAGGGGAGAACACAGGAACGTTGGATATCTGGGAAGTGGGCGGTGGGGAGTTGCTCGTTGGGACAATCCCTGGCAGTTCCCAAATCACAAGTGAAGATGCGCTCCTTATGCACGCTGGCTTTTTGCGGCTTAGCCACCCCTCCATAAACATGCATAGGATTGAGCTGTTAACGTTGGTATGTGAAAGCACCTTAAAACCCTATGCTTTCACCCACAAAGTCTGGGAAAGTGCTGAAAGAAAACTTGAAGGAAAGGGAGAGGTGGCTAAGTCACATTATGAGGATAGCTGTTCCAAATTTCATCCATGCTCATGGGCAGCCGAACGAAGGAGCAATTGACCCACTGGGGATAAGCCATAATCTCCAGATGCTCAGCTTTTTCTTTTTTAAAAAGCAAGTCTCTAGCCCTTGTAGAACCTGAATATGAGGCAAATTCTGCAGCCACTGTATTCATTTTATGAGAAACCAGTTTTCACCTTTTAGCGTTTTTAGCTAATGAACATAGTCACAGCAATTGTTAACACCCACTGACTGGGTTTGCACAACACGACAAGCCATGGTGGGTTACTACCCACGATTAGTTGTCATGTCGTGCGAACCCAGACCAATTTCCCCAGGATGGCTTGTTGGTGAGCAACAAGCCAACCCAGCAGCCCATGGGTTGTTGTAGGGATTGCTCTACTCAAGATGGGTTGTCGTGTCATCCGAACCCATTGTGGGTAGGGGGAATTGGCTGCTGAGCTCCTTGGCAAGAGGGGCAAAAAACCCTTGCCACTCTTGCCAAGCAGCTCCTGGACGAGCACCAGTGCCATCCACCCCAAAAATGCCCAAGCAGCATTTGGGGTCAGCCGACATTGGCTTCACCCACTCCCTGCCTTGCTCACAAGCAGTTTTGGGCTTGCCGCTGCTTTTTTTTCTTTTTTTCCCCAGAGACCACAAAAGCCGACTTGACAGCCAGCTTTTGCAATCCCAGTTTTGACTGCCACTGACAGTCCCTTCAAAGTGCCAGAGGGGCATCTTGGAGGGACTCTCCATGGCAGTCAGAACCTTGAAAAATAATAATAATAAATTAGCGGTATTTATTTATTTATTTATTTATTACATTTATCAATCGCCCATCTGGCCGGTCACCCGGCCACCCTGGGCGATGTACAATTAAAATACAATAAAACACAATAAAATATAATAATTAAAACAATATAAAAAAATCTCATTAAAAACCTAACCCACCCCATATTCCTGCCTGAACAGCCATGTTTTTAATGCACGGCGGAAGCTCATCACGGAGGGGGCATGGCGAAGGTCACTAGGGAGGGAGTTCCATAATGTGGGGGCCGCCACAGAGAAGGCCCTCTTCCTAGTCCCCACCAGCCTGGCTGCTCTGGCTGATGGGATAAGGAGAAGGCCGTCCGTGGCAGACCTTGTTGAGTGGCCTACTTGATGTTGCTGGAGGCGCTCCTTGAGATAAGCTGGGCCGGAGCCGTGTAGGGTTTTAAAGGTCAAAACCAACACCTTGAATTCGGCTCGGCAAGCAACTGGTAGCCAGTGCAACTCTTTAAGCACTGGCGTGATGTGATCACGCCGGCGGCTGCCCTTAATCAGGCGAGCCGCCGCGTTCTGTACCAGCTGAAGCTTCCGGACCGTCTTCAAGGGTAACCCCACGTAGAGCGCATTACAGTAGTCTAGGCGAGAGGAGACCAAGGCATGAACCACTGATGGGAGCAGGTGATTAGGAAGGTAGGGGCGCAGCTGCCGTATCAGATGGAGTTGATACAGCGCCGCCCGGCTCACAGCTGCCACCTGAGCCTCCATGGACAGCTGGGAGTCTAGAATGACCCCCAAGCTGCGGACCTGGTCCTTCAGGGGTAGATGTACCCCATTCAGCACCAGGTCAACATCCCCTAACCTTCCCTTGTCCCCCACCAGAAGTACCTCGGTCTTGTCGGGGTTCAGTTTCAGCATGTTCCTTCCCATCCAGCCAGCCACTGACTCCAGGCACTTGGACAGGGTTTCAACGGCCAACCTCGGTGAGGACTTAAAACAGAGGTAGAGCTGCGTGTCATCCGCATACTGATGACACTGCACCCCAAACCTCCTGATGATAGCTCCCAGCGGCTTGAGGTAGATGTTGAATAACATCGGGGAGAGGATGGAACCCTGCGGCACTCCACATGTGAGCAGCCGAGGGTCCGAAGCCTCCTCCCCGAGAACTACCCTCTGATACCTTCCAGGGAGGAAGGACCGGAACCACTGCAATACAGTGCCTCCTAAGCCCAACCCCTCCAGACGGTCCAGGAGGATACCGTGGTCAACGGTATCAAAAGCTGCTGAGAGATCGAGGAGGACTAGAAAGGAGCATTCGCCCCTATCCAAAGCCCTCCTCATATCATCCACCAAGGCGACCAAGGCCGTCTCCGTCCCATGTCCAGACCTGAAGCCCGACTGGCACGGATCCAAATAATCGGCTTCATCCAAGTGTGCCTTCAACTGAGCACCCACCACCCGCTCGATCACCTTGCCCAGAAATGGTAAATTGGAGACTGGGCGAAAGTTGTTTAAATCCTGGGGATCCAAGGAGGGCTTCTTTAGAAGCGGTCTTATTACTGCCTCCTTGAGGGCTGATGGCATCACTCCCTCCTCGAGGGAGGCATTCACCACCGCCTTGATCCCCTCACCCAGTCTCTCCCTGCAGCTCATGATGAGCCAGGATGGGCAAGGGTCAAGCAAGCAGGTGGTCGGCCTCACAGATGAAAGCACCTTGTCCACTTCATCAGAAGGAAGAAGCCGAAACCGATCCCACAAAACCGGTCTGCCATTGGCCTCCTCCCGCTCACTCCCTGTGTCCATGACGTACGATATCCCACTCCTAATCCGATCGATTTTATCTGCGAAGTGCTTCGCTAAAGCCTCACAGGAGGCTTTTGACTGTTCCAGTGAGTCCGGAGCGACTGGACCGACCAGACTCCGGACCACTTGGAACAGCCTCCTGGGGCAGCACTCTGCAGACGCAATGGAGGCAGCATAGAAATTCTTTTTTGCTGCCTTCACCGCCACCCGGTAGGCTGAAGATGCAGCTCTAACCCGAATACTTTCACGAATGCGGTGATTTGGTTCGGGCACTGTCGAGGGGAGTACGTGCTGCCAAGGCGCAGCAGGTACCAACCCGGGACATTGCGTAGAAGAGCCTCCAAATGATTCCCCCTCCCTTTGATTTCTGTTGACAGCTGTCAAAAGATGACCTGTCAAGGAAACCAAAGATGCGAGGGATCTTTGCACGCAAAAGGGGTGTTTGGGGATTTATACCCCCTTTGTGCCAAGATCCTCATCTTTTTTCTCCACCTATTCCATATGACAGGTCATCTTTTGACAGCTGTCAACAGAAATCAAAGGGAGGGGGAATCATTTGGAGGCTCTTCTACGCAATGTCCCGGGTTGGTACCTGCTGCGCCTTGGCAGCACGTACTCCCCTCGACAGTGCCCGAACCAAATCACCGCATGCTGGTGCACATTTTGCACTTTTTCCCGAACCTCTAGGTGCTCAGGAAAGTGCACCCCCCCTTTTTTCTAGGGAAAAGGAATTTTTAAAAGTGGTTTTTTTTTTTTTAAAGAGTTTTAAAAGGGGGGGTTGACCGGGGAATGGGTGGTTTTTGACTGGGACATATGGCTGTATATGTCCCAGTCAAAAAGAAACCCATTGCCCAGTCAGAACCACTTTTTAAATGGACCCAAGAAAAAGGGGGGCTGCAATTTTGCGATCACAGCAGGGAGTAGGGAGACAACTTGGTCCTCCCATGGTGTGTGCTGGCATACCCACAGGAGGACCAGTGGGGAGGGAGGGGCCAACAACTCATGGTGAGCCCGATTGTCTGGCGGGCTCACCGTGGGTTCACATGACAATCAACCCACCATGGCTTATTACCAGGGTGGGTTAGCGTGATTGTCACCTTGAAGTGGTGAGTGGGCTTGCGTGTTCCGATGAATCCTGTGAGCAATGCCGTCGGGAGCTATATACTCCCAGTAGGGTCACCCAGGCGGTAAGGTCCGGGGAGAGGAACCAGACAAAGAACGATCCAAAACATAAAGTCCTCAACGGCAGAACAGGCGGAAGATAATTAAACCTAAATTACAACGGCTGTGAAGGCGGATGAAGGCTGCAGCAGAGAATGGTTTTCCAATCGTCAGGGTAACCGTGCCATTGGATCTCTGCCGTACTCTGTCAAGTTTGTGTGGTGATTCGTTGTGCACCGATCTCCCCACATAAAACAGTTTCACGCACAGGCGTCTTCCAACCCAACCCATCCAACCCAACCCAACCCAACCAACCAAAAAAAAAAAAAAAAAAAAGTCCCATGGCGACTGGCGAATGGCAACGGGGGCAGGACTGTGAATCTGGAAGCCCCTAGTCATGGACCAGCACATGGGCGGTGGATGCAGACTCAGTCGCCCTGTTCAAGGAACGAGGTAGTCGAGCAGCTCGGCAGCTGTATCCATGACTGAGCAGCCCTATTTAGGATCCACTCTGCTCACCCCGTATGGGGAGGGGGCTAGAAAAGGTGCCCTAAACATAGTCTACCTCTTTCTCCCCTGACTGGATTACCGCGTCCAGTGGGGTCACCATTTTAGCGGTCGAAAAAGACATTTGAATTTTGGAACATGGAATATACGGACATTGCTGGATAACATAGATAGTGAACGCCCTGAGCATAGGACTGCTATTATTGCAAGGGAGCTGAGACGGTTTAAAATTGACATAGCAGCACTTCAAGAAACTCGAAGGGCAGGAGAGGGACAGCTGAAAGAAGAAAAAGGAGGTTATACCTTCTTCTGGAAAGGACTACCTGAGCAGGACCGACGAATACATGGTGTAGGCTTTGCCATCAAAAATGAACTAGTGAACTCTTTGTCAGAAGTTCCTACTGGCATTAATGAACGCCTGATAACTCTTCGATTAAAGCTCGCCAATAACCAACAGGTAACTATTTTGAGCGCTTATGCACCAACATTAGATGCTGATGATGACATCAAGGAAAGTTTTTACAGCCAGTTGGACACTCTCCTGTCAGAGATACCTAAGGAGGATAAAATTATCCTCCTGGGCGATTTTAACGCAACAGTCGGGCGTGACTCTGATTTATGGCCAGAAACTATTGGAAAAGACGGAGTTGGTAATAGCAACCCGAACGGACTCTTACTTTTGTCTATATGTGCAGAGCATAATCTCACTATCACAAACACGCTCTTTCGACAAAAGAATAAGTTTAAAACAACATGGCAGCACCCACGGTCAAAGCACTGGCATCTTCTGGATTATGTAATTGTCCGTGTTAGAGATCGCCGCGATGTACTTCTTACTAGGGCCATGGTGAGTGCCGACGACTGCTGGACAGACCACCGACTAATCCGGTCCACAATGGTTATCAACATTGCTCCCCAACGTAGGCTTCAAGGAAGGAAACCAAGGCGTAAAATGAACATCCAAGTCCTTCAAGATCCTATTAAGCAAACTCGTCTTCAATCACTTCTTAAGGAACATCTACCTACGGAACCTCCTGACAACATTGAGGACCATTGGTCTAAGCTGAAAACCTCCATTACTGTAGCTTGTGAGCAAACTATTGGATATGAAACTAAGAAACATCAGGATTGGTTTGATGAAAATGACAATGAGATTAAATATATAATTGACCAAAAAAGGAAAGCCTTCCAAATATGGCAAAACGATATTAACTGCGCTGCCAAGAAAAAAACCTATGCTAGTGCAAAGGCTGAGGTCCAAAGAAGAACAAGAGAACTTAAGAACGCTTGGTGGAAAAAGAAAGCAGAAGAAACTCAACAACTTGCAGAATCTCATGATGCACGGGGCTTTTTTAAGGCCACAAGGGCCATTTATGGACCAAAAACCTATGGTACAAACCCTTTACAATCAAAAGATGGCACCAAACTCTTAAAAGACAAAGAGTCTATTGCACTGCGTTGGAAAGAGCATTATTATGACCTTTTAAATCGTAAATCTAAGGTGGATAATGAGATTTTTTCGCAAATCCCGCAAAAACAAATTAAAGAGGAACTTGCAATACTCCCTACTTTGGATGAAGTAAAAAAAGCCATTAATCAAATGAAGAACAACAAAGCTAGTGGACCAGATGGGATTCCTGCTGAAATCTTTAAAGAAGGGGGCCCCGAACTTGTACAACATCTTCATAAACTCATCGAAAAAATCTGGATAAGAGAAGAGATCCCAGAAGACTTCAGGGATGCCATAATTATCACCCTCTTTAAGAAGGGTGATAGAACAGACTGTGGAAACTATCGGGGCATTTCTCTTTTAGCAACCGCAGGTAAAATATTTGCTAGGATTCTCGCAAACCGTCTTCTATCTATTTCAGAAGAGATCCTCCCTGAAACTCAATATGGTTTCCGCCCCTCTAGAGGGACAGTAGACATGATTTTTACTGCACGTCAGCTCCAAGAAAAATGCCGGGAGCAAAACCAACCCCTTTATATGGCATTTATCGATTTGGCTAAGGCCTTTGATACTGTAGACCGAACAGCTCTCTGGACTATCCTTATGAAAATTGGATGCCCCAATAAATTTGTGAATATCTTGCGACTTCTCCATGACAACATGACGGCAATGGTTTTGGACAACAACGGCTCTCATGGTGCTCCATTTAAAGTGGGATCAGGTGTTAAACAGGGATGTGTTATCGCCCCAACATTATTTGCCATTTTCATCGCCATGGTTTTACATCTTGTCAAGGGGAAACTTCCCACCGGTGTGGGAATTATATATCGAACAGATGGAAAGCTTTTTAATCTCAGCAGGCTGAAAGCAAAAAGTAAGGTAATTACAACCTCCGTTGTGGAACTTCAGTATGCTGATGATAATGTGGTCTCCGCACATTCAGAGGATGATCTCCAAACTATCCTAAATGCTTTTGCAGAAGCATACGAAAAACTTGGTCTCTCACTTAACATCAAAAAAACCAAAGTGCTTCATCAGCAAGTGCAAGCCAATCCTTTGGTGATGCCATCTATCCAGCTTGGCGGGACAATACTGGAAAATGTCGATCATTTTCTCTATCTTGGCAGCTATCTTTCTGTTACAGCTAACATCGACAGTGAAATCCAGCATCGTCTGAGCTCCGCAAGTGCCGCATTTTCTCGAATGAAACATAGAGTGTTCGAGGATCGGGATATTTGTAAGAAGACCAAAACACTGGTTTATGAAGCCATTGTATTACCAACTTTATTGTATGCCTGCGAAACATGGACTATCTATAAACGTCACTTCCACCTCCTTGAAAGGTTTCATCAACGTTGCCTCCGGAAAATCCTGCAAATTACTTGGGAAGATAGGCGAACAAATGTCAGTGTACTGGAAGAAGCAAAGACTACTAGCATTGAAAAAATGATCCTTCAACGCCAACTTCAGTGGACCGGTCATGTTGTTCGAATGCCTGACTGCCGTCTCCCAAAGCAGTTACTTTACTCCCAACTCAAGGATGGAAAGCGGAATATCGGTGGTCAATATAAGAGGTTTAAAGATGTTCATAAGGCTAATCTAAAAAAATGCAATATAAACATCGAAAACTGGGAAGCTCTGGCCCATGAACGATCTAAATGGAGGTTGGCCTTTCACAAAGGTTCCATGGACTTTGAAGAAGCCCGAGTGCAAGGTGAAAGGGAGAAACGTGCTAAGCGAAAAGCACGTCAAATGAATCCTTTACAGGACCATCTTCTATCTGGTAACCTGTGTCCTCACTGTGGGAAGCTGTGTGGATCTAGAATTGGCCTCCACAGTCACTTACGGACCCATCGCTAGAGTCTACACAATCTTCTTTAGAATTTCCTCCTTTAATCCCGGAAGACAATCTTACTCGGTCACGAGTGATCGCCTGATGATGATGAGCGTGATGTGTGAACGTGCACATTATCTGAGTGTGTTCACCCTTGTGGGTGTGTTAAGCCTTTTTGGGGTCCTCCCTGTTAGGAAGTAATTGCAAAGAAAAATGGAGACATCCAGGAGTTTCCTGTAGCTGGGTTTGGACAGTAGTGTGTCTACCAAAAAACAAAAGGTAAGAACATAAGAAGAGCCATGCTGGATCAGACCAAGGGTCCATCTAGTCCAGCATTCTGTTCACACAGCGGCCAACCAGCTGCCCACGGGATCCCACAAGCAGGATGTGAGTGCAACAGCACCTTCCCGCCCATGTTCCCCAGCAACTGGAGTACATAGGCCAACTGCCTCTGATACTGGAGCAGCAAAGACATGAGTTCATGATCTTTCTAACTAGGGTATTGTTCATGTATTTTTTGTGTGTTTATAAACATTTTTAAAATTACCCTGACAATGTGTGCGGATCAAGTTCATTATTATACCCATATTGCAGGAGGCAGTGCTGTGGCTGAGAAAGTGTGGGTTACAGAAGTCCTCCAAAGTGGCTCAGTGGTATTATTCCCATCTTGCAGAGGGGTTTGTATGTTAGAGTAATGTATGACAACTAGTGTAGTCCAGTGTTGGTATTTTAGGGAAATGGAGATGGAGCTGTGAAACTGATTGTAACACCAGCGCAATTTATTAAGGGTTAGAACTGGTAGTTATATGTATCTATATCGCTTTAAGAGAACCTGCCATTTTTAGCTCTTGCAGGAGGCCCAAGTGGAACCTGTCCCTATCTCTCTCTTAGTGTTGGCCTTGGAGCTCAGATAGCTCCACAGAGGTTTTCTCATGTACTGTGGAAATAAAGAAACCTCTTGAGAAGGTACCAGAATCTATTGTGCATTGCCTGTAGCGCAGAACCTAGCAGTGGGCTGCAAGCTGAGCTGGTCACACACATACACACACATCCCAATATTAACCATGCCCTTCAATCCTGTAATGGCCTTTGGCCCAAAGGACCATTACAGGAGTGAAGAGAGTCGTGGAAAGAACTGAGCCTTTCAGCTGTGGGTGGAAATTCATTGTCTGGACACAGGTCTACCCACTGAGAAACAACAGAGGGGTAGACCTGGTATACAAATTCTTCAGAGGCTAGATGTACCTATCTTGGTAGGCCTGGTGGCCAGGCCTTATCACTGCTCAGTCACCAGATCTACCTGAATCATGGCTTTTCTTTAAATGTGCAACCATACACAAAATGTACAGTTCAAGGAAAAATATGCAAGTCCAAAAGAACTTTGCTGCAGTTCAGAATTCAAGCCATACAAAAGTTGTATTGCTAGCTGATGTAAAAGTGGCTGGTAACAATGTGAAAAGTAAAGTGAGTAGTCCAGGCTCCTCTAGAACCCTAAAACCTGATCAAGCAGACTCATTTCCCCTTCTACTGTTAAAGACACTTCCCACAGACACTTCCACTGCTTCTCTCTAGAGCTGCCTTCCCCAACCTGGTTCCCTTCAGATGTTTTGGACATCAACTCCCTTAAGCCCAGGCCAGCATGGCCAATGGTCCAGAATGCTGGGGTTGCAGTCCAACCTGTCAGGACAGATCAAAGGAAGTACTTCACACAGCACATAGTTGAACTATGGAACTCATTCCACAAGATGTAGGGATGGCGACCAATTTGGAGGGCTTTAAAAGGGGATTGGGCAAATTCATGGAGGAGAAGGCTATCAATGGCTACTAGTCATGGCTACATGCTACTTCCAGTATCAGGCAGTATGCAGTATCGGAGGCAGGGTGGCCGGTGACTGGCCAGATGGGCGATTAACAAATATAATAAAATAAATATGCCTATGTACACCAGTTGCTGGGGAATGTGGGCAGGAGGGTGCTGTTGCACTCATGTCCTGCTTGTGGGAACCTGTGGGCAGCTGGCCACTGAACAAAATGCTGGACTAGATGGACCCTTGGTCTGATCCAGCATGGCTCTTCTTATGTTCTAATTGTTTCTCAGCTAGCGTTATGAGGATCTAAGAGATAGGGTTGCAAGTTGAAGACAACATCATATAGACCCCTGCTGTAAAATTCTGTGAATGTGGAAGTATGATTTCAAAATCTGGAAGTAACTTGGTGTCATTTCATGCTGGCCTCAGGCCAGCTACACTCCCCATCCCACTCATGACCAATCACTAGGGGTTGGCAGCAAACTTAGATTTTTCTCCTGTTTGCCTTTCTAGTCTTCTCCCACTTTGCACCTTTTTTTGGTGCTGAAGGGCCACAATGCCACAGAAAACCATCCGTGACCACCTGGTGAACACCCTGGAGGACCTGAACAAGGGTGAACTTAAAAAGTTCAAGCACAAACTCAATGAGTTCCCCATCAAAGAGGGCTTCAGCAATATCCCCAGAGGGAAGCTACAGAAAGCGGATCCCATGGACCTGAGTGACCTGCTGCTCAACTACTACAAGGAAGATTATGCCGTGGAGGTGGTGGCTGAGGTGCTGAATGCCATCAACTGCAAGTACCAGGCGAAGAGGTTCCTCAAAGCCAGCAGGAACAGTAAGGAAAGGGAAGTCCCAGATCTGGGGGAGGATGGTGCCAGGCCAGAAATGGGGTACCAGAACAGAAAAGCCCATGTCTCCTGTCATCATCCTTCAGAACATGGTGGGATCCTGAGCAGGGTGTCAGAGATTGATCTTGACACCCAGACAGGTTCATGTGGGAACAGGTGGTCCTTCATGTCACCTGGTCTCTAGTGTTGAGGGATTTGTAGCTCAAAGCCAACATTTTGAATTGTGCTGCGAAACAGGTTAGGAACTGACAAGATATGTTTCATATGTTTGGTCCCAGTGAATAGTCATGCTGCTGTATTTTGACCTAATTGTAGTTTCTGAACAGTCCTCATGGGTAGCCCCACATACAGCACATTAGTGTAATCTAAATGGGACATTATCGATACATGGATAACTGTGACCAGGCTATCTCTGTCCATGAATGTTGTCCAGAAATGGCAGGTTCGCTTGACACTTTAAACCCACAGTGGCTCTGGCTTAAAGTTGCCTGGGGCCCCAGCTGTGCCTGACTAATGATCAGGCACAGCAGGTGTCCAGAGGCACCGCCTCTCCCCTCTTCCTCCCGCCAGTATCCCAGGGGACACTGCATCGGAGCACAGATGGGAGCAGAGCAGGGATGACAGCTGCAGAATAGTGCCCAGTCAGCACTTTCTGCAGGTGTGATCAGCTCACTCCCCCTCCATTCCTGCTTGTTCCCCCGTCCCTTCCCCTCTCTCTCCAGCGGAGAGAGCGGAGAAGGGGGGTGAGCAGGAATGTGGGGCCCCCAGCATGTCCCCTGCTCTCATTCAGTGTGGCGCCCGTGAGTGCCATACCAAGCAAGGGCGGGGGGCAGGAGTCTCCCTTTCAGCGCCGTGCACAGTGTGCAGCGCTGAGAGGGAGAATCAGGTTCCCCTCCCTCTTGGACTAGTGAGAGACCATCTCGCTAGCCTGGGAGGGACGGGAAGCAATTCTCCCTGCCAGTGCTGCATGGCGCTGAGAGGGAGAATCGCTCCCACTCCTGCCCCCCTGCCGTTGCTCGGTGTGGCACCGCATGGGCACCGCACCTAGCGAGAGCAGGAGGTGAGCCGGGGTCTGCCACGCACCTCTTCCTGCCCAAGCCCATCAGGGCTTGGGGGAGGAGGAGGAGGAGGTGCCGCTGAAGGTGTCCTTTCAGGTGAATGGGGGTTGAGCGGATGCATGCGACCAGCGGCTTCCCCCCATGCTCCTACCAATGCCAGGAGAGGGGGATTTCTCGCAAGCAATCCTGCTCTTCAGACATCGGCAGGCGTGCAGGGGGAAGCCAGTGACAACCGTGCCAAGTGCCACTTCGGCACTTTGGTGGCTGTCATTGTTCAGCACCCCTTGACCAGAGTGGCAGCCCTTTTTTGTCGCTCTTGCCAAGGGGCTCTGTGCCTTTTTGGCTTGGCCGTGGCTTCGCGTGTCGTCCAGGTTCAGATGACACACTAAGCCTCCTAGGGTTTCCTAAACCCTAGAACAAACCATGGCTTAGCAGGGTGGTTAAGGGGACTCTCTTTAACCACCCTGACTTACCCTTCCCAGGTTCACATGACACACTAAGCCACAGTAGGTTAATTACCACTGTGGCGTAGCATGTCGTGCAAACCCAGTCACACTTTCCCTATGTCTAACAGCTGCTACCTTCATTCCACTTTTATTTCTTTGAAATTGTTGGAAACCTCATTACAGAATAAATGGGGGAAATGTATAAAATAATACATATTATAAATGCAACATTACATTTCTTTCTTTTTATACATCATCACATCGCCTTCTCACTTTGGGATCATTGCCTCTCTCTTAGCTATTGCATTTTCTTCCCTTGTCCCTCCCACATTCCTTTCATCCATGCACAATGGCATTCCTTTCTTGAGGTGAGGGTGCAGAAGCAAGTGCTTTCTTGGTCAGTTCCTTTCTGACTACACAGGGAACAACAGCTGGAAGGGACACTCTTCTATGTTAGAGAGTGTGAATGTTAATAGTTATATTTCCTTGCAGGTTCACTTTTTCTATTTGTGATGTGACTGTGTAAATACAGATTTCTGGTTCTCTCTTTAGGAGCCACTTCTTTGTACCACAACTCATCTGACTTCCGTTCCTCTTCCATGAGGCCATCCTTCCACCAGCCATGAACTTCCACTTCTGCCACACTTTTTGCTCACAACTCCTCTACTTCAGATTTTAACTTTGAGTATTTATCTATTATTTTCAAGGATATGATCCTGCTACACTAGAAGTTTGTCTACTTCACAGCTGCCTGGAGACAAACCTCCCCCAATCTGGCAGTCTCCAAATGTGTCAGATTACAACTTCCATCATTCACATCTGGACAGCACCTGGTAGCAGAAGGCTGATTTAGTGGATGAAGATTTGCCTCATACAGGGAGTGCCCTTACTTGGCACTCCTTCACCTACCAGTACATATAAATGTTCCTATCCTCACTCTATTAAAAATCCAGATATGATTCCCTGTTCTCAGATTGCTCCCTCGATGCGGTCCTTTTCACATATTGGGACACAAACAGACCCCACTTCTATTAACTTGGTCTGTAACTCATTAGATGCTGATGGTGAGATGACTTCAAATACAGCCAAAGAAGATTCTGTGCCTAATTCACTCTCTGATAATGATTCTGCAGGTCCCTGGGAGTCATCTCCTGATGACACTGTGGGGAACCCACGTCCACTCTCTCCAGGGGAGGACATAAACTCATATAGGGAGCAGATGATTCGCATGGCTGAGAACCTTGGACTAGACTTTGTGAAGCCCAACATGTCTTCTACAGACAATGTATTTGGATTTCTGGAGCCAGAGGCATCTCAGTCTCTTGAAATGCCTCTCTTGGACATCTTCACTGAAAAACTCAAGTATCTTTGGCTGAATCCTTCCAATCTTTCTTCTACGTCTGAACGGGTTGAAAATCTTTACAAAATCTACTCACCAAATTCAGAATATCTTTTCAAACATCCCAAACCTAACTCTGTAATTGTCAGTTCCTTTCAAGAAAAGAAGCATTCTGCAACACACTCTTCTCCCTTTAATGATGAAGGCCGTAAACTTGATCTGATGGGAAGGAAAGGTTATTCCTCAGCTGCATTGACCATCAAGGTTGCAAACTACCAGGCCCATATGGCCCAATACCAACAGTTTCTTTGGGGGGAAATGAAATATTTTATTAATAAATGTTCTGAAAGTGACAAACATACTGCACAGGACCTATGCCTAGAAGGACATAGATTAGCCAAGCATCAAATGAATTCAGCTCTGCATGTTATGGATTGTGCAGGCCGTTCCCTGGCAAATTCAATTTCACTGCGCCGCTATGCTTGGCTGCGTACTTCGGTGCTGCAAGATGGTGATCGTCTACGGGTAGAAAACCTCGCCTTTGATTGCAAGGGACTTAATGACACTAACAAACGGCTTAAAAAGATGAGGAAAAAATAATGTCCTGATATCTGGATCTCTACAGCTCTTCCTATAATCATAAACAAGAGCTTTTGCCTCATATGTTTCTTCATTCATTCCTTTTGACCCAACCAGGTCAAAAAATTTCAAAATGATTTTCAAAAATGTCCTGACTGTTAGAGCAATACGCCAATGGAACCAACTACCTAGGGAGGTAGTGGCCTCTACAACACTGGAGGTGTTCAAAGTGCAGCTGGACAGCCATCTGTCAGGGATGCTTTGACTTGGATTCCTACATTGAGCATGGGGTTGGACTCGATGGCCTTGTAGGCCCCTCCCAACTCTACTATTCTATGATTCTATAAGTCTTCTTTGTGGCACAACCAGCAATTCCAACTCTTTGCATTTTTTCCCCTGCTCCTGTAGAAATGTATGATTATTGTAGTTGCCTATCTTCACCTGAAACGGTGGGAAACCTGGTGCCCTCCAGATGTTTTGAATTATAACTCCCATCATCCCTGGCCATTGGCCATGGTTGCCCGGGCTTATAGGATCCAAAACATCTGGAGGGCACCAGCTTGCCTACCCCTGAGCTAAAGTGTTACCACACAAGTTTCCATAGCTTTACAAGTGCCTGTGTTGCTGTTCCTCTCCTGTCTGTCCAGATTCTAGACACTAGAACAAGCACTGGACTATGTAATGCCATTTGTCCCCTTGCCTTCAGGCTGCCCAAGAAAGTAACTTCTCCCTGAAGCAACATTCTCCTCATCTGAGAAACTAATAATTGCAGCCATAATGGAAAGGAAAGTTAGTGTCGGGAAGGGAAGACAAAAGACCATTTAAATACTGTCAAGAACCCTATTTTCTTTTTCGTGCTCTAACTGCGTGTTCAGCTCCATTTGGTCAAGTCGACATGGCACGTAGTGTTGCAACCACCTGTGAGTCTGTTATCTGGAGAGGCCTCTAAGCTTCAAGGCCAGAGTAAAATTCAGTTAATTGGGTTGAATGATCTCAGCTGCGTTCCTGTGGAAATGGTTCCCCCGGCCATCTTGAGGTTTAGAATGCTGCATCAGCTGGCTTGCGATTGGCTGAGCCAGTCTCTGTAGGGGGACGGAGGAGAACCAACACCTAGAGAGGGAGTGTTTGCTGCTGCTTGCTTGCTTGCCACCATCAACACTGCTCTATTCCTTTGGACTTCTGCCTGACAGAGCTACCCTCTGGACTCCTACCTGGCAGACTACCACTCCATGCAGGACCAGGCCCGCAGGTATTGAACTGGTGTTTGCTGACCATCTTCACCTGCCACTTACCTGGAAGGGACATATAGACCAGCTGGTCATGGGCGCGTGCCCACCTCCGGTGGGGTTGCCCCCAAAGGGGGTGCGCCCCTTGGGGGAGTGGCAAGGGCACTATTATTATTATTATTATTATTATTATTATTATTATTATTATTGTGGAGAAAAGAGCCTTTGGGGGTTCCTACACGCACGCACACACACACACCCTCATGTGTGAACCGGCTAAAGGCTGGGAGGAGGCGATGGCGCCTGGAAGTCCTGAAAGCCGGAGACCCGGCTTTCAAATGCAAATGTAGTTCAGGCCCAGTAAGTCATGAGTTCCCCTCCCTGCCTGGCCGGGTGAAGTTCATCCTGATTGGCTAAGAAGCAGCAAAGCTACAGAAAGGAGGGGAGGGGGGGAGGGTATATTTCCCAACGTGTGGGTTTTGTTCTTTGTCTTTGGTCATCGCGTGGCTGCCGGCTGTTGGAGCAATGGCGGCAAGCCAAGGAGAGGCCCAAGCCTTCGGGTGGCCTCAGGATCTGACCCCAGGTAGCTCCTGGTGAAATCAGCTGAATGAGGGCTCTGGTAAAAGCAAGCCTTGTGGAGGGCTACCCATCTCAGACCTTCGGGTAGGTGTGGTAGTCCTCCCAGGCAGCAAGGCTGTGCTGGATCCAACCCTGGAAGAGAGCTGACCCCCAGGTAACAGAGTTGTGTGCCTGGGAGATATAATGAATCAGTAGGTTTTGTTATTTTGCAGCTCTATTTCTGTGTACCAAAGTGTCTCTCTATTTTGTGTGCTTCCCTCATTTCCCACCTTTTGTTGTAAAATGCTACCAGAATAAACCTTTCTTGGTTTTACCCCACATGGGTTTTGTAGTCGCTCTGCTTGGTTCAGTAACTAAATCCAGGTTATAGACAAAGGCAAGTCCCTGAACAGAGATTCAAGTAGGATTGCAAAGAGCTGAGGTTTGGCAGTCTGGTACCTTGAGATCTCTGGGGGTCTTGGTTCCTTTGGGGTAGGAAAGGGTGGGGGTGTGGCGGGTCAGCCAGCCCCCCCTTCCTCCATTATTATTATTATTATTATTTGCATTTATTTATCGCCCATCTGACCGGCAAACCGGCCACCCTGGGTGATGTACAGAAGATAAAACAGAATAAAATACATTAAAACATTTTTCTCCATTAAAATACATTAAATTACATTAAAATACTATCCCCCTTCTCCACCAACTGTATTGTATTGTTATATTGTATATGTTTCATATGTCCTGCCCTTTGGTGTAAAGGGCGTTAGAAATAAACATTTATTATTATTATTATTATTATTATTATTATTATTATTATTATTATTGATCTTCCTTGAGTTGTCAAGGGTCTGAGCATAAAAGGAGAGGGCTCGAGGCCACCCATATGTCTCCATTGCGACTTGCCTTTGGGTTGGTGAGACTTTCGTTCTGGATTGTGCCCTGCCCTACTGGAAGACCTGTACTAAAGTAACATATAGGGCAGCTTGGGTATTTCTTTGTTATTTTTGCCAAAGGTTACTCTGATTTTTGTATGTCTTTTTATTCCCATCCCCCTTTCCCCTTATCCTATGTAAATAAACTTAAATCTCTACTTCAGGAGTTGTGTGTGCTTCCTTCCTACTAACTAGGCCGTAGTACTAAATCTTGAGTCTTCTGCTTGGCTACTTGCTACTGTTTAATATTGCAGGCTTGAGGCTTGTGAATAGGGTGGCATGAAGCCTATTCCCTAAGCTTCAAGAGTGTTCTGTAAGGTCAGAATCCCCTGGCTCAGGCAGAGGTGAATGTAAAGGGATGGTGGCAGTCTACCTTAGTTAAGTCCCTGCCTACACTGCAAACAAATAATAACCTGAAGATGGAAGTACTTGTTTTGCCCACTTTGACACATTTATTTTTACATTTTTGTTAGAAATCTTTACTTTGGTTTTATACTGTAGTTCTAAACTTTTAAAAGTTTTATACTATGTTTCATCATGCTGTATTTTACAGTTCTAATTGTTGTGAACCTCCCAGAGAGCTTTGGCTGTTGGCCATATAGAAATGTAATAAATAAAATAAATGTTTGTACCTCTCTCAAGCACTCCATAAATGTAAAATTCAAGGAGAGGGTTGAGGGAGAGGAGCGGGTATAGTTCTGTGAATGACAGCTCTGGCATCCAACCAGGGAATTCGTGTACCAGGGCACTCTTTCCTTTTGGAAGGGACATACAGTAATACCTTGGATTGCAAGTAACTTGGTTTGAGAGCGTTTTGTAAGACAAGCAAATTTTTAAATATTTATTTATTTTTGACTTGATATACAAGCGATGTCTTGCAATACAAGTACTGTAGTACGGCTTAAATTAAAAATCTACAAATTTTTTGGGGGGGGATTTCATTTTGATATAAGAGTGTTTTGGATTACAAGCACGTTTCTGGAACGAATTATGCTCTCAATCCAAGGCATGACTGTACAAGGAACCCATCAGAAGCTGCTGTCTGCTCTTTGTAACTGCATCTGTTTGGCGGTAGCAGCAGTAGTGTTCAGGGGGTGGTTCACAAAATGGCTTGAGAACCATGACTACCTGGGAGATGGTATCTGTCCAGTGTGTCCACCTCCTGAATCAAACTGCCCTCCACAGCTCCTCGCTGACCCACTCGCTTGGAACACTGGTTGGTGGGCAAGACAGATGTTCCCAGGCAACCTTGAACCAGTGCTGGCTGCTGACTGCCCAGTTGGCCAAGGGGTCACAGGACACATCCTCTGTTTGCCCTGCCAGATAGTGCACCAATCATGATGGCCACGTTGGGTGTCTCTCTGGGCCCATCAGCACGTAGGCACAAGAAGTGGAATGGGAGACAGCAGAAAAGACCCAAGCCCCCTCTCAGTCTGAAAAAGTAAAGGACTAGATCTCAGGGCTTTACAAGCCAGGAAGGTTCCTTACAGCAATGCTTGGTGCACACTATAACAGTGTGAGTATATATGTATGACTCACACAACAAAGAATGCAGCATATTGCCCACAAAAACAGGGGGAGGACATTCCCCCCTTTAAAAAAAAAATAACCCTCAACATTTAAAGGCAGTGAGCACAAAAACCTTTGCACCTTTTTGTCTTAAATTTGAAGAGCTTCATCCAATTAGAAAGGGCTACTAGGCTATACATTTAATTCAATTCTGCCCCCCAAAATGTAGATTTTACCATTCTAGTAAATGGGGAAGTCATCTTATGCTTTGGAAAACAGTTGGAAGCAAGGATTTGCTTTGGATCGAACCAGAGTGTGATGGCAATCTGAGCCTGCTATCCGAACCAATGGAGGAGGTTCTGAAGCGAACATTTGCACAGTCCTATGAATGGCCATGAAATGACGAAGGCTTCTTGTTTTGAATTCGTTAGCCACTGACTGCCCGCCCATGAAAGGGGCCAGAGCTTCAGAGAGGGGAGGGCCTTGCCTGAGGCCACATGGGCCGGATGGCTGACCTAGTGGTCCAAATTTGGCTCATAGTCCGGAGGTTCCCATCCCTGCTATATACTAATCAGTTTTTAAAGTTTGCAAATTATTGATCTAAGGTGACTAAAAATGTGCAAACTTGTAAACTAGAACCTCAAAAAAGGACAGTATTAGTGCTCACACAATAGGACCAATATAACAGCAATCATATTGGCTGCTGCGGCTAGAAAGGTCCCTGTAGTCCAGTAATCTCTCCCCAGTGGTGGATGCCTCTGGGACCTCACAAGCAGGGCATCGCAGAAATAGCAATCTCCCTGTTGTGTGTCTCCACCATTGGGTACTTCTAGATATACTGCATCTAAACACATTTACCCCTTTAGCTACTACAATAAGACACTGTCATATCTTTTGGCTCAGAAAAACACACTAGGTCTTATTTTGGGGGTAGGTCTTATACTTCAAGTTGCCCTTTGCTGCCACCACCAGGCCATGGGAATGATCACAACTAGGTCTTATTTTTGGGGTAGGTCTTAATACTTTAGCAATTCCCAAAAATAGTACTAGGTCTTATTTTCGGGGAAACACGGTATCATTATGGGTCACTGATAAACCTAGCCTCTATGGATTTTTCCAGACCTTCAAAAAGAAAGAAGAGCCGTTAGATTAGTTCCGTCAGCAAATCTGAAGTTTCTTATCCAGAATTGTGTAAACGTCTATCTTGTACCCTAAAGTGGCACGTCTAATGTGTCTCTTTGCCTTCTAGGAGAGACAGGGGCTCTTTCCTAGGGTTCCCAGAAACCCAAGTGCCAGACCTAAGCTGTCCCCAACTTCAGAGCCCTCCTCCATAGAATCAGCATACATTTTCATCTAAGGGGCACTGGTTGGAACCCAAGCCTTAGCCCCTGACACCCTGTAGCCCTTCAGGCTGCAGCCAAAGGGTTAAGCATGGGCCCTCTTGCTTCCCATTGTAGTGCAACACAGAACATTCATTCCTTTGTCAGTCCTCTTCCATCACTCGAACTACTTGTTGCCACCAGTGAATAATATTTCATTTTTTAATTATTAAATATGACATTTGCGGGAATAAAGACAAAAATGACAACACAGGAAAAGTCATATATGCATTAATTTCTACATTATATCCTTCATAAATAAAAGCAAGGAAGAAGGACCCTGTTGTTGTTTTCAAATTTCTCTGTTGCCATCTCTGACAGCACAGATTTCAAGGAAATCTAGCTCCAGGTACGTAAGTCTACCTAGGACTGCCGCTCTCAGCAGTTGCCGCTTTCTTAAAAGGTGCGGGTGGTTCACCACCACCTCTCCCCGGCCCCCCCACGGCACAGTGACAAGCACCATGGTCTAAATACCGGTGCCACGATCTGCGGCTACTGCTGCATTGGTGGGAGGGGCAATGATCCCCATGCAAGAAAACCTGACCCTCTCCCCTGAATGTTTTCTGCTGGATCAAGCTACCTGCTGCTGCCGCGCTGCATGAACTAGGAAGGGAGTGAGACTCCTCCTGGTCCAGCAGCATCTTTTTGTTAGCTGTGCTTGTGCACACCATCTGCCCATTAATAGGGGAAATGTCTTCCTTCCTGGAGGGCTCACTCCTCTGAAAGTGGACATGTTTTTTTTAAAAAAAATGAAAAGGCACACCCTTTGTGGTCCAGGGAGCCAATCTGCTACAGCCCTAATCCTTTCCAAAGGGATGGGTCCCAACAAGTGCACCAGTGAGGGGGCCCAGAACCGTCGTAGCTCAACTCTCCCCTCTCCTCATTGCATGCAGTCTCCTTTCAGCCAAGAGGGACTTGTAGAGGAGGAGGAGGCAGCAGGAGGCACAAAAAGAAGAGAAAAGCCTCCCTTAAGCAGCAGAGCCGGGTGAGAGGAATCTCACTCAGGTGGGATAAGGGCCAAACTAAAGATTCTTCTGGTAGGTTTATTTTCTCTAGTGTCAGTGTGCGTGGCCCCAATTCAGACTGGGACTGTGGAGCTCTGGGAGGTTGTTTTTAAGCATTCAAACACCTCATTTTCTTCCCTAAATTCCACCCCTCCATGGGGTGGGGGGGTTAAAAAAAGAGAAAATGCTGTTTGATTCCAATGGAGGCATTTTTTAAACCCCCTGCCAGGGGTGGGGTTTGAATTTCAGGGTGAAAATGGGGGAGGTTGAAAGCTTAACCACCAGCACCAGCACCATGGTCCTAATCAGAATTGGGGCTCTGTACACTTACACTACAGTAAATTAACCTATCAAACATAACTCCACTATGGGGAGAGAAGAGGGGAAAGTACTTGGGTATATGCAATCTGAAATGCAGATTAACTCACCTGAAAGTATGTAAACCCATGCGCCTCTCTGAATTCAAATTTATTGTTGACATATAAAAATATTTTAAGAGGGGAACACTGGAAATTTCTAGTATATGTGAGGTTTACTCATATTTTAATTGATACATGTTAATTTTTTAGGACTTATGTATACATTACTGTAATTCCTTCCAGTCCAAGATAGAAAAGTGGAAATATGTATTGCTTTACATAACACTTTTCAGGGTGTGTAGTGTGAAGAACTGGTGGGATGCTGAAGGGGGGGAAGGCCATTAATGGGGCAAATGCATGTTTAGACAGAAAAAAGGCCTACCACTCCCCACATGCCCCAGCCAGATTGCGCTCTAAGAAGTACCGTACTAGAATTATCTGTACATCAAATTAGAGAAATATTATTGCCACTCAGTATTTCATAGATCATAGAGTTGGAAGGGGCCTACAAGGCCATCGAGTCCAACCCCCTGCACAATGCAGGAAACTAGAGGAGGAGTCTCCCATCCAAGTAATAACCAGGCCTGACCCAGCTTGCTCAGACAAGCTGTTAGCTTTTGCAGAAGAATTCACTTCCACTCTATAAAACTGTAGTCGCTCTATATGCAAAAGCTGGAATTTAACACAGATTACATTTTCAAAATGTTTATTTTCCTGACTGTAAAGGCAACCATATTTTATAAAGGCTGAAGACCTGAAAAGCACACGCCAAGAGATTATTACAGAAAAAATAGTTGTGGTGTCAAAAGTAATAAAATTAGTCCTCATCTTTTAAATATTCAAGCTTCCTTCAGGACCACACGTTCATTTGATGTTTTGGTTACTAAGAACTAATTCACTGGACAGTATGTCTTCTATTTCAGTTCCTACCAACTTCGGACCATGCGCTGCAGGCAACTTTTCTCTCCCCGCCCCCCCCAAGTCCCGTAGTCGTCTCTTGCCGGCAGGTCCACGCCTGCCTAGCCGCAGGATCGTGCACGGCAGAAACGAAACAAGGCGGAAAGGTGCAGGCGGGAGAAGCGATCCGCAGCGTTTCTCAACTAGCCCGAGGAGGAAGTGAGGGGGCTGAAGCGCGGCGCTGCCCGTTTCGTGCGACCTCGGCGAAGCCACCCCGCCGGCCCGCCTCTCACAGCACCAATCGCTGGAAGTTGGCAGCAAACGCCTTTTTTATTACCTCTCCTGCTTGGCGCCTTTGCTTTTTTCTGGGCGAGTTTCGGCCGCTGAAGGGACGCGATGGCGAAGACCATCCGCGACCGCCTGCTGCACACGCTGGAGGACCTGGGCAGGACGAGCTGAAGAAGTTCAAGGGCAAACTCAACGAGTTCCCCCTCAAGGAGGGCTACGACAACATCCCCAAAGGGCTGCTGGAGAAGGCGGACGCCTCGGACCTCTGCGAACTCCTGCTCAGCTACTACACGGAGGGCTACGCCGTGGAGGTGACGGCCGCGGTGCTGGAAGCCATCAACTGCAAGCGGCAGGCGGAGAAGTTCCTCAGTTTCACCGGGATTGGTAAGGAAAGTGGCGCCCGAGCGCTTGATCGAGGTGATCGGTTGGACTGGATGAAAACTTGCCCTGTTCCCAATTTCTCGGAGGTGCGGGGGGGGGGCGCTCAAATCTTCTGGAGGTGGGACAGGTTGGAGAAGAGCTTCTTCTTTTTTCTTTTCTTATATGGCGTTCAGCCCCCTCGGAAATCTCTCTGGCAGTTTTGGAAGTATCTTCGCAAAACTGGAGGGAAGGATTCTGAAATCCACTGATCCTCTACCTCCTTTCCTTCCCTTTCCTGGAGTTAACAGTATAAGGTAGGAAACGATACATTGTGCATGTTGATGATTCCGCTTATCCCGCAGAGCGCTTTTCTCTTCAGCCGTGTTATTGACTAAAACGTTTTAAAGTGCACTGGTAACAGTGTTACACACATGCAGACATATATGCAGATCAGCAATCTCCTCCAGACAGTCGCTTGTCCTGGGACTAAAAGCTGCTATTTTCATTCCACTTTCATTGCCCCCATTTAATCCAATTTTCAGGGGACATGTTTGCCCCTCCCCATTCCATGAAAGTAATGAAAAAGTCTGTGCTGAATATGGCCCAGTGCTACAGCAGAAGCACTCCACACTGTAACATTTTGTTGCAGTTCCCACTTGTAACAGGTCTAACAGGCAATTTTAAACATTTGAATTACAGGCAAAATACAGAAAGTAGCCCCACTTCAGCTATAGAAGGAACATGACTTGTTATTTTCAGGCCCAAGGATCCTCAGAAACCTTGCAGTTCTTCCTAATGAAGATTTCTGGGTAACCATTCCACCTAGCCCTGCTGAAAGGCCGCCCTCCTGAAGGCTCCTCCTCCCTCTACTGTCTGTCACCACCACCAGCCATTCCACCAGGCTGAGCTGAGGGAGAAGAGAGGGAGAACAGGGCCATTCCACCAGCCCTGCCAGAATAATTAATTTCCCCCTCTTCTACCTTCCCCATTCCTTTTTCCTTGTGTGTCGTGTCTTTTTAGATTGTAAGCCTGCGGGCAGGGACTGTCTTGTTAATTGTTGTAAACCGCCCAGAGAGCTTCAGCTATTGGGCAATATAAAAATGAAATAAATAAATAAACCTGAAAAGCTGCACATCCCAGTACCAAAAGCCCAACAAATAGGCTTGCCTGTTCTGTATATCTCAACAACCACCATCACATTTTCCATTACAATTTAAATGCTCACCAATCCTGGATAATAGTGCTTAAACAACTCTAAACACGGCTCAGGCCCAGTTTATCTCAAGGAGCGCCTCCAGCAGCATCAAGTAGGCCGCTCAACAAGATCTGCCACGAACGGCCTTCTCCTTATCCCATCAGCCAGAGCAGCCAGGCTGGTGGGGACTAGGAAGAGGGCCTTCTCTGTGGTGGTGGCTCCCAAGTTATGGAACTCCCTCCCTGGTGACCTTCACCATACCCCCTCCGTGATGAGCTTCCGCTGTGCATTAAAAACGTGGCTTTTCAGGCAGGAATATGGGGTGGGTTAGGATTTTAAAAGAATTTTTTGTGCTGTTTTAATTGTCATGTTTTGTTGTATTGTTTTAACTGTACATCGCCCAGGGTGGCCGGGTGACCGGCCAGATGGGCAATTAATAAATGTAATAAAATAAATAAATAAATAAACACTAACAAATCTTGAGGTTGGCAGAACCCAACAACAAAAGCCAAAGCAACAACACCACCCCAAAAAACCCAAACTCCCCCACTAGTTGCTTTATTTCCTGTTTTCTGCAATTATAAAGAGGATTCACATCAGCAATTAGATTTTACTGTAACCTCACAAGAATTACATAACAGTCTGCTGCAAAATTAGCATTGTTATCAATAACGGAGAAGCTTATTTGCGACCAAAATACGAAGGAGTTAATTGTAAACTTGTTAACTGCGGCCAGACTAATGATAGCGAGAAAATGGAAAGTACAACATGTTTTCCTAATAACAGACTGGTATAAGGAAGTTTGGGACATAGCCCTAAACGATAAACTAACTAGTAGTATCAAATGTAAAAAAGGATTGCTAAAGAAGAATAATTTTATGGAGATATGGAATCAATTACTAGATTATGTATTAATAAAGGGGAAGGGGAGCATGCCTTGTCAGGATATGTTATATTTTTGGAATTTGGAATTCATTTGATCAAGAGAATGGAAGTATATTAATTGGTCCCTTGGAGGGTGGGGGGGTGCACTTTATGATTTACTGTATGCTGTTTAGGTTATATTTTTGTGATATTCTTTTATTTTGTTATATTTTGTTATATTGTGTTTTGAAAAGTAAATAAAATATTTAATAAATAAATAAATAAATAAATAAAAACAGAATTAACAGTCTGCAAGGAGCTATGAAGCTGGAGTAAATTAATAGAGTAAGTGCACTCTGTCGGAAAGCCTTCCCCATTCACCCAATTCCACACATTTAAGGTCAGGAATAGGGTAGATGGAAGAGGTGCTCCTCTCTGTGAATTCCTACCTTTTCTTTCCCCATCAATGTCCTTCCTCATGGATTCGTCTGTTCTCCCACAATCAGGATTCATAGAATCATAGACTAGAAAGTAGCGTTGGAAGGGGCCTAGCAGGCCATGAGTCCAACCCCCTGCTTCAACTGCCGGAATCCAGGTCAAAGATCTCTGGACAGAGTCTGTCCGCTGCACCTTGACTGGCCTCCAGACTGGGCGCGCCCACCACCTCCCTAGGTCGTTGCTTCCATTGTCTTATTGCTCTGACAGTCAGGAAATGTTTTCCTGATGCTTTAGGTGGAATCTAGTTCCTGTAACTTGAGCCATTATTCCGTGTCCTGCAAACTGGGCATGAACGACGAAGAGATCCTTTGCCTCTCTGTGTGACATTCCTTCAATACTGGACGAGTGGATCATATCTCCACTCAGTCTCCTCTTCTGAAGGCTAAACATGCCCAGTTCTTTCAGTCTCTCCTCATAGGGCCTTGTTTCCAGTCCCTTTATCATCCTTGTTGCCCTCCTCTGAACCCTCTCCAGTTTGTCTATGTCCTTCTTAAAGTGAGGTGCCCAGAACTGGACGCAGTACTCAAGATGAGGCCTAACCAGTGCCGAGTAAAGGGGAATTATCACTTCCCGCGATTTGGAAGCTATACTTCTATTAATACAGCCCAAAATTGCATTTGCCTTCTTTGCAGCCACATCGCATTGCTGGCTCATATTCAGTTTGTGATCTACCACAATTCCAAGATCCTTCTCACTTGTAGTATTGTTGAGCCAAGTGTCCCCCATTCTGTAACTCTGCATTTGGTTTCCTCTCCCTAGGTGCAGCACTTGGCATTTATCCCTATTAAATTTCATTCTGTTGTTTTCGGCCCAGCGCTCCAGCCTATCGAGGTCACTTTGAATTTTGTTTCTGTCTTCCAGAGTATTAGCTGTTCCACCCAACTTTGTGTCATCTGCAAATTTAATATTGGGATTTATATCTAATATTAATATCTATGCAACACGTAACTTTCCAGAGCTCTTCTGATAGGATTCTGGGGCATTGTCCCTCCCACTGTCTTTCTTTCCGTGACAAGACTGGACTGTTTCACACATGATCAAGTTCATTCAAATTTTCCATTCCAGGTGGCTGCAATGCTGTTCAGACCCCAGTGCCATCCACCAGTGCCAACGCAGGAGGAACTGGTGAGCTCCTTCCTCCATCATCTCAAATATTGTCAATCCCCACCGATGTCTGGGATCCAGGCTAAGCGGCTGTTCACCAGTTGCTGTGTCTCCCTCAAGCCATGGCTGCCTTGTAGCATCCTCTCACGTAGGCCATATCTACAGGGCTACAAACTTGTATCAGTTTCATGTCACTTTAACTGCCCTGGCTTCCCCCTAAAGAATCTGGGGAACGGTAGGTTGGTGACGTGCTAGAATCCTGGTAGGGTGCCCTCATGCAAATATAAAGTGAGTGGTGAGCACACCGTGGAAGTGTACTGAGCAAGTTTTATCGATATACAACTTTCTTTTCAGGGGAAGCCTGTTTTTCCTCTTCAAGTTTGCAGCATAAACCAACAGTGCAAAGTGCTACTGGGCAGGCCCAATGGCACTCCCCCCCTACAGGGAAAATACAGAATGATGGGATGAAGACACCATTTGGAAAAAGTAAGTGAATGAAACAAGGCAATTCAACACTAAACATCTAGTTTGGAAGCACCCTTAGGCCATATCTACAGTATTATAAACTTGTATCAGTTTTATACACTTTATACTGTCTTGACGTCCCCGAACAATTCCTAGGAACTGTAGATTGGTGAGATGCTGATAATCCACTGTAAGAAACCCCTGTCCCCTGGTTCCTCCCCTTGCTTCCTCCTTCAGAGGTATAACTCCCACAGTTCCAGGGGGAAGGGAATGACTGAGGAACCAGTGAACATGTGGTGTGAACATTTCCTTTTTCTTCAGGGGTTCTGTGTAGTGCTACATGTGGGAAAGCATTTACACAACCCCCAGGCAGGGCATGCTGGAAAGCTCTGGAGGATTAGGGGTGCTGGCTGGTGATGTCTCTCTCACCAAAGCACAGTGGTGTTCCTTGTATGGGCTGAGGGTGGTAGAACCAGCACTCTTCTGCTCAGTTCCTTTTTGACCACAGAGAGAGAAGCAGCAGGAAGAAACCTCTCATGTTAAAAAGAGTATTCTGTTTCAATTTTTTGGAGGTTTTGTTCCTATTGCCGACCTTTAAACAAAAGGATTCTTGGCTTTGTTTATTGGTTATTTAATGTTACATGCTCTTTTAATGAACATGACAGTGAGAAAAATTGGTTCTCCTTTCAGCACACAAGTCTAAATTCCCCCAGTCATCTAGAATGTTTGGTTAATCTTTTTCAGTCAACCAGTCTGGCACCATTGAGAATGGGATCATTCCAGAAACCATTAAAAGTATGTATCTTATCGAGCCAGTACTGCCCATGTCTTCTGCAAAGGCCTTGGCACAGAAGTTTTCTGCAAAGGCCTTGGCACAGAGATCTACTCCAAAGGCCTCGGCACAGAAGTCTACTGCAAAGGCCTCGGCACGCAAGTCTGCTCCAAAGGCCTCGGCACACAAGTCTACTGGAAAGGCCTCGGCACACAAGTCTACTGGAAAGGCCTCGGCACACAAGTCTACTGGAAAGGCCTCGGCACACAAGTCTACTGGAAAGGCCTCGGCACACAAGTCTACTGCAAAGGCCTGGGCACGGAAGTTTTCTGCAAAGGCCTTGGCACAGAGGTCTACTGGAAAGGCCTCGGCATGCAAGTCTGCTCCAAAGGCCTCGGCACGCAAGTCTGCTCCAAAGGCCTCGGCACGCAAGTCTGCTCCAAAGGCCTCGGCATGCAAGTCTGCTCCAAAGGCCTCGGCACGCAAGTCTGCTCCAAAGGCCTCTGCACGCAAGTCTGCTCCAAAGGCCTCTGCACGCAAGTCTGCTCCAAAGGCCTCGGCACGCAAGTCTGCTCCAAAGGCCTCGGCACGCAAGTCTACTTCAGGGAAAGGGCTATGAGGTGTGCTGGGATGCTACTCACTTCAGGGGTGCTTCAGACAAAATAAAGGGTTGTGTGGGTTGCCAGGGGAAGAGGTGGGCCAAAAGGCCTGGTTCTTATTTTCTAATCTTATATTCTGTATGGAGACCTGTTTTGTTCATGGCTTAAAAATGTATTTAATGTAAGCCATTCATAAATATTGTTAAATAAATGACTCCCAAGGAAAACACATACAAAACTACAAATATGCTTCTATGACACACACTCACCTCCTTCTCATCATGTGCAGAGGTGCCTTCCCACCCCCACCCCCAAAATATAGACAGAATATTCATTCAGGTGAAAAATTAAATTGAAATGTACCATATTGTCTTTTTTCTTTCAACATTGTTCCCAAGAAACTAGATAGGGAGAAGGCAAGGTAGCTTATTACTTAATCCATTTCAGAAAAACCGTACCTTTAAATATAGCATGTTCTCACAGGGCATACTTGTGAGAGATAAGAAAGAAGTGCTTGGGCTACTATGGGAAATGTCATACCAAAATACAGCCCAAGTGTGCAAATGAAAGACTATTTTACAAAGAAAGTGATTCTCCCTCTCCCCCTACCTGATGATTATTGTCCTTTCAGCAAACAGCTTAAGGTCCCTGAAATGGAACCTTTCACCTCAAAAACCGAACTTCACGAAACTTCATTGCAGTCCTATAGATCAGGGGCGTTGAACCACTGTGGGTCTGTGGGCTGCATTACCCCTCCCCTCAAGGCTGCCCCACGTGCTGGAAGATGTCAGCGGGTGGGGACCCATCTGTGACATCAGTGGCGGGGCCCTGCCCTCTGATGTCATTGGGTCCCCAGTTGAAGTGCCACCAAGGCACAAGCGTTGCTGCTTCATTGCTTTCCCTGCACGGGGAAGGTGATGGAGCAGTAAACATTCTCCCACCCTCTTAGGGGGCAGGGCTTCGGGGAGGGGGAGGGGCCTTGCCTGAGACCACATGGGCCAGATGGCTGACCTAGTAGTGGGCCAAATTTGGCTAACAAGACAGAGGCTCACACATCCCTTCTATATATTAATCAGTTTTGAAAGTTTACAAATTATTGATCTAAGCAGGTAACTAAAAATTTATGAACTTGCAAACTAGAACCTCAAAAAAGGATACTACTATTAGTGTTCGCACAATAGGACCACTATAACAGCAATCATATTGGCTGCGGTGGCTAGAAAGGTCCCTGTAGTCCAGTAATCTCTCCCCAGTGGTGGACAGCTGGATGCCTCTGGGACCTCACAAGCAGGGCATCGCAGAAATAGCACTCTCTCTGTTGTACGCAATGGTGGAGACACACTTCTAGATATACTGCATCTAAACACATTTACCCATTTAGCTATCATCATGGGTAATGGTCACTGATTAACCTAGCCTCTATGAATTTTTCCAGACCTTCAAAAAGAAAGAAGAGACGTTAGATTAGTTCTGTCAGCAAATCTGAAATCATCATCCACAATTGTGTAAACTTCTATCTTGTACCCTAAGGTGGCATGTCTAATGTGTATCTTTGCCTTCTAGGAGAGACGGGCTAAGGCTAGATTATACAAAGCAGCCAGCATCTGCCGGCCATGATGATTGTTATACTGGTATGTTGGTGCCTGTCTAATGCTGCTTGCTGCGGTTCTTTGCCTCCTTGATTCATTTCCATGGGGGTGGGCCTCATTTCCCTCTGTGGGTGTGGGCCTTGTTTCCTCCAGCAGCAACTTTTTTTTTTTTTTTAAATCATATCCGTGTTTCCTCCAGCAGCAACTATTTTTTTTAAAAAAAATCATTTGTGTGTGTGTGTGTGTGTGTGTGTGTGTGTGAGAGAGAGAGAGAGAGAGAGAGAGAGAGAGAGAGAGAGAGAGAGAGAATTTCCCACCTGGCCTGTGGGTGGCACCTTAACCATTTAAATTAAATTTTTAACAACAAATTTCTATGGGAGGTGGTAAAAGAAAACAAAAAACTTTGCCCCAGAAGAAACTGATACTTTAGAAATTAATGTCCACCTTCAATTAATTCATTTACTTTCTTATGCATGTGTATGGAGAAGTAAGTCCCACTGAGTTCAATCGAACTTACTCCCAGGGGTGTATAGGACTGCAGCCTTAAAAATCCTTTCGCTCTGTTGGCTCTCTGGCGGGCTTAGACTAGGCCAAATTAATGGTTTAGGGCTCAGTCCTATCAATTGCGCCCTTGCTGATAGGAAGCCCCCGAACTCAGAGGTGTCCAACCACCCAGTGCAGGGCAGGAGGAGCGGCAGAGGGGATCTTCACCTCTGTCCCCCTGCCCTGCAGATGTTGCTGGATGCATTTTGCCAGTCTAGTGAGGGCACTTGGGAGGGGGAGGAGGAGGGAGAGAGGCGGGAAGAGGCCCAGGGTAAATTGTATCCTGGCTTCTCTGGTCTCCCCTCCCACTAGACGCCCCCTTTTCCTCCTCTCCAAGTTTCATTTTCTGAGCCAGCGTGGTTCTCTCTGTGCCAGCTGCGAGGGGGGGGGGCAGTTCTCTGACTCCCTGTTCCAAGGTCGAAACACTGTCTTGAACCTCAGAAGGATTGCTCTCTTAAAAGTATTTCCATTCTCTGGGTTGGGAGTCTAGAGAATTTTTATTTTGCCTTGGGTGAATTTGAGTGTGGGGTGTGTGCATACGTATATTTTTATTTTTACTTTGCCTTGGGTGAATGGCCCCCAAAAGTGCTGGTCTTAACCTATAAAGCCCTACACGGCTTAAGACTGCAATACTTGACAGAACGGCTCTCCCAACCACAATCTAACTGGACACTAAGCTCAACATCTGGGGCCTTCCTCTGACTGCCACCTCTGAGGGAGGCTCAGTCGGTGGCAACAAGGAGGAAGGCCTTTTCTGCGGTAGCCCCCCAATTATGGAACAAGCTCCCCACTGAGGCCTGCCTGGCACTAACTGGCACTAACTCTTCTATACTTTCAGCGCCAGGTTAAGACTGCCCTCTGCGCCAAAGCATTTAACAGCTCTAAATAGTACATGGGAGGGGGGGGGCAGTTATGTCAGCTTTTTAACAGGTCTAGTTGTATTAACTTGTACTTACGGTAGTTATTTAAATCATTTTTAAATTTGGTTTTTAAATTTTAGCAGTGAAATTTTTAATGATGTTTTTATTGTTTGTATTTTATATTGTTGTATTTTATTGTATTTTATGTGAATTGTTGTAAATGGCCCAGAGAGCTTTTATTTTATAAAAATAAAATGAATGAATGAATGAATGAATAGGAGGTAGTTTATTGCAACATCTTCATTACAATATTGCACACATTATAGATGATGAATAAAGTTACGCTCTTTCTTAAACTATTACTAACAAAAAATTACTTCAGTTTTGTGCATTCAGTATTTATTCAGAGCCAGTGTGGCGTAGTGGTGAGAGTGCTGGACTGGGACTCAGGAGATCCGGGTCCTAGTCCCCGCTCAGCCATGAAACTCACTGGGTGGCTTTGGGACAGTCACTGACTCTCAGCCTAACCTGCCTCACAGGGTTGTTGTGAGGATAAAATGGAGAGGGGGAGGAGGATTATGTAAGCCGCCTTGGGTTCCTTTCAGGAAAAAAGGCGGGGTATAAATAAAATAAATAAATTTAACTATGACATTTTGTATTTTCATGGTATGGAAATGCACACTTTCATTCACAAGGCCTGTATACAAAAACACAGAATATACAACACCCCTCTTTAAAAAATATGATTGAATGCATCTATATACCGTATTTTTCCGTGTATAAGACGCCCCCCACTGGGCAGTTTCGCAACCGCGCGGTTCTCTCCTCAGCTTACTTCTGTGTATAAGACGACCCTCAATTTTTAGTCTAACGATTTTAGGAAAAAGTATCGTCTTATACATGGAAAAATACTGTACTATTCTTACATAGTGCTGGTCACATTCACAATCTTCTCCCCACTCATTAAGAAGCAGTCAAACCCTAGTGTTATTCTCAATCTCAATATGAAATTTTAGATTGCAATGAATAGCCCAATATTTTGCAGGGTAAAAAAAAAAAACCTATGTTGTTATGCTCGTAATATTCTCAGACATACCCTGAATTCTTCATTGCCTCTCTCAAAATCATAGTGGCAAGACTGTTCATTAAAATAGTGGGGGCTTTCCTAGTGGTAACAAACCATTTACACCTCTTACAAGAATTTGGCAGAGGTGGGGAGAGAAGAGGGGCCGGTACTTAGCTATATGCAATCTGAAATGCAGCTTAACTTGTTGGAAGATATGGGAAGGAGTCGGTCCTTTACTGGTTAGGCCAAAGCAGAATTTTCCCTCTTATGCACAGCCTGGTTTTTTAAACTGGTTATCACCACATGGGTTGTTAAACCCTGCTAAAAGGCTTTTAAAAGGAAATGGATTGTCCATACAAGATTTAAAACTAATATAAAGACATTTATTAATTTTACTTACAGTCTGTTTATTCATATATGCAGGATGCATATAGGCAGATTAGAGTCATTGTGTTAAGAGTCTTCATCAGTGGAGATCACTGGCTGGAAGCCAGCTCAGATCTTGTGTCTATCAGGTTGGAGAGGCAGAGAGAGAGAGAGAGAGAGAGATCACTGGCCACAGAGAGGCCAGAAGTAGGGAGGACGGTTTACAAAACATGCAACCCTGGGGCTTGCTCAATTAACCCTTTCCTCCCACTGTAACTAGTGGTTACATTACCTTGTTGATTTAAGCAGGCAATATTACAATTTCCATCATAACTCACCTGAAACTATGGCCGGGTTTGCACAACACTTCAAGCCCATCGAGGCTCTGTAGCCTCTGTGGGCTTAAAAGTTGCCTGGGCCCCTGGCAGTGCCCGACTAATGATTGTTTTTCTAAAACTAAAACCTCGGTATTCAGGTTTAATTGCAATGTTGGAGGCACGGGCCTCTCCCCTCTTTCTCCCCCAGTCCTCCTGCAGGTACACTGTAGGAGCACTGAGGGGGAGGAGGGGGGATGACAGCTGGCAATAAGTGCCCAAGTGGCACTTTTCTGCTGCTATCGATGCTCCTTGCCCTCGGGGTGGCCGCTACTCAAATGAGTGGCGGCACTGCTGAGCAAGCCAAGAGGAAACCCAGTGCCACGGGTCTCTTGCCTGGCCTTTACTCAGTGTGGGGACCGCTCGGCTGCATAGCACCAAAACCGCGAAAGGAATTCTTAGATTTTGCAGACAAATCCACTTCCACTCTATCGAACTATAGGCACTCTGTATGCAAGGGCTGGAATTTAACACGCGCAGATTACATTTTCAAAATGAAGTACGTTTATTTTCCTGTAAAGGCCACCATATTTTACAAAACCTAAAGACCTGACAAAACACATGCCAAGTGATTACTTTAGAAAGCAGTTGCTGTGTGAAAAGTCGTAATATTGGTCCTGATATTTTAAATATTCAAGCTTTCCCCACGACCACACGTTCCTTTGGGTTACTGAAAACACATTCACCGGGCAGTTTGTCTTGTATTTAAGTTCCTACCAACTTTGGAACACGCGTGCAGCAGGCAGCTTTTCTCTCCCGCCCCGTAGTCATCTCTTGCCGGCAGGTCCAAGTCTGCAAGGCAGAAACGAAACAAGGCGGAAAGGTGCAAGGCGGGAGAAGCAATCCGCAGCGTTTCTCAACCAACTCGATGAGGAAGTGAGGGAAGCGTGGCCAGGACCGTTTATGAGGACCTCGGCGAAGCCACACTCACACACACACACACACACACACACACACACGTCTCCCTCAGCACTAATCGCTGGAAGTTGGCAGCACCCGCCCACTTGCCTTTCATGTTACCTCTCCTCCTTGGCGCCTGTGTTTTTTCTTTTCTTTTCTGGGCGAGGCTCGGCCGCTGAAGGGGCGCGATGGCGCAGAGGTCCGTCCGCGACCGCCTGCTGGACACGCTGGAGGACCTGGGGGAGGACGAGCTGAAGAAGTTCAAGGGCAAACTCAACGAGTTCCCCCTCAAGGAGGGCTACGACAACATCCCCAAAGGGAAGCTGCAGAAGGCGGACGCCTTGGACCTCTGCGATCTCCTGCTCGGCTACTACACGGAGGGCTACGCCCTGGAGGTGACGGCCGCGGTGCTGGAAGTCATCAACTGCAAGCCCCAGGCGAGGAGGGTCCGCGATCTCACCGGGATCGGTAAGGGAAGGGGCGCCCCAGCCAGTGCTTGATCGAGATGATCTCCTCCTAGGGGTGGGACTGGATGAAAACTTGCCCTGTTCCCAACTTCTGGGGGGGGGGGGGCATATTGCTTCTCGATTAGCTATTTCATTTTCTTCCTTTGTCCCTCTCCATATTTCCTAAAATTCCTTACCTGACCCTTAAAGATCCTACTGTCTTGTCCAGATCTTTAGCATACCAGATTTTTGCATCAGGGAAGTTATTGAATTCTATGCCCCGCAGCAATCGCAGCTAACCTGTCTACTTAAGCCAGTGTTCTCCAACCTTGGGTCCCCAGATGTTTTTGGCCTACAACTCCCAGCATGCCCCAGCCAGCGTAGGCCAAAAACATCTGGGGACCCAAGGTTGGAGAACACTGAGTCTTAAGCAAAGGCTCAGCACAACTCAGCCCTGCCAAATTTATCCCAGAAGTCACTTCAAGTAAGAGCACGCCCCACCTTTTGCTTTCTTGTTTTGGAAACAGCCAGACTGCCTGAGTGGAAGAAGGAATGCCTGGTGCAGGCATGGGGTCCAGGCTCCAGCACCCTTGGGCAGTTGCTGGGACCCCAGATGGGCCCCGGCCTGTGGGCTTAGCTGGATGCAGTGGCAGGTGGTCATTTTAATTTCCCAGAATGCTCTGGGCTTGTGCTACCACACCAGGGGCATTGTGGGAAATGAAATGGCCAGCCACCCCAGCTGCCACCAGGTAAACTGATGTAAGAGAAGAGGGCACTTTGCCATGGGCCCCCTCAAACGTGGAGCTGTCCCTGGCCTTACATTTCAAAACGGGGGGGAGGGTACAGCAGCAGCAGCAAACATAAGGACAGACTGCTGATTTCCAGCCCTGAAAATTCAGGATCCACTTTGCCCATCTATGGTAATGATGATTGTTGGAACGTGTGGGGCTGGAAATGAGGACATTGGGGGGCACAAAGTCACAAGCAGATGGATGGACACATGGGATATTTCTGACAATTCCAGCAATGTTATATAATTGTGGAGAAGATAGTAGAAGGTTTCTTGAGGTTTCACTTATTTAAAATTGTATATGATATTGAAGCCGCCTTGGGATTTCTCCAGTGAAGTGGCAACATGAAGAAACCAGAATAACATGGGGCATTCTGTCAAGCTGCCGTTAAGGTTTTTTTCCCTTACCCCCCCCCCCCCAATCCATAGCCACCTCATCTTCAGAGGAAAACCTACCACCTCACCCAAAAGTACTTTGATTCCCCCCCACCATTTAATCCATTTTTCAGGGGGTGTATTTGCCCTGCCCCATTCCCTGAAAGTAATGAAAAGGTCTATGATTAATATGGCCCAGTGCTACAACAGAAGCACTCCACACTGTAACATTTTGTTGCAGTTCCCACTTGTAACAGGACTAATTTCTGTTGATGTGGCAATTTTAAACATTTGAATTACACACGACTCTTCATCAGGTAAAACAGAGAAAGTAGCCCCACTTCAGCTACAGAAGGAACAAGACTTGCTATTTTCAGGCCCAAGGGTCCCTAGAAACCTTGCAATTCTTCCTAATGAAGATTTCTGAGTAACTTGAAAACCTGCATATCCCAGTACCAAAAGGCGAACAAATGGGTTTGCCTGTTCTGCATATCTCAACACCACTAAGAACCACCATCACATATTCCATTATACTTTTAATGCTCAGCAATCCTAGATAATGGTGCTTAAACAACTCTAAAAACTAACAAATCTTTGAAGTTGCTTAGTAGAGTAAATGCACTCTGAAAGCCTTCCCCATTCACCCAATTCCACACATTTAAGATCAGGAATAGGGTGGATGGAAGAGGTGCTCCTCTCTGTGAATTCCTACCTTTTCTTTCCCATCAGTGTCCTTCCTCATGGCTTCTCTGTCTCCCACACTTGGGATTAATATCTAATATTGGGATTAATATCTAATATTAATATCTATGCAACACGTAACTTTCCAGAGATCTTCTGATAGGATTCTGGGGCATTGTCCCTTCCACTGCCTTTCTGTCCATGACAAGATTGGCCTGTTTCACGCATGATCTAATTCACTCTTTTCTATTCCAGGTGGCTGCAATGCTGTTCAGCCCCAAGTGCCACCCACCAGTGCCAACGCAGGAAGAACTGGTGAGCTCCTTCCTCCATCTTCTCAAATATTGTCAATCCCCACCAATGTCTGGGAGCTAGACTAAGCGGCTGTTCACCAGCTGCTGTGTCTCCCTCAAGCCATGTCTGCCTTGTAGCATCCTCTCACGTAGGCCATATCTACATGGCTACAAATGTGTATCAGTTTCATGTCACTTTAACTGTCCTGGCTTCTCCCAAAGAATCTGGGGAACAGTAGGTTGGTGATGTGCTAGAATCCTGGTAGGGTGCCCTCGTGCATATATAAAGTGAGTGGTGAGCATACCGTGGAAGTGTACTGAGCAAGTTTTATCAATATACAACTTTCTGTTCTTCCTCTTCAAGTTTGCAGCAAAAACCAGAAGTGCAAAGTGCTACTTGGCTGGCCCAGATGATTTCCCAAGGTCACTTCCTCCTTCTCCTAATTCCCAAGGCAGTGTGCAATTTTTATGAAGATAATAATATCATTTATTTTTTAAAAATATAAAAATTACATGAACATTTTAATGAATGATTATTCAAGCTTTGTGTAGGAAAAAACCAAGCAGAGCTCCCAAGACCCAGTGATCACGGATAAGTACACCTGTCACTTGCACAAGAGGAAGAGGAAAACAAGTACACTCAGTCCTTAAAGTTACATTGTTCTTATTACATAGTTCTTATAATGATCAGAATGAATGGAAACAGTGAATGTGGACGAAAGCCAGGCTTGCTCCATGGAGAAGGGTGCTGTGACTCTTGGTTTTATGTATACTTGTAGTTACATATCCTTTAAAACCCATAGTCTTCAACCATGGAACTACAATTGACTGGCAAAGTCTCTGGCGTGGGCGTGTCCCTAGATTTCATCTCTTTCTTTGACAGGGACGCAGCCACCAGTCCCACTGGAGCTGCATTTCATTGACCGGCATCGAGAGGCGCTGATCCGGAGGACTGCCACGGTGGAAGGAGTTCTGGATCAGCTGCATGGAACGATCCTGGATGAAGAGCAATATGAAAGGATCTCCTCAAAGAGCACCAACCAGGAAAAAATGCGGGAGCTCTACAGGCTGGTGCCAAGCTGGAACCTCTATTGCAAGAATCAGCTGTACGAGGCACTGAAGCTCAAAAACAAGTTCCTCATTGATGACCTTGAAGGCCAATGAGGCACCCAAGGCACAACACCATTCCAGGGCACAGGAAACCCAACTCTGTATACCAGGGGTGCAGAACCTCTTGCAGCCCGAGGGTCGAATTCCATTTTGGAGACATGCTTGAGTCAAGGGCCAGATTTTAATGGTGGCTGGGGCTGAAGGCACAAGGGCGGGGCCAAAATACCAGCATATTTTTTTTTTAAGCTTAATGCTCTTACTGCCAGTAACTAAGCCTTAGGAGAGGGATTTCAACCTTTTAGAATGTGGGGAAAAACCTGCACAAATGCCAAGAAACCACCAAGCGATCAGTGGTTGGGGGTAAGGGGGTGAAAGGACGGTGCCTTCTGGCCCCCGGGCCTGAGGTTCTGTACCCCTGCTGTATATCATGACATTCTCACAGAGCCATTTAATAATATCTTCTCTCAGGTATTCATTTTGCTCCATGCAGAAAGACACGTAAATATATTATCTGTTTTGCACTATGGGAAAGGAAATGCATACAAACATACACTCTAAAAGACACAATACAAAAGGAAGAAAAGATGAGGAAGGAAGAGGAAAACAAGTACACTCAGTCCTTAAAGTTACATTGTTCTTATTACATAGTTCTTATAATGATCAGAATGAATGGAAACAGTTCAGAGTGGGGAGGAACCAAATGGCAGCTGGTCTCAGCCAAGTCAGTGGGGTGGGACCTGTTGCCCCATCTCTTCCTCTGCTGCAGCCATACAATGTAGGGGTTAATTCAACACTTATTTGACAGCAGAACAACCCCAGCATAATACAGTATGCTGGACTGCCTTTGCTCCTGGTCTCTGTTCGAATATTCCCATCGTTGCCTTCCCATTCCATCAACAGTCTTTCCAAAGTTCCCAGAAACTGACGCACAGGATGCATACAGTATTTTTGTTTAAAAGCATCTTTGAGCACCACAGTACTTTGTTGTATGTATTTTTAAAGAGTGATAATAAATACACATGTGCCCTCTGAATGTTTTTAGGAAAAACGTATTATTTTTCCAATTCCAGGTTTGGAGTGTACTCGTTACGTAAAAGGTGGGATGGAGTGGTTTGGCATATCAGGAAAGAATTAGCTTGGGGAGCAATTTTGGGGATTTCTTTCTGGGATCTTCTCACTTTGCAGGAAGTCCCCATGCATGTGACGGGTCTCTGGAATGCAGCACTAGATATCCTCTTTGGCCTCCTGCACCGCAGCGGAGAATGAGAAAGGCCAGATAGTGCATACCTCAGTATGGGGAACTCCTAATACCAGGGTTCATTGTCTTGGAGATGGCATTCATTGCAGCATGCCCAAGAAAGAGTGGATAGAAAGACATTCTCTCATAATACTAGAACTTGGAGCCAGACAATGAAATTAATGGAGAGGTAGTTCAGAACTGACAGAAGAAACAACCAGGAGTCTTGTGTCACCTTGAAGACAAACCCATTTATCTTGGCATCACCTTAAGGCACTAGACCTGGGGTGTTGAACTTCTTTCAGCCTGAGGGCCAGATTCAATTTCAGAGAAACTCTTGAGGGCCACATTCCAGTGGTGGGCAAGGCCAAAGGCAAAGGAGGCAGGGCCAAAAATACCAGCATGTTTTAGCTTGAAGCTTTTGCTGCCTGTAACCAGGCTTTAGGAGAGGCATTTCAGCCTTTTAGAATGGGGAAAACCACACACAAAAGGGCCTTAGATTCAGCAGCCCTGCACTAGACAAAAGAAAGTCCTTCAGAAAACACATATGGTAGATGACTTATGGAATTCACTGCCACAGGATGTGCTGACTGTCCCTGTCAGTAGTCAAGGTGGCTTTAAAAATGCATGGAGGATATGGGTCTACCAATGGCTATTTAGCCATGATAGCGAATCAAAATCTCCCATGTTCAGTGGCATGATCAGAATACCAAACAAAACGCTGGGGATCACCAGCCACTTGTGACAGCCATCACCATCATACCTTGCTTGTGAGCTTCCAAAGGCCACTGTAGAACGCTGGACAAGATGGACCGTGGCTTGATCCCCCCCCAGGGATCCCGTATTCAGCTGCAGCAGCCGAACCTGGCATTTCCACCCTTGTCCTGGAAACATTTTTCCTCTCGACAGATTTATTTCCCACAAACTTTGTCCCTCCCCTCCCCAAACCATTTCCCCTTCAATTAATTGTCCGCCACCACAGTCATTTCCCTCCCAGACTTCCTCTACTTGCAAAACAAAGGACAGATTCTCACTTCTCTCACCTCAGTCAGCATAGCTGGCTGGGGCATGCTGGGAGTTGTAGGCCAAAAACATCTGGGGACCCAAGGTTGAGAAACACTGTCCTAGTGAGACTCCTGTGTTACCACCACAGATGCTGGCCAACCACAACCTAGTCTGCCTCTGGACTAAGATAAATGGAAACATAGATCCTGGGAATCTCTGAATCCCTCCCTGAATGTCTGCCTTATGTTGTGGAAGTGTTTTGGAGAGGTTCTTGGAGAGGAAAGTTAATTAGTGAATTCACGGGTGGCATCTGAGCACAGTCAGGAATGCCAGCAAGAATGAAAGGGAGACACTTCCATCTATACTGAATAGTATCAGGTAGAGATCTGATCAGGTAACAATGAGTCAGTACAACTAAACAAGACGATTCTAAAAGGAAACACCTAGGTCTGACAAAAGGTTAGACATTGCCCATCTTCCAGCCATCATGGCTTTACATAAGGTGATCAGTACAGTCTTTTGCAAGGGGGATATATGGCTCACAGTACTCTTTAAAATAACAGAGAGCATAATGGGAGAAGCCGCCCTGGGTTCCTTGCAGGAAAAAAGGCAGGGTATAAATATAATAAATAAATAAACAGAGCAGAGCCTAGGCACATGAGAGATTTGCCCATCAGGGTTGTTCATGGAAGGTCTGACTTGTCAGGGCATGTTCCTGGAAGGCCAAGGAAAGGTCTGACTTGCCTTTCCAGGCCTTTCTGTTAAACTGAAGCCTAGACAAAATCTACTTCTACGCTTAATAGTAACCTTCAAAGCTTCCATCACTTAAGAAGGGCCAAAATCAATCTTGCATATGAGTTATTTGAACAGAAGGAAATGACACCCCCCCACACCATACACTGGTGGAAAGGAGGGCTAGAAGACCTCCCACCATACTGATACCTCTAAATATGATGTTTTTGGATGCTGTCACACATTCAAATATGCATATTATTCATGATCTAACTCCCCTTGCAAATTGTTTTAAGACAGCCACTCTTAAGATGCAAGGTCCTGCTTCCCCAAATGTGTCAAACATCACTTACAAGTGGTGACACACTTGATCCCTCTTTGTATTCCCTGGCGTGAGAGATGGGCCTAGTTGGGAAAACCGAGAGAGAGGTCAATGGAAAGGAATATGGGAATTCACATTCCACAACCACAATCTGCACTGACAGATGTGAGACGAACTGCTCTGGGAGACATTTGTCCAAAGAGGTGGATAAGCATTAATAAATAAGCATGCAGAAAACAGTATAAACTCATGATCAGATGATATATGACTTGCATGAAATTGCACAGGATTCATCTAGTCCAGGGGTCCTCAAACTAAGGCCCGCGGGACACATCTGGCCCGCTGTGTCTTTTCATCCAGCCCTGCGGCCGAGGCTCCTTCTTGCGGGGTAAGAGGAGGAGGGGAGGCTGAGCCGGTAGTGAGGCGCGAGCCGCCCGCCCGGAGCCCTGCAAAGCCCTGCAAAGGTGCACGTGCCTTTGTTTCTGAGCCGGGAGGGGACCAGGATGCCCAGGCCGAGCACGATATGTTCTTCTGTACGCCTTTGGAAGAAGTTTGGCCTCGCCGCCCGCCGCCCGTAGCTTATAGATTTCATAATAGAGTTGGAAGGAGCCTACAAGGCTATCGAGTCCAACCCCCTGCTCAATGCAGGAAACTAGAGGAGGGGTCTCCCATCCAAGTAATAACCAGGCTTGACCCTGCTTAGCTTTCCACACTCAGACAAGCTGAGCCAGCGTAAGCCACAGGCCTGGACTGGAAGCTGCGCCCTGACGGGGAGCTTGTGCTGCTTGCCAGCTTCCTTCTGCACCGGAGCAAAATGGGGGGATTTTGCGCGTCCTCGTCTCTTCCTTTGGAAGACTCGGTAAGCGCGGGGAGTAGGAAATGTAACAGCAGCACCATGGTGAGGATGAGTCCCGCTCCTCTAGCCTTAGTTGCCAGTCTTGGGGATACCCTTCAATCCAGCTGCACTTTTTAAAAAAGTCTACATATAATCTGACACATGAACAGCTGTTTTGGTCTATCTGTAGTTAGATTCCAACACCAAGCCTTCTTTTTCTCACTTGTTCCTTACTATAGTTTTTTTTTTTTTTTAACCCAACAACTCCAGAATGGTACGGCTAATATTTGCATAAACTCCTCTACTTCCAAGCAACCTTCTTAATTAATTTTATACCTCTCTTGCGTATTTTCCAGATTCCTGTGTAAATGCTACGTCTAGTCCATTCATATGTAGCATCTGTTGATATACCTTCTTTACTTTTATCTTTCCCAGTTTGTAGAAATCTGTGCCAGTTTCCCCTTTTTCTGAACCATAAGGCTGCAATCTTACACATGATACTGCTTAAATCCCATTAAACATGGGCAAATCTCAGTGTCATTGAGGTTCTCAGTTTTCCACTGCCAGATTCCATCCTGGTTCTGTACAAAGTTCTTCTCCCCTGTACAGAAATCCATACATATTTTTGTGTGCATTTTTTGAATGTATGCATTTCTGTGCATATTTGTCAAATGTTGTGTTTTTATATGCATGCACCATTGATTATTCTAGTCCTAAATGCTGGAAGCAATATGGCCAAATAGGAACTTTCCCCCTGTCTGGTGCAGTGTCCAGGGCTGAGACCTGCAGAAACTGTTCAGTATCTTTTATAATTTTATCCAAATATGGCAAAAATAACACAACACTATGGAAACAGATCCAAATCTAATCTTGCCACATCCCATTGAAAGAAATCACCCACTATACACAGAGAGAGAGAGAACTCCTTGTCTGTTTATTTCTGGCACCACAAGCTGTGTGGGCAAATAAATGGAAAGTTATAAATCCTCCTCCGACATACAGAGAGATAAATGGTCTCCTGTCAGGTATGGGCAAGACAAAACCCAAGGGAATCCCCAAACACTTAATGTGGTTTTATTTGCTCACTCCCCTTCCCCTTTATATCAAATTCCTAGAAAAGAAAATGGCCCGTCACGATAAGATGTTTTCTTACTGTAAATACTAAGATTTCCGCCTTTGTATCTATAATTTTTGAAATGAACGAAAATAACTGATGGAGACTTTCTTCCTTCTGCATGAAGCATGCTTTCACTTTTACAGCTGAAGGTGCTGACATAGATGTGCATTGAATATATATTTGGTACCTGGTGCTACCAAATATTGCACTTGGTTATAATCTTCCCCCTGTATCCCCATGTCCTATATTCAGTTAAAGTTTAAATTGTTCATTTCTTATCTCGTGTCATCTGCAAACCCTTAGTTAAATCAATTAATATTATCATAGAAGAGATTGATATTTACCCACACCCCTGAGTCTTCATAGCAGGTCCATAAATGAGGAAGAAAAGATAATCCAAATTAAGGTCTCCAAATAAATATGTGATAAATATGAAAGAGAAATGTTGCATAATCGCCAACACAAAGGCTGCATAATCTACATAGGAAGAGGGAAAGAAGATGGACTGAGCAGCAAAGTTCACAGCTAACTATTAGGGTGGGATTCACACCACTGTCTGATGTCACATCCAAACAGCTACGTTTCCTAGTTGGGTCCAGCTTTCCCCAGAGAATTATGGGATGCACTGAGAGGCCCCAGTGCTCCAGAAACGGCACTATTTCACATTTCCATATCGGAATTGGAGGATAATATCCCTCAACCTTTAGAGATACTCTGGTAAAACTCCCTCAGAGAGAGAGAGAGGGAGAGTTGGAGAACTCAAGAAAACAATGTTCAGCTGCCAACTTCAACTATTGAAAATGCCACCCTCTCTTGGCCCCTCCCCTTGGAGAGAACCTTACAGGGCTTGGGCTGCTGGCTTCTTACAAGACCTGGAAGTTTAGAGGGTCTCACATCACGGGCGGGCAGGCAGGCAGGCATCTGATTAGGGTCCACTAGTAGACCTCTGGATGACTTGCAGCAGATCGGCAAGGGCTTCTAACAGCCAGCAGTTTAACAACTGCAAGTCAAACAAAAAAACAATTGCCATGGCTGGCGTTATACTTACTGCTCTCAGTGTCCCTCACCTGTAAAAGATGGATAATTAATTGGCTGCCTTTGACTAGCTCTTTGTGCAACTCAGCTGGCCAGTTTGCTTGTTTATTTGATTTATTATATCCCACACTTCCTCACAAGGATACCAGGGCACTTAAGAGCTTTTGTGTTAGAATCTCTGATCTGTAGTAACGCAAGACAGAGATGTAGTTGAATATGCAGGTTAACCTAGTATATGGCCCATGGACACATACAGCAGATAATTGGCTTCACCCCCTAAGCCACCATTTTGTGTCTAGCTCTGTCCACCCTGCCAGCCGACATTTTGCTTCTGGCTCTCTTTGGTGGGCCTAGGGATTTTAGTAAAAAACAAAATAGATCCCATAAGCCTGAAGTCTGTCTACCCCCTACTCTACTGCCCTTTGTAACACTCAGCACTTTTTCTGGCTTGTCCCCATTTCTTCTTCTCTTTTGCATCTCCAGATACACAACTCTTTCACTTACTATTTAAAAAAAAGGATTACTATCCAAAGCAAACCAAAACAATAGAATGAAAAATGTTTAAACCAGAAAGAAAGAAAAATTGCCCACACATGGTAGGGAACCAAGTTAAGAGATGGAAAATAGAATCAACATTAAAAACAAACAAACAAAAGCCCAAATGATAAACCCAGGACTTCAGATAAGAAAACTGAACTTTAGCCCTGGAAATATATATGTTACATGTAAACGATAGATTTATTAATTGCAATATTATCCCATTGTTCTTCAAAAGAGCTCCAGGGAGAGCACATGGTTTTCTCCCCCCCACCCACTGCCCCAGACACACACCAATTGTATCCTCACAACAACCCTGTGAGGTAGGTTAGGCTGAGAGATAATGACTGGCTGATGGTTATCCGGTGAGCATCATGGCAGATGGGGACTCTAACCACTACACTAGGTTACCCACTGGCTGACTGAAGGCGTCATGGCCTGGGCCAGACCTAACCAGAGAATTTGGGTCAATTCCATTGTGCCATTATTTACTTCATACAGGTATTCTGGAGAGTAAGCTCATGATTTTAGGGTAGCATTAATAGACAGCAAATGGTCATTTTTTAAAAGTGCATTCTTCTATTTTATTCTCTGCCTAAGGCACCAACATTTCACAGGCCTGTCTCTTCCAGAGATTAGTTACAAAGCAATTAGAAATAAGATTAGAATGGAGTTGACTGTCCCAAGAGAAAAGAAAAGTTAAATTCTTGTTGGCACAAAACAGCTTCTACTAGAAAGCAAAAGAGGAAAGTGATGACACATCTATCCTCCTATGGTCTGTGAATGTTGAGCCTGATTTCCTGGAAGTCATTTGCTTTCTTGCTGCTCTGCTGACTATCTTTGGTTGGGGCCAAAGTCTAGGGCAGAAGGAAAACAGCTGCAGAAAGAGACATAGTGCATTTAAATCCATATGGTACTTAAATAAAAACACGGGGGGGGGAGGCAAATGTGCTGGAAGTCATTTGCTTTCTTGCTGCTCTGCTATGACTATCTTTGGTTGGGGCCAAAGTCTAGGGCAGAAGGAAAACAGTTGCAGAAAGAGACATAGTGCATTTAAATCCATATGGTACTTAAATAAAAACACGGGGGGGGGAGGCAAATGTGCCTTTGTACAATTCTTTTGATCAATTTGAAAATGAGATGACAATTTAAAAAAAAATCAAAAGGGAAATAATGAATATTTTGTAGAAGGAAAGGTGCTGGAGCTTAAACGTGGTTGGACAGCACTTCATCTGACTTGGAAGCCTTATTTCCTAGTGCTGAGTGTATGGAGAAACTGTGTTTTCTTAGCACTGAAATATGGCAAGTAAAAAGGACACAAAAACCGTGCCACTCAAAATTGTGAGATTGCTTTACAACTTAATCTTGAGATTTTGATGGCTCTGCTCAGTTTGCCTGGGGTTACATATTACATATATTGAATGGTGTGACTTGTCCAAGGCCAAACAATAAATATATGGGAGTGGCAACCCTTGAACCCAGGCCTTCCACACGCAGTCCAATTAACCATGTACTGCAGCACATTGCCTCTGCCCCAGTGATGAGGAAAGCAGGCATTCTGCATATACTCAGGAGAGCTCTTTTGCTCCCATGTTCTAGTGCTGAGGAAAGCAGGCATTCTGCATATACTCAGGAGAGCTCTTTTGCTCCCATGTTCTAGTGCTGAGCACTGGCCTCAGAACCCCTTGATTAGGTCCTGGGACTCCTAACCAACTTGGGCTGGGGGCAGTAAAAACCAATCCATAATTATACTTACTGTGTTTCTTTGCCCATAAGATGGTGGTTCAATGTGTTGTGCGCACTGAATACAGAAAATATAGGTGTGCACAAGGCAGTTCAAAACAGTGTGAGGCCTGAGATAAGACACAGTGATGGTAAAAGAGGCAATGCCTGGAGGGGAAACCATTGGACGTTAAACTGGTGGGCATTAAACTGGAAAGTTACAAGTAAAGCAAGTTTGCAAACTAGGGCTTCAGCCAGATATGGGGAGTGAAAATGCCACTGTAGATATAATGTTAACCAAGATTAGTTCCAAAAATCAAAGAGAGGAGCAAATCCACACAAGGTGTTAGAAGGGAGGGGGAGGGAGGGGGTTACATGAGCCTGCGGGGTGCTTCCAGACTGCTAAATATGGTTAGGAGATTGGGTAGCGCTGTGTTGATGCGCAGCATAAGATCCGAGTTCCGTTCTTACCAAGCTGAACCCTGACAACCTAGCAGCATTTCTCTGTGGTAAAGCTTGAATAAACAGGATGCATGACGTGACGTGATCAAGCTCAACCATTTCTCCGCTGGCCACAAACAGCAGCCAATGAAACAAAGAGACAGCAGACCAGAGAAATGTTAAACATTCTCAGATATTCTCATCCCCACAAAAGTCCTGAGGGCGAGAAATGCTGCTGGAGGCAGGCTGCGTGGCTGTTCCCTAGATCAGTGTTCTCCAACCGTGGGTCCCCAGGTGTTTTTGGCCTACAACTCCCAGCATGCCCCAGCCAGCTGGGGCATGCTGGGAGTTGTAGGCCAAAAACATCTGGGGACCCAAGGTTGGAGAACACTGCCTTAGATGGTCCACCTCGCCCCATCCCTGAGTCTTTTCTGTCTTGCAGCATTCGCTGCAGCTGATATTTAAATATCTTTTTACCCTGGCAGAGACATAGGGAAGACATCTCCCTTCTTGTCTGAGCTGCATTTAATTGAGGGACACCAGGAGTAGCTGGTCCAATGGGCCACCAATGCAGAGGGGTTGCGTGGCACCATCCTGGATGAAAAGGCAGACCAAAAATAAAATCCTCAAGAGGAAGTAACTATGAAAAAACAAGGCAGCTTTTAAGATGGTCTTGCTCTTCTCTTTACAAAGCTTAGAAGCCCAATAGGTTCTGAAGTGATAATCTTGACGGGAGATGAGGCCAGAAGGAAGGCAGGGCCATACTGTTCTATATGGCTCTGGAAATCCAGCTGCATGAACCTCTCTCTCTCCGTGAGGTGGCTTTCCCTTCTCCTCCTCCTCCTCTTTGTACTCACACATTGTAGCAAAGCAAAAAGGCTATAAGAATCTATACCCAAAGTGACATTTGCTGCTGAGGAATCCAGGAGGATCCTGTACACAGCTCTGATTGTATCTGGAGCCAGGCCGCTGCAAGCTCCATCCCGCAAGTGATCTGAGAGTCAAACGCCGTGTTACATTTAGCACGCCCTTTAAATTGCATGCTTATAACTGCGCACTGTCTTTCTTTTATAAAAGGGGGGGGGCTCAGACTGGTCCAGCTTGGGACGGTGGTGTGGGCAGAGAGAAGGTTTAACCCTCCCCTGCCATCCTCCCACCAAAAGCAACAAGTTAGAACGGGGCAGCGGTCCCAAGCAGCAGATGCTGGGACTGCGCGGAGGGGGAGCGATGGCGAGGCCTGAGAGGACAGAGCCCTGTGCGACGCGTCACATGGCCTGCCCTATGTCCCACGTCCCCCCAAGTGCTTCCAGGGGTAGTAAATGCAGGGGAGATGCTGTCCCGTTGCCAGTGCTGAAGTAAGAGTCAATCTGCCAGTCGGTCACAGTAAACCCATTGAAATCTATGGGACTAACCTCAGCCCCATTGTTTTCAATGGGTCTGCTCGAACTATGGATCCAACCTGTGCAATGGGAGGGGCCTTTTGTCCTTCAGGCAGCAAAATCTCCTGGGCCAGCCCTGTGCCCGGTCGCTGCTCTTAGTGGCAAGTGGCAACCGCACAAGTGACCTGGGTGTCGCCAGCCACACACAGACACCACTTCCCTTTCACCCCTTGACTCCATCGCTGTATCTGCTGTCTCTTTTCCCCCCACAAAGCTGACTCAGTCTCCACCCAACCACCCTGCTCGTGATCGCTTCCCCCGTCTCCCAGTTTTCCAAAACCTCATCCCACCTCCAGCTATAACAGCAACTATAATAGCAACAAGCTATTTATCAGTCTCTCTGACCCCGCTTTGCATGATCACCGCAGCCCACCGTGACTTATTTGAGTAAAAGTGGGCTGTGGTGCGTCTGTACGCCAGGTTGCAAAGCCACGTCCCTCACCACCACCAAGCTTTCTTGTGCCGTCCAAACCCAGCAAAGGTGGCTTGTCAGCGCGGTGAACAAACCACCCCACAACCCTACTACCGGTCATGGGTTCTGGGTGGTTTGCTAACCACCCCAACAAGCCACCCAAACAACCTGTGCCCGGTGAGGGTAATTAGGGAAATGAGCTGGCCTGGCACACACAGGAGTGGTTAACAAGCCATTATTAACCACCTTTGAATCACACTGGGACTCTCTCTCTCTCTCTCTGGTTGGGTTCAGGCAACACAATAACCCACACTCAAGGGTTGAGGATGGGTTGAGTGTGGGTTGTTGTTGAACCATGGGTTGTTGATGAGACATGGGTTATCATGTTGTCTGAACCCAGCCACACTAACAAACCATGGTTTGTTAACCACGAACAACCCATGAAGAGAACCCATGGTTTGTTGCTGGCTTGTGAACTGTGGGTTGTTTGTGGTTAACAGACTATGGTTTTTTTAGTACGGCTGGGTTCAGACAACACGATAACCCACGATTCAACAACAACCCAAACTCAAGGGTGTGGGTTATTGTGCTGTTCATAGATTCATAGATTCTAGAGTTGGAAGGGGGCTACAAGGCCATCAAGTCCAACCCCCTGCTCAATGCAGGAAACTGGAGGAGGGGGTCTCCCATCCAAGTAATAACCAGGCCTGACCCTGCTTAGCTTTCCACGCTCAGACAAGCTGAGCCAGCGTGAGCCACAGGCTTGTCTGAACCAAGTTCCTCTCTCTCTCCAGCAGTAGCGATGTCCTGCCACAGGACAGGATGCATATCCAGGACGGGGTCCTGCAAGCCAGAAAGGAGACCCGCGCCCCACAGTGCACCATAGACCAGCCTCCCCCAACCTGGTGTCCTCCAGATGTGTTGGACTGCAACTCCCAGAATGCCCCCAGCCAGTTGTAGTCCAACACATCTGGGAGGGCACCAGGTTGGGGAGGACTGCCGTAGACTCAAAAAATCTTAGAGCTTTTCTTCACCCATTACGACGAGGGAGGAAATGCAGCGCGGGAGGCGGAGAGGGAAAGACGTGGGCGGTTTTAGGAGCGCCTCAGGTCAAATTTCGGCCGCCCCAGTCAGAGCGGCAGAAGAAGTCTCTGCTGGCGTGGTGCCTTTTCCCTGGGCGCGGCTCAGCAGCTCTTCTTCCTGCTCCGTTAGCATAAAGCCGAGGGGAGATGGCGCAGAGGTCCGTCCGCGATCGCTTGCTGGACACGCTGGAGGACCTGCGGGAGGACGAGCTGAAGAAGTTCAAGGGCAAACTCAACGAGTTCCCCCTCCAGGAGGGCTACGACAACATCCCCAAAGGGAGGCTGCAGAAGGCGGACGCCTTGGACCTCAGCGATCTCCTGCTCAGCTACTACACGGAGGGCTACGCCGTGGAAGTGACGGCCGCGGTGCTGGAAGTCATCAACTGCAGGCCCCAGGCGAGGAGGCTCCTCGATCTCGTCCGGAACGGGTAAGGGAAAAGGTAGCGCCAGCTTCGCCCTGCGCGGAGAACAGTCGATCCTGCCCGAGGGAGTGGAAGGAGGGAAAACCTTACATAGTCTCCCATTCTCCAGTTCGGGGGTCCTGGCAAAACCCGATCAAGTCTTCTGGAGGTGGTGGGACAGGGTAGAGGAGAGCTTCCTCGACCTGGGCCAGGTGCATCTTAGGAGTATAGTGATGTCTTGGGAAAACTGGGATGGAAGGGAACTCCCCCCACCCCATTATTTCATTGCATAAAACTAATTGGAAAGGAAATTTAAAAATCAGTCTTTGTATAATATCTGTCAATCACCCAGTATATTCCCCAAAGCATTTTTATTTTATTTTTCCTTTCTTTTCAGTACCGTTATTGACCGAGCTTGTTCTTCTTCTTCTTTTTTTTTTTTACTTTATCAATAAAACTGTGACACAAAAATAAAAAAGGAAAGCCTGGAACCCAAAAGCTGCTTTCTGAATTCCAGCTGTATCACTTTGAGCAGATGGAAAGCCCCTTACAGCCTGTAAGGGGCTTTCCATCTACTCAAAGTGATACAGCTGGAATTTAGAAAGCAGCTTTTACAGGCTAAATAAAGTTTACAGGATAAATAAATTCTTGTAAACTGCCCAGGGAGCCTTTTGGCTGATGGGAGGTAAATAAATATATTAAATAAATAAATAGGAATAATAACTCATTATTTTACATATTATGTATAATTTATGAATAATTTAAAAAACAGTGCACCATCTTCCTTCTTTTCTTCCTCCCTTCCAATTAGCCATAAAGATATCTATCACCTTCTCTGTTTCCATTTTCTTTCTGTTGCATAATCACCTCCTAACTATTTTATTTTTTGTCCCTCTCCCTCATCTCTCCACCTTCCTTAAAATTCCTTCTTTGGTTCTTACAGGCACTGCAGTCTTGTCCAAGTCGAAACAGTGAAATGTTTCCCACATGCAGGGGCAGTCAGTGTTCTCCAACCTTGGGTCCCCAGATGTTTTTGGCCTACAACTCCCAGCATGCCCCAGCCAGCTATGCTGGCTGGGGCATGGCTGGGGCATGCTGGGAGTTGTAGGCCAAAAACATCTGGGGACCCAAGGTTGGAGAACACTGTGCTAGGTACTGAAAAGACCTGGGGCTCAGGCCCACAGGACAAGAAAAAATCCACATATTTGCATATGCTAATTTGCATATGCTCCAAAGTCTCTCTCTGTGTGCCTTTAAAGGACCCTGTCTCCTAAGGACACCCTTATTTGTAAAAAGGATGTATGGACAGGGGAGAGGAGGGGATTTTATCTTATTTTATTTTTATTTATTTATTTTTCCTGCAAGGAACCCAAGGCGGCTTACATAATCCTCCTCCTCCTCTCCATTTTATCCTGTGAGGTAGGTTAGGCTGAGAGTCAGTGACTGGCCCAAAGTCACCCAGTGAGTTTCATGGGCGAGCGGGGACTAGAACCCAGATCTCCCGAGTCCCAGTCCAACACTCTCACCACTACGCCACACTGGCTCTCCTTAGAAAAAAAAACCTCAGATAGAAAGATTCAAGTGGGGGACAGCAGGAGGTGATGCACATGTGGGCAAACAGCCAGCTAATCCAGGGGAATCAGTTGCAACAGAGATCATCAGAGCCCCGTACCTTTATTTCAGCAAGTGCCCATGGACAGCAGCAGGGTGGTGGGGCAGGCAGATGGCCTCCCAGAGATTCGGGACTGCAAATGAAAGGGTGGCCGGGTGACCGGCCAGATGGGCGATTGATAAATGTAATAAATAAATAAATAAATAAATAAATTTGGGGCTCCAGTCCTAGTGGGCTGCTCCCTAACACCGCCTCTGCTGACATGCCCTGGCCCCAAACCCTGAGTATATTCTCTAACCAAGTACCGGTACTTTCAACCAACATATTCCAAAAATAGCTGACCTGGCTAGATTTTTAAAAAAACCACACAAAACCATGGGCAGAATCCAACAATGACCATCCATGAGTGGCCAGCCCCACCGATTCCAGTCCATAAGCAGCGCCCACCACTTGTGCACCAGAGATTTAGCGCCTCTGGGGGGCAACCCGAAATTAGCGGAAATACTCATTTCTGGAATGGGGCAGGTTGGCGGAGCTTGCATAAAGGAGCTCCGCCAACCTGCCCTGTTCCAGAAACTAGCGTTTCCACTCGTTTTGGAGCTTGGCCTCGGAAGTGCTAAATCTCCTTTGCACAGGCGTTGGGTGCCGCTCGCGGAACGGAACTGGCGGAGCTGACTGTGGAGTGGAAGTGGCCGTGGGTCCTGCTCAAGGATGGGCAGCGTTGGAGCCTGCCCCAAATTCCACGCTACTAGCTCCTGTTGTTTCTTGAAACAAATTCCCAACCTTTTCTTTCTTTTCAAAGAAGCCTTCCTTCCAACCTGCAAATGTCTCCTTTTACTCTCACAATTTTATTTAATTATCACATTGACCATGAATTTCTGGGACTGCTCTGTTCTCCTTTCCAATCCTCTACTTGAAATCTGTCATTTGTATCATAGATTTCATAGATCATAGAGTTGGAAGGAGCCTACAAGGCTATTGAGTCCAACCCCCTGCTCAATGCAGGAAACTAGAGGAGGGGTCTCCCATCCAAGTAATAACCAGGCCTAACCCTGCTTAGCTTGCCACACTCAGACAAGCTGAGCCAGCGTAAGCCACGGGCCTGTATGGAACCTTTTAGAACAGTGGTTCCCAACCTTGGGTCCGCAGATGTTGCTGGCCTACAGCTCCCAGCATCCCTTGCCATTAGAGTTTCCGACAGGATTTTGGGCTATTGTCCCTTTCATTTCCTAACAATACTTAGTGGTTTCACACATTCACAAACTCTTTCTTTGTTTCTCTTCTAGGTGCTAGCAGACATCTGTCAGTGCCGTCTCAGGAAGAAATGACGAGCCCTTCCCTGTCTGCCCAGATACTGCCAATTTCCAAAAACATCTGGGAGCCCAGCTGTTTTGTCTCACTCCAACCATGGCAGCCTTGCAGCATCCCTCTGCACTTATTCACTGATGCCATATCTATCTTACTACAAACTTTTGCCAGGTTTATCCCACTTACCCTGGCTTCCACCAAAGATTTTGGGGAATTGCATACTGGTGAGGTGCTTTGAATTTTCTCGTGGAAATCCCTACCCTAACAAAACTACCATTCCCAGGGCTCCAGAAAAATAGAAATGGCCAATAAATCAGTATACATTTATGGTGTGGACATATCCCTAGATTTCAGATCTTTTGTACCTGACACCATGGCTAGGTATAGCAGTTTCGCTTTCTCCCACACTCCATTTTTTTTAAAAATCTCAAGTGCTTTCCATCCTGTTTATGAATGAATTTGCACATTTTGGGAAGTTCTTATCAAAAAATGAACCAGGAAAAATTCTTGCCCGTTCCTAATTATTCCACATATCATCAAGGGGTGCTGAGAACATCTGATCCAGTGGACTGCCACAGTAGAGCTGGCATGGCACCATACTAGGTGAAGAGGAATACCAAAACACCTCAAGGAAACGAAGTTCCAACAGTATAAAATGGGAGAACTCTGCAACTTGGTGCCATGCTAGAACTGTTCTTGCAAAGATAAACAGATCAAAACCTTGTTCATTACTGCTGACCTTGAAGATGAGGCAATGAAGACGACAAAGAGTAATACTGTTCCACGACACAGGAACCCCAGCCCTGTATGCTGTTTGTCTCCAAATAAGCAATATATCATCGTCTTCCAAGCACTCACTTGTTCCAAGCACTCAGTGTTCAGGTTCCAATTAATTTGACCTCTGTTTGGGCACAAAACATCTGAGGCCCATGGTGGCATTGTCCTATTGCCTGAATTACAAGCTTTACACCCAATGCCCATGCCATGCATTAATTTGTGAATATTCAGAAATATATACATTTTAAAATACAAATTTCTAGTCCTCATGGTTGCGGAGAAGTGTAAGGAAATGAACATACCGCATGTGGTACTCAATAAAAAGTAATTCTCTCCTCCCACCAGGGATCCTAGAAGGGGCAGGGGGCTCTGGAAGTGATGAATGTTGCCTGCTTTTCAAGTGTATTTTACACCTGCTTATTTAATGGGCAAATGATAAAGTTATGAGCTTTTAAAGTTTACATTGTCCTGATACTTCTGAAAGAATCTCGGTGGTTTTCCCTCACAAATTATATAGATATTAATGCCCAAATCAATTAATGCAACAGAAATTGTTGCCATTATGTATAATATGTTGTTATGCACTTGTCCAACAGTTTACAAAGCAGAAAAGTAAGGAAAATGCATAGTATATGTTTGCTCAGATGCCAAGTTCAACCCAGTGAGCCGGGCGAACCAAGGGAAAGAAGCGTGGATCACAGCAATAGTTCTTAAAGAAAGCACAGTAGCAGGAATTAGGTGGATTCAGTTACACAGACCCCACTTTTTCAAAAAGCAACAGATATCTTTTTTTTTTAATGTGATGTGTCTCTGGAAATATCCGGAGATACCCGCAGCAATCTTCAGTTCCTACAAGGGCTGAGGCTTGGGAAAGGTCCACAGCTCAGTGGCAGACAAGTTTGTGGCATACAGAAAGTTTCAGCTCCGGGTAGGGCTGGGAAAGATCCTTATCTGAAACTTTGGGCAGCTGCTGCCAGTCACTGAAGACAATACTGAGCTTGAAGGCAGCTCCCTTATGTTACAGCATAAGCCACTCAGCCAGCTGAGCTATACTAAATTGGGGGTGTGGGTCAGGAGGATCTTCCCTCCAAATACATCAGCCAGATATTCAACAACAAGAATAATCCTGGTGGAACACAGGAAGCTGCTTTATACCAAATCAGACACTAACTGGGTTCAAACAACACAATAGCCCACACTCAAGGGTTAAGTATGGGTGAGTGTGGGTTGTGATTGAACTGGATAACTGGAGGAGTTATGGGCTAGATAATCCCTACCCAACATTCTCAGTCAATTCCAGTGTGCTGTTATTCATGCAATTCTTTTTTGGAAGACAGTTTATACAATACACAGAAGAAAAGCTATATAGTTACCTACGGTATGTGCTTTCTAGTGAGGATCTTAACAGAAAGATCCTAGATAGATTCCTGTTGGATCTGCTTTCCGGATCTATCCAAATGAAACCATTCTGACTACTTTTCCATATGGGATGAATTCACTGTGTGAGTGTAAAACAAGTATCAGAATTGATGCATTCTGTGGAAAGCTGTTCCTAGAGATAAGCGGGGCTGGCCGTGCCAGTAGGCAAGGCAGGGCAGGACGATCGTGTTGGCAACTGTTGGCCTTGGAAAACAAAACTGAAAGCCAAAAGGCGCCTGCCGTGCCCTCATGTGGCTGGAGACTGCTGTACAAGTTTAGCAGCCAATTTCCAGGAAATAATTTACCTTCTCATTGCTTCCTTTTGCTGTACGTGTGTGTTGTATTTATATCCGATTTTCCCCCTGCAAGGAACCCAGTGCGGCTTACATAATCGTCCTCCTCCTCTCCGTTTTATCCTCACAACAACCCTGCACTTGGGAGTGAATCCCTCCCCCTTTCGTGATTTTACATTCTTCCTTTGTTCCATAGAATTAAGTGGAACCAACACACCCTACTCAGATTACATAAAGCAAGGGAAGAAGGAAGAGCTTGGGCACAGGGTTATGCAGGATGGGGCAATTGGCAGCAGCCCCTGGGAGCAGCAGGTCTGAAGTGGAGGGCCACCCACAGCGGCAAGGTCTTGTACAGATACTGAGGTCCAATACAGACATTATTTTATATCTGTGTCTAGCAGCGGTGTCTTTTTCTTTTCCATCTTTACTCTAGAGTAGGTGCAGGGGGGGTCAATTCAGATCAGGACCAAAGCATGGAGGATGCGGGGGGGGGTAAGATCCAGATAGGGGGCTCTGCACTTACTCTAGTGTTAAAATGAATAAAAGACATAGCTACTAGTCACAGATTTAAAGTAATGTCTGTTTTGGCCCATGTTATTTTTTAAAGGAGATATAAAATTGTTGCTTTTGAAATGAGTATTTCTTTTCTGTGATTGTAAGGTCCATCTATCTTCAGAGCTGCCCACTGATAATTTGAAGCCCTCTTCTCTGGATGGATGAGTGATTTCTCTCCTTCTCCCCCCCCCCACTTTTTTGTGTGTGTTTAACACATACAAAAATATACAAATTAACCATTCAGTACTACAGATGGCACAGAGGACTGGCAATGTCATGATAAGGAATTCTTCATGATAATGTCATGAAGAATTCCTAACCACTATGCCTATGGCTTCTGTTCTGGCTTTGTTTACTTTGATTTGGCCTGCATGAACGGTGCAGTTTTCCCTGCTTTGTGATGGCATTTTCTATAGTATTGGCTGTGTTCTGAATGTGGCGGTTACATGTCTCATTGCAGTGTGAGATGAAAGTAAGAGTAACTTCCACTGTGTTCTCTATGGTGTATGAGAGATCATCACAAAATATGAACAACATTCTTCCACTAGAAATGGATCTAGTGGCTGGTAAGTACCTGATTTCAGAGCAAATGTTTTCAATAGTAATGTACCAGGAGTACTTTGTCGTTATTTTATTTTGTAAAAATGTGTTATTCTGGCACAGTTTTTGTCCAAGTAGCCCGATTTGGGGTGGCATTTAATGTTGTTGGGACAGAGGATCCAATTCACTGTTTATTCCCCAGTTAGCACAAGGGGTTGGAAATACTTGATAGATGTTTGCTCTGGGCAGGGCATTCTTGACCTCTGAGATGTTGGGAACTAGCATGGTCCAGATGTTTGGAAGACAACTTGGATGGATGGCTCCAGAAGGTGGTGCTTGGGGAATACTGCTCGGCCCCATGGACTCTCCAGTATGGGGTTCCTCAGGGGTCAGTCTTATCCCCCATGCTTTTCAACATATACAGTACATGAAACCACTGAGTGGGGTCATCCAGAGTTCTGGAGTGCGTTGCCATCAGTACGCTGATGACACGCAGCTCTATTTATTCTTTTCATCTTCAGCAGGTGAAGCTGTGGATGTGCTAAACTGGTGTCTGACTGTGACAATGAACTGGATGAGGGCTAACAAACTGAAGCTCAATCCAGACACAAGACTGAGATGCTGTTGGTGGGTGGTTCCTCTGACCGAATGGAGGGTGTTCAACCTGTTCTGGATGGGGTTGCACTCCCCTTGAAGAAGCAGATCCATAGCTTGGGGGTTCTCCTTGAACCATCTTTGTCACTTGAGGCTCAAGTGGCCTCAGTGGCATGGAGTGCCTTCTACCAGCTCTGGCTGGTGGCCCTGCTCTGCCCCTGTCTGGACAGGGATAGCCTGATTTTAGTAATCTATGCTCTGGTAATCTCAAAGCTAGACTACTGCAATGCACTTTACATGGGGCTGCCCTTGAAGACTGTTCAGAAGCTGCAGCTTGTTCAGAAGCTGCAGCTTGTGCAAAATGTGGCAACCAGACTTATTAGTGGGACCAGAAGGTATGAACACATAGCACCAGTTCTGCCTCGCTTGCACTGTCTGCCTGTATGCTTCCAAGTCCGATTCAAGGTGCTGGTCTTAACCTTTAAAGCCCTACACAGTTTGGGACCACATTACTTGATGGAACGCCTCTCCCAACCACAATCTACCCAGACACTACGCCCAACATCTGTGGCCTTCCTGTGGTTGCCACTTCCGAGGGAGGTTCGGAGAGCGGCGACCAGAGGGAGGGCCTTCTCTGTGGTAGCCCCCCAACTCTGGAACAAGCTCCTCCCTGAGGCCCGCCTGGCGCCAACTCTACAATCCTTTTGGCCCCAGGTTAAGACTGCCCTCTATGTTGAGGCTTTTAACAACTCTAAATAGTGCATGGTGGGGTGGTTTTTTAAAATCTTTTTTATGGGTCACATTGCATTAATTTGTTTTAGTTATTTGTGTCATTTTAAACTTGGTTTTAAATTTTTATAATGTTTTTATTGTGTATATTTTATATTATATCATTGTGTCTTTTACTGATTGTTGTAAGCCGCCCAGAGAGCTTCGGCTGTTGGGTGGTATACAAATAAAATTAATAATGATGATGATGATGATGATGATGATGATGATGATGATGATGATGATGATGATGATCATCATCATCATCATCATCATCATCATCATCATCGTCATCATCATCACACCTTGGTGCAATCAACATGGCCATCTAGGCAGGGACAGTTGTTGAAATCTTGCTCCTGCCTACTCCATGGGGAAAGGTCATTTCTTTAAGCCTACAAGATTTTCTAAAGCCTATCACTTCTTGGCAACTCATTTCAGTTTGTCCAAACTCCACAGGGGCAGGTGCACCTATATCCATTTAGTTCATCAATACAAGTAGCACTATATGCCCAAGGGGAGGACTGGCATTCATTGAGATTAATTCTGAGTCTGGACCAGCAAACCCAGGCAGACAATCTCCAGGAAACCAATTCACACCACGAGCACAGATGTCTTCAATCCAAAATGCCAACTGGGCATTACAGTCATTAATATCCTGAGTATTCCTGTCCTTCCCAACCTTGTTTACAAATGCAAGAATCTCCACTGCTAAGACAGGTTCCACCATTGAGAAAAGGGTTGGGGACTGAGCTGTTGTCATTGCTGGCAATGTTGCAAGTTCTTCCTTTCTATGCAGGAAGACAAGAGCGCTGAAAAGTCTTGCTGTTCCTCTGCCGTCACATGTTCCTCTGCTGGAGCAAGGATTCACATCACACTGGAATTCATGCTGATGGCACTGTGAAGATTGTGCATGCCAACCCTGAGAAGCAGGCTGTGCCCCACTACCTTCTTCTCTTTGCTTCTGCCACCATCTCCTTCACCACTCTTACTTCTGAGCAAGGAGGAATCTCAGGAGCTGTGAGTTTAAACTGGGAGGAGAGTTAGCCAGCTGCAACCCCACAGATGCTCCTGTGAAGTTCCTTCTTATCTCCCTTAAAACCAGGGTGTAGCCAAAATGACCAAGTGGGCCAGTGGGCCACCCCCTAACACCACCTCTGGAATAAACCCATGGGGGCTAGCTATTTGCAGACACAGGAGACAAGACAGACATGAGACACAGGTTTCGAGATGAACAATGGTCACATTTTAAAAAAATATACCGTACATCATCTGCCATGCAGTGTCAGTGTGGGAACTAAACCTACTTCTTAGGCGACTAGCCTGATGGGTATTGGGCGAGCCGAGCCCTCTCAGGCCTTGGAGTGGGTGGGCGTGATTTCCCCCCTTCCCCTTGGCCACACCTTGGGTGACAAGGGAGGTCTTCCTGGGTCACACCCGCCTGGGCTGCACAACTCCCAAGTGAATGAACCATACATATCTAGCTCACAGGTGTGAGAGACCTGAGGGGGTGGCCAATGGCCACGCGGTTCCTTAAACGGCCGAGTGATTGGTTCGCTGGGCAAATGCCGCTTTTCTAGGCAAGTTTGATTCCATTTGAGCAGGACTCTATATAGATCTGGGTTTTCTCTTCCACTCCCAGTGATAAATGAGAAATATAGCGAAGCTGGGAAGACTGCTTTATTGTCAATTACCGCTGGCATGGACACGGCGCTTAGCTTGCATACATTTTTATCTTTGCACCAAAATAGAACTGGCTGTACTTTTTGTATTTCCCCAGGCTGTACAACTGAAATATCCTGTGTGTGGATATCTCTACAACTTTGAAAATTGGCTGGTGCTTCCTTGTGCGCAAGGTAAGCGATGCTGGGTGAGTCACAGTGATGGCTCAGATGCACTGCTTGGGGGAACCCATGCTGCGAGCAACAAGAAAGAAAGAAACTAAAACTCAGTTACTTAATCCATAAGATTAGTCCCCTGTCTCAGTAAGCTGGATGAGGAGGTGGGAGATGAGCAACATTCACACATAACAGGCCTGTGGCTCACGCTGGCTCAGCTTGTCTGAGCGTGGAAAGCTAAGCAGGGTCAAGCCTTGTTATTACTTGGATGGGAGACCCCTCCTCTAGCCTTGTAGGCTCCTTCTAACTCTGTGATCTATGAAACATGCACAGAGCTTTACCACTACCTGGATCCATGAAGCAGAAAAAGTTCTAGAGCCTGCCATTCTTCTGCTTTGGGATTTCTTGATGCTGTACCCCTACTATTCCTCTCTTCTGTACATTTGTAAATCTGTGTGTGTGTTTACCAAGACTGCATTAGCTTTCATTACTTTCTCCTCCCAAGGAAACTGATTAAAAAAGGCTGACTGTCATGCCCCCTGCCCATGGGCAAAGTATTATATCTGTTAGTCTGTGAGGGGAGGGGGGAGTGTGAGGGGAGTGTGGAATGTTGAGATGTCTGCTGATTGGCTGAGAGAGTGAGAAGGCCTGTGATATAAACAGTGGGCGGTGCTGAGAACAGAGGGCAGTGGGAGAGAGGGAGAGAGAGAGAGAGAGAGAGAGAGAGAGGAGCTGTGGAAGTGAGTTGAGATTGAGAGAGAGGTGTGGAGTCTGGAGAGGGAGAGAGAGAGAGAGTAGAGAAGTCTGAGTGGAGTTGGGACCTGCAGTTTTGTCTGACAGAGGGGAGGGGGGAGTTTTCTACACTTAGAATCTATTAACATTATCCGTTTCCCTACCCTTAATTGTAGTTAAATAAACTTATTTCATTTTCAAAACATAAAAGATGTTGTTTGAATTGGTTACCCTGGAGGGGGTTGGTGGCAGCGGAGGAGATTGGGAGAGTGTGGAGGTGGGGTCTGACAGGTGGTGGTGAGCGGAGGTGAGGGGCATTACAGATGGTGGCAATAGAGGAGATTAAGAGAGTGTGGAGGTGGGATTTATTTTATTTATTTATTTTATTAAATTTATACCCCGCCTTTTTTCCTGCAAGGAACCCAAGGCGGCTTACATAATCCTCCTCCTCCTCTCCATTTTATCCTCACAACAACCCTGTGAGGTAGGTGAGGCTGAGAGTCAGTGACTGGCCCAAAGTCACCCAGTGAGCTTCAGGGCCGAGCGGGGACTAGAACCCGGATCTCCTGAGTCCCAGTCCAGCACTCAAACCACTACACCACACTGGCTCTAATCACATGGGATTTGACCGTATAAAGCTTCGGATTCGAATCACAAGGTGAGGGTGAGGGGAGAGACGTTACACTGACCCTGTTTTGGATTTTGTGCATGAGTGTTTGACCATTTTGGTGCTAGACTGTTGGACTAGGAAAATTTGGGTTCAGATACCCCTTGTGCCATGATGCTCATCCAGTTACCTTGGGGCTGTCGCTGTCCCTAAGGCTAACCTACCTCACAGGGTTGGTGTGAAGGTCAAAAGAGGTGAGTGGGCGAGAAACCCTTATACCCTATTCTGAGCTTATTGTTGCTAGTTCTTCACCTTGGTTCCCTCAGGTTGCTGCAGGTTGCCACGGAGCTGTATACTGTACCTCTGCATAACCAGCCTTTGCTGGGAGCCGGTAATTCAGTCATGTCTCTGCATCTGTTTCCTTGAGGAAATGAGAGACAGGAGGAAGAGGGCAGAGTGTTTCTCAGGGAAGGAGTTACTCCATGGTTCCCACATGAATGAATACTCACTATTGCCTGATGCAGATACAAGGTTGACTGATCTCCTGATCATGGTTTGATTAAGAGAACCCTATAAAAGATTTTTGTCCTCCTGCCCCTCACACACCTGGGGGGCGGGGATGATGTCTGTCACACATCTTATTTTACTAAATGTCAGTGGAGGGAAATGTGGGTCAATGGTGACCACATAGGTACATAGCCCACATAATGTGCACATTACTGGGAAAATATTTTTCAAGCCCTGGGCTTTAAAATGAGGGATAGATGCCTTCTCAATAAGGAACAAACTCCTTGAAAAGAACAACACAATTAGGGACATTAAGTAGACTTGGAATGAAATCTCCAAATTTGGGGTCAGGGGTATTTCGGAATCAAAGCTTTCCCCTGGGTGCATTGCTGCTTCTCTTTCCCTGTCACAGTTTGCCTGTTCTTCACAGTCTGCTTAGAACACACTCCGGGTCCCGTATTGCTCATGTTACACTGTGGGATATTCCAAAGGACTCTTGATAAGGCTGGGACTGGGAGGGACTGGTCATTCCTCCCCGTTTCCTTGAAGCCTTGCCAAGTCCTTGTTTCACAAAAGTGCACACTCCCTTCCTTTCCATTCTCTCCTAATTGTGGCACACAGACTTGATATGCTATCCATCATGCCGTTTCTGGATAAATGGCTGAGCCCCTCCTAATATTCTCAGGCAGCTGTTCACAATCTCCACAGATGTCTGCAGCCACAAACGCAGCTCTTCCCTAGCACAGTGTTCTCCAACCTTGGGTCCCCAGGTGTTTTTGGCCTACAACTCCCAGCATGCCCCAGCCAGCTATGCTGGCTGGGGCATGCTGGGAGTTGTAGGCCAAAAACACCTGGGGACCCAAGGTTGGAGAACACAGCCCTAGAAGGTCTGCTTCCCAATGGATTCCATTGTCTTGCAAGGACCTTTTCCTGACTGGGATATGTCTTTCTATCTTGTTGGTCCAGGATTTCATCAGCAGGCACTGGAACAGCTGACCCACCCGCTGGACTGTAGAAGAGCTCCTGGACAAGCTGCATAAGTGTCATCCTCCTGGATGGAAAACCAAAAAATCTCCTCCAGGGGAACCAAGATGGAGGGGAAATGAGGGAGCTCTAGGTGCTGGTGCCAAACTAGAAGTGGTCTTGCAAGGATTTATTTTATTTCATATATGGGAATCCAAGAAATATCCAACATGTTCTAATGACAAGCAGTTTCTCTGCACGAGGCATTTATTGCACACTCGTGCAAGCCTTTACGTATTTCTCATACTAGCGACAACAATGGCAGAAAACTAACGCCAGTGTCATTTGCAGGATTACGGTCAAACTCATGAGATTGAAATGTTGGGAGGGGCTGCATTAGGAGGAATGACTTCATAGTAAAGAGAATGGGCATTGATTATTGTCTTGTAAAAACATCCTGTAATGGACAATATATTGAACTTTTCTTTTCTTTTTTTGCGATGTTATTTTCTGAGGTCGTTTAATACATCTTTAAAAAAAAAAAAAAAAAAAAAAGATGGGAAAGCCACAAAGGACATCAAGCATTGCATGTTTTTGTGCAATTCAGATGTATACGGCACTGAATTTAAGGGAGGGGGACCGGTTACCTGCTGTGGTAGTTCCTTGGCTGCTGTTATTGGAATAGTTGGGTGAGTTAAGGGTTGGGCTTGTGTACATTTCTTTTAGGGCTCAACTCTATATCCTGCCCGCCCCCGCCCCCAATCGTGCACCGCAGAATTGCTGCAAACGGCTTGTTTCTAATTGTATAGTAGTATACACCCCTCCCTCCATACCCCATTCAAACTTTTTTCTTTTTTGTTGTTGCTGCTCTGCCCTGTTGCTTCGTCACGTTTTCCCAGCTTCAGATCTTGGGCAGAAATCGACCTCTCTCTCTCTCTCTCTCTCCCGCCGCAATGTTACAGAAAGTCTTGAACTTTTGAGTTCTGCTTTCTCTCCAGTCCTTCCAGAGCTGTGACACTCACGCGGCAGCATCCACGCCTGTTTGGAGCACCAGAGAGGAGAGCGCCATGGCGGATGGCGGCGGAAGCCGTAGGAGGAGAAGTTTCCTTACCATCCGCGGGTTGTTGAGGGACAAAGGAAAGAGAAAGGCTTCCCAATCCGAAACACCAGTTGCACTTGTGGACATGGACACCCCTTGCGCTTTGCTCCGTATTATTCCTGAGCGAGGCTCAGCCGGCGCTGCCCGCGGTGTCGCTGAAGGAAGGAGCGCCGTCCGCGGCTGGCTCGTGGACATCCTGCGGGATTTGAGCGAAGAAGACCAGCTCCGCGGGTTCCGGGACAAACTCGGAGAGTTTCCCGTCAAGGAGGGCTTCAGGAATATCCCCAAAGGGCGGCTGCAGAAGTCGGATGTCGGGGCCCTCTGCGATAGGCTGCTCAGCTACTACGAGGAGGATTCCGCCGTGGAGGTGGTGGTCGAGGTGCTGGAAGCCATCAACTGCCAGCACCTGGCGGAGAAGCTCCTCTCTCTCTGCGGGAAAGGTGATATTATCTATTTATTAATATTTCTACACCGGCCCCTTGTTTTTGTTTTGGTTTGGTGCCAAAAAGCCACACCAGAGCCAGTGTGGCGTAGTGGTTAGCAGGGCCGGTGCTACCATTAGGCCAACTAGGCAGCTGCCTAGGGCGCAGGGCTAAAGGGGGCGCAAAAATTTGGAGGGGGACACATTCTGGCACCGCGCCAGAAACGCCTTGGGGAAAAAATCCAGTGCTAAAATGCGTATTTTACAAAGTTTGTTTTACCAATCATATCCTGACTTGTAGTGGGGTGGCATACGCTTTCGGATGGCTGCGTTGCCTCTTTGCCTTTCCCGAGGGCATTGGGAACCTCGCATGATGCGACTGGGGCAGCCAAGGAATCCCTTCCCTGGAAGAAAGCTTGCAGGGAGACGGAGGCGGAGTTGGGCGCTCTCGCCTAGGCTTACCTAGAGGTTAACATGACAGAGCTGCGGTCCTAGAGAGGCCGAGGATCGGTAGAGAGAGCCGATCGTCTTCCTCTTCCGCCTCCCCGGGAAATTTGCCTGTTTGGATTTCTCAGGACTGGAGCTACTGGCTGCAGATTTAACATTTCCAGGGTGGGGTGTGTGGGTGCAATGCAACACGCGTGTGTGTGGCACAGGTGAGCTAAATGGAAGAAAGGGCTGGACTCAGTCAGGGGCGAGGGAGAAACAGCAAGCAGGGGGCGAGCCCTACAAGAGGAGCCGTGCTAGTCTGCCGCAGCGAAAGGCATGACAAAGAGCCTTGTGGAGCCTTAAAGGCTAACACCTTGATGGGGGCGTGAGAGGATGCTGGGGAGATGCTGGTAATATTTAGCGGTCAGACTGTGCTTTTTTTGAGTGTCCAAGGCACTTTTTCACACCTTTCCCCGCAGTAATCCTTACAACAGCCCTGTGAGGTAGGCTGCTATTGTTATTATTTCCCTATTGCAGATGGGAGAGAACTGAAGAGGTCAGGCATGGGTGAGGAACCTTTACTCCTCCAGATATTGATGGACCTCAACTCCCATCATCCCCAACCATGGCCTGTGCCAGCTGGGGCTGATAGGAGTTGTAGACGATCCACTTCTGGCAGGCCACAGGTTCTCCACCCCTCAGGTAGAGTGAGAAAAGTGGTTTGGATAAGGCCATCCTGGGAGTTTGTAGCTGAAGTGAAGTTTGAGCCAAGCGCTTAGAGGCAGCTTTTTGTTTTCTTCCCCCGACCCACCCTACTGACCTGTGTGAGGGGAGGGGACCATCTAGTAGGGATACACAAATAGGAGAGGCACAGAAAACCATTGTGAAGGTGGGATGGGACGGGACACCTCAGCAGCCAGTTCTGTTACAGTATCCAGCAAATGGCTGTTCCTCAATTTTATGCTGCTTTTATGCCGCTTTATTATGTTTATGTTTTTGTGAACTGATGTGAACCACACAGAGAACTTCAGTATTGGGCGGTTTAGAAATGAAATAAATAAATACATTCTGCAATTATGAAGACACCTCTGCATTTGCTAAGTCAAGGAGCCTCTGCATAGCAAAAGGTCCCCCACTCTGTGGGAGGAGATGTAACTCAGCCATGACATTGCAGCTGTTCTCAATTTCAGAAATATCAATTCCAATCCTGTGCATATTGATTTTTTTTAAATATATATGGTTTCATTGCGTTATTGTTTATCATGTATGTGGTTTCTTTTCAGTTGTGGATTTTATTATTGTTAGACACCTTGAGCAGGTTTTATGGAAAGGGGAGGTATAAATCTAGTTTCCTGCATTGAGCAGGGGGTTGGACTTGATAGCCTTGTAGGCTCCTTCAACTCTATGATAAGATAACAAAGCATGGTAAAAGTCTAAGCCAGCTTTTTACGACGCATATTGGGTGTCCCCGATTGCGTTGGACACACAGCTATGTACCTAGAAACTGGAGTAGGCCTTTTGGAAATGAGAGCTCGGGTACAGACCATCAAATTTTGGTTGTGCCTTTATTTTTCATCTGGGTACCACAGTTATGTACAATCTATGTTAATGGATTCTTATGCTAGCAAATGCTAGTAAAACAAACAAATGGTCTCTTTTGGTCCAACATAAGATTCGCTCAATTGGCATTCTCCTTGATTCCATTTTTATGCTCAGCCATCAGCAAGCCTTAAGATTGGTGTCCCAGGGGTTGTATGACATTGAAAGCCAGGAGTTATTTTCCTTAGCAAATAGGACTTGCTCACCTATCACAAACAGTGTGCTGCCGATTTATGGATCTCCCGCCTCTTACATGTCACCTCTTAGAAACTTTCAGGCTCACAATGCATTTATATTAGCCGGATTCAACATCTTACTTCCTGTTTATGTGACCACAATCCAACTGTTACCACCCAAGTTGCTAAATTCCTTTTAGCTGTAATGCAAAGGAGGGTCCTTTTACTGGGAAATAACTGAGAGCTGACCTATCTCTACTCTTATATACACTCTGTGAGTTTGTGTAAACGTGGCTGATTTGTTTTATTTGGGTCGTAAGACCGTAATAAACCTTTAGTAGTAACAAGTCATGGTGAACAACCCACAGTTCACAAGCCAACGACAAACCATGGGTTCTCTTCATGGGATCTTCATGGTTAACAAACCATGGCTTGTTAGCACAGCTGGGTTCAGACAACATGATAACCCACATTTCATCAGCAACCCACACTCAACCTATACTCAAACCCTTGAGTGTGGGTTATCGTGTTGTCTGAACCCAGTGTTTAATAGGGCTTACACTCTGGCAGATGTACCGGTATTTAAGATTACAGCCCAACTGTAATGCCCTTGATAACTGATATTTGGGCATAGATATTGGACATATATTGTTCTTTCCCTTATAGCAGTCTACATATATATCGACCCTAAAGAGTCCTGTGAAATTTGCACTTGCATTTCAAACATCATTTCATTCAGCCTGATCCTATGCACATTTAATGGGATTTACTCCCATATACCGTAAGTGTGGATTGTCTTAGGCTTTGATCAAGATTTCCCTTTGTTCTTGTTTCTGATCTGGCTACAGATATTGTTCTTTCCTTTTAAAAAATAAATCACATATATATCCACTCTGAGGAAGAGTCCTGTATGACTCAAAGGTTTGTACCAGTATTTCAGAGACTAGTTGGTCCAAGCTAAAGGCAGTCATTCAACACTCAGAGATTCTTGTTTTCAGTAGCTTTTATGTTAGAAATTGTATTTTGTTTGAGTGGCATGGATTTGTGGGAAGAAAAGGGAGTACGGGATAGTATCAACTAACTAGCAAAGGTTGGGCCCTCCAGATGTTACTGGCCTACAGATCAGTTTTAAAATCAGGTGTTGTGTTTTTTTAATTTTCAGATTGCTGTTTCTTGTATTTTTGTTGCTTTTGCTTTTATGGTTTTATGTTCTATTTTGTACCTAAATTGTTTTTTTTTTTTTTATTGCGAACCACCCTGACAACTTTATGTTCTTTGGCTTACACTTTTATGGTCTGTGGCTTACGCTGGCTCAGCTTGTCCAAGTGTGGAAAGCTAAGCAGGGTCAGGCCTGGTTATTACTTGGATGGGAGACCCCTCCTCTAGTTTCCTGCATTGAGCAGGGGGTTGGACTCGATAGCCTTGTAGGCTCCTTCCAACTCTACGATCTATGTTATGGGGAGGCATATGAATATCGTAAATAAATAAAACAAACAAACTCCCATGAGCCCCAGCCAGCACTGGCAATAGTCAGAGCTGCAAGCCATTGCCAGAAGGCTTCCCAAAACTATGCATCCCCAGGAGGTCCTGCATTTTCTATTGCAGCATAAATTGGTTGCAAGTTTCCCCAATGTTTCAGGGGCACTCAGAATACTATTAACATTACCAGTTTCAGTGGCCAGTGGAGAAAGAAGTTTTTCCAAATTAAAATTAATAAAAAATTATCTGCGTTCAACAATGTGCCAAGGAAGACTGGTTGGCTTGGCAACCATTTCAATTGAATCTCAGTTAGCATCTTCTTTAGACATTAAATAAATGGTTTGCCAGTTTGCCAAGAAAAAGGCAAGGAAAATGAAGTTTTAAACATGAAATGTAGTTTCTGTCACACTTCACCAGGAATTTTTCTATATAGCAAATTGGTACTACATCAACATGTATTTTATGTATGTTTGTCAATGTCTATGATAATAATTTTTTTAGGTTTTGCCAATTGACTTTTATTTCATAATGGGCATAGGGCTGGAGGGAGGGAGGGCTCAAGTGGGAGGGGGGGCGCTAAATATCAGATCTTGCCTAGGGCACCAAACTGCCTTGCACCGGCCCTGGTGGTTAGAATGCTGGGTTGGGACTCGGGAGATCCGGGTTCTAGTCCCCGCTCGGCCATGAAACTCACTGGGTGACTTTGGGCCAGTCACTGACTCTCAGCCTAAGCTACCTCACAGGGTTGTTGTGAGGATAAAATGGAGAGGAGGAGGAGGAGGAGGAGGATTATGTAAGCCGCCTGCAGGAAAAAAGGCGGGGTGTAAATATAATACATAAACAAATAGGCGCACAACCACCTAAAAAAAAATCCCAACCCAATAAAGCCATTAAGAAAACTTTGAACACTGTCACATACTACAAATAATTTAAAAGGCTAGGTTAAAAGACTGTGTCTTCGGGCTAGGTTAAAAGGCGGTGTCTTCTGAAAGCCAGGAGAGGAGTGGGGGCCAGCCATAAGGAAAGGGGCATCCCAGAACCAGGGGAAGTAGTACTTCCGAAGTACTGGTGTTTGTGCAATGCTCATTAATTTGTGATGACCCCAGATGATAGCTACAAGTAATTAACTGTGAGGTATGTACCTCATTATAAGCTTTGGGCCACCCCAAATGATACAGGAAACAACTACCAGAGGGGGCAGCCTGTCAGGTGGCACTGAATCCTGTCTGCCCCAAGTCTTGTTTGGATGCAAGGCACTGTCAAGCAAGGGCACCATTATGCCAGCAATAACCAGAATATGTAGTAAAGAATAAGGAACTGGGGGTGTGCTGTGCGCACCCCACAATAAGATTTGGGCCACCCCAAATCATACACTGAAAGGTCCTTGACAATTTCCTCTACAAGATGGCATTGAATCACAGGAGAGCTTACATTACCTGGTTCAGGTGCATCAGAAATTTAATATAGATCTGGGGTGTCTTAGAAAAACTGGGGGAAGGACTCTGAAATCAACAGCCAGACTTCCTACGACTCTCTTCTTTCTCTCCTCCTGCTTCCATTATTTCATTGCATAATTCAATCATGTAAAGTAAACTAAATCCCAACTGCAAAGGTTAACTAACTTAATCTACTGTATATGTTATTTCAACTGCTCAGTTTGTTCTGCAGAACATTTTTTATTCCCTTTCTTTTCATTATTTTTTTAAAAAATAACTATACAAATACAACTATTACACAAAAATAATAGTGTCCCCCCACCCTGCGTGGCAATCCACACTTGAAAAATGCCCCCCCCCCATCTTTCATGCAGGTTTGTATAAAGCCTAATGATCAACTGAAGCCTTGCCAAGATGCACACACATTTTATCGGGCGCCCTTCTGCAGAGCTTACTTACACCAAGATAGCAGCTCTGTCTTCTTCCTAAGCTCTCGCCCTGGTGCTGTGTTATCTTGCTCCCTGCTGCTTTAAAAGATGTTGCTTTTCTCAAAACTGATGTGGTCTTGAGGGAGCCTCAGCAATCAAGGATAACACAAGGGAATACAGGGGTGCTTCCGCATTAGGCATTTAGTGTGAAATTGCCACACTTCCTTCCCTCCTAGCTGGGGCTGCCTTGCAGTATCCTGTGCAGCAATTCGCATAGGCCATATCTACACCAGTAAAAACCTATACCCATTTTTTTAAACCAATATAAACAAATTTCACAAATGTTCTTTCTTCTGGAGGAAAAAAAAGATGCAGGTTTCTTTCTTCCATCCTGTAAATGCCTCCGTTTTTGTTTTTACTGAACGTGAACTTCTGAAATGGCTGTGTAAAGTATAAAGATGGAGTGAGTGTAATAGATCAGGCAGCTGCAGTTCAACTGTATACCCCAATTTGCAGAGGAAGGAAGACAGAGGACCCTGAAGACCCTGGGGATGCAGAGGAAGGAAGGGGAAGTGTTGGGACTTGAAAAAGATGCTAGGAGAGGATATATTGTTGAGTATTATCCTTCCTATCTCACGTTAGTGAGATCAGCAGAGTAGAGTCCCTTTCCAGCTTAAAGGAAGCTTAGATTTGGCTAGTGTTAGCCAGTTAGCATTTGGTAATCCAGGATGCTTTAAGGCAGACTGGATTTCCCTGGTTTTGCCCCCTTTTCTCTCCCTCAGAACAATAATCAGAGACACAGTCTTGTAAAAGTTAAAAGTAACATTTACTCACTCAGATTATGCAGCTTCATTCAGGCAGGCTTAAAAAACGTTTCTTACAGTTGGTACAAGTACATTTGGAAATACTTGGGGTCTGAACTTGTGGAGTTCAGACCAGCAACTCTGGTTACATGCTGCTACTAGAACAACGTGGGGCCAACAACACATACCACCACACTCACTCAGAGTCCCAGCAGAAAGAGGAAGAGCTGATAGCTACGCCCACTTCCTGTTGAGGCTCTGTTAATTATTCAATGAGTATCTTCTAGGAAATCCACCCTAGAAGATACCAGTGATCTTAACCATTTCACCCAACTACCTGGTGAAATATGAGCCATAGGTTTTGACTGCAACTTAATTATCCCACAGGAAGGAAGACAGAGGACCCTGAAGACCCTGGGGAAAGTGTCATATGTAACAGGTGTCCCACACTGGTAAGGGACTGGATTCATTCTGATTTGCATTTCCCACACATGGGAATGGGGTAAACACTGCTGCTTTTCATGTGAAATTATTGCATTTGAATTTCTAGCTCACTATGGAAAGTAATTGTCCCTCCTTTGGGTCTTTTTTTATACTAATAACCTTGCTGTATCTATTCAACTCTGGTGGTTGCCAGTTGGGAGTAAGTTGCACTCATGGTGATTATTATTCATTTGATTGGGTTCTGTATTCATTTGTGCTCTACTGTAACACACACTTATTAATTACAATATATTGGTTCATATTTAAGGTGGCACAAGAATCTTAAGAACATAAGAAGAGCCCTGCTGGATCAGATCAAGGGTACATCTAGTCCAGCCTTCTGTTCACACATTGGCCAACCAGCTGCCTGTGGGAAACCCACAAGTAGGACATGAGTGCAACAGCACTGTCCCGCCCATGTTCCCCAGCAACTGGTGTACATAATCATACTGCCTCTGATATTGGAGGTAGCATATACCCATCATGATTCATAGCTATTAATAGCCTTATGCTCCATGAATTTGTCTAACCTCCTTTTAAAGCCATCCAAATTGTGGTGGCCAACACTACATCTTGTGGTAGTGAATTCCATACTATACTATATTCCATACTATACAGTGCATAGTTTAACTATGCACTGTGTGAAGAAGCACTTCCTTTTATCTGTCCTGAATTTCTCACCAATCAGCTTCATGGGATGACCCCTTTGGGTTCTAGTATTATGACAGAGGGAGAAAAATCAAAAATGTCTCCCTATCCACTTCCTCCACACCATCTATGATTTTGTATACCTCTATCATGTCTCCCCTTACTCGCCTTTTTGTAAGCTAAACAATCCCAGCTGCTGTAACCTTTCCTCAAATGGGGAAAGCCCCTTGATCATTTCAGTTGCCCTTTTCTGCACTTTTTCCAACTCTACAATATCCCTTTTTAGGTGCGGTGACCAGAACTGTACACAGTATTCTATGTGCGGTTGCACCATAGATTTGTATAAGGGCAGTATGATCTTGGCTGTTTTATTTTCAGTTCCTTTCCTAATTATGCCTAACATGGAGTTTACCTTTTTTTCACAGCAGCCACACACTGGGTCGACATTTTCATCGAGCTATCCACCACAACCCCAAGATCTCTTTTTTTTGGTCAGTCACTGCTAGCTCAGATCCCATCAGTTTGTACTTGAAGTTGGGATTTGTTGCCCCAACATGCATCACTTTACACTTGCCTACATTGTACCACATTTCCCATGTTGATGCCCATTCTCCCAGTTTGGAGAGATCCTTTTGGAGCTCCTCACAATCCCTTTTTGTTTTAACCACCCTAAATAACTTGGTTTCATCAGCAAACTTGGCCACTTCGCTGCTCACTCCTAATTCCAGATCATTCATGAATACGTTGAAAAGCATTGGTCCCCATACAGATCCCTGTGGGACCCCACTGTTTACATCCTTCCATTGGGAGAATTTGCCATTTATTCCCACTCTCTCCTTTCTGTTCTGTAACCAGTCAGCTTAGCCAGAACAGACCATTCTGATGCTGGTGAGAATCTTTCTTCTGCTTCTTATCATCGATCTCTTGTCCATCCGGCTTCCTGACCAGCTTTTTCTTATCAGCTTCATACTGGTCAAAGGATTGCATGGCGCAGTGTCTAACTGGGTCCATGAGGCGAATGAAAGGAACCAACCAGACATGCAGACTTCAATGGGTTATTCAGTTGGCCACAAATCTATGCATTTACCTGAATAGGATTGGTGGAGGCATAGGGCGTGGATCCTGTCATTGGACAGCCCGCCTGCTGTCCAATTCCCCTTCCTGGCCCACCTGCCAGGAGCGTTGATGGTGGATGGCAGGTTCAGGGGCCCAACACGGTGCAGACCGCAAACGTGAACCGCTTTTTCACCACCCTGGACGTGGCAAGTTCACAGCCACTGAGCTGGTCTGGTCTTGATGCCACATCCCCAAGATCCCTTAAGGGGATCCCCACTGAGGGGGAGCAGGGAGTCTAAACCCACTCCCCCTCCCAAATTGCTCCAGTCAAATGCCTATCACACCCACATGGTTGTGACATACAGCAAACTAGAATACCACATCAGTACATGATCTCCTACAGCACAGCTCAACCTATTTACAAAGGATATAAATCTTCCAGTGAGGAAGGTGAAAATCCTGCCCCCCCCCTTTTGCCAATTGGAGAACAGGTAAAATTCCTTCCCGGCCCTGTAATCGGAGACTTACCTAACTTCTGTCCACTGCAAGATCTATTGCTACCAGATGTGTGTGTGTGTGTGTGTGTGTGTGTGTGTGTGTGCAGGTGGCAAAGTCAGCAACAGCAATGGTCACACAGCAACGGAGGCCTCTCCTTTTTGGGGTCCCAGGCAGACCAGAATAAGACCCACCTGTGGAGGTTCTCACCCTGATCCACCCCCCTTTTGGCCCTGTCCCCATCAAGCCAATTGGCGCTGCAATTGGCTCAAAAGACGTCCTACTGGGTGCCACCTCCACACAGGTGCCAGCTCCACCCAGCCTCCCTTTTTCTTCTACCACGGGACCATGTGTGCGCCCACAAATTTGAGGCTCCTCAGTATGCAGGAAACTCAGCTTCCCTCTGTCAAAAGGTAGGAATTTCAGTGATTTAGGATACAGCTCAGGGGAGTTCTTGCACATGGGCAACAGTTCAGATGACACAAAGATGGGAACAGGGCCAGAAGGGGGTGGACCAGGGTGAGAACTTTCAAAGGTGGGTCTCATTCTGGTCTGCCTGAGGCCCCAAAAAGGAGGGAGGGCCATTGCCGTAGCTGACTTCCGCCCCACCCCACCCACCCACCCCACACACATCTGGTAGCAATAGATCTTGCAGTGGACAGAAGCTAGTCACTGGCTACAGGGCTGGGAAGGAATTTTACCCGAGTAGGAGTCCCAGGTCACAGTTCTCACTAAAGGCCTTTAGCTAATTAGGAGGTCTGTTGATTGCAAGAATGGTCCGTAGAAATTATCTGCTGTCCCCAAACACTTCAACTTGTGAATGTTTGAGGGATGCTGCCATGCCCCTGCGCATGGACAAAGCGCAGTAAGTATGTGAGGGGAGGAGGGAGTGTGAGAGGGGTGTGGAATGTTGAGATGGCTGCTGATTGGCTGAGAGAGCGAGGGGGGGAAAGTCTGTGTTATATAAACAGTGGGCGGTGCTGTTCAGGAGGGGAGGAGAGAGAGAGAGAGAGAGAGAGAGAGAGAGAGAGAGAGAGAGAGAGAGAGAGAGAGTTTTCAACAGTTTAGAAACAGTTAACATCGTCTATTTCCCTACCCTTAATTGTAAATAAATAAACTTGTTTTCCTTTTAAAAACATAAAAGGAGTGGTCTGAATGAGTTACCCTGAAAGGGTTGGTGGCAGCGGAGGAGATTAAGAGTGTTGATTTTAGAAGCGCTTGCAGAGGTAGTAGGCTGGACAAGGAGGGGGCGGAGGGAGGCCTGACAGATGCCTTTTAAAATGTCGATTAATGTCCAGACACCATGCAGTTGAGTTCTTCAGATCTCAGCACGCCCCTTGTCTTTAGGAGACTATTCTCTGAGTAAGGGAGGGGGAACGGTATGCATCTTGACACCGGTGCACATTCATGTATTGTTATATTTTTATTATATTTATTCATATCCCGCCTTTCCCCCAATACTGGGACTCAAGGCAGCATGGACATGTAGATGCATGGACATGGACACAAAATGCCAGTACACAGCTTCCCTTTCATCCCCTTATCATTACTTGTCCAGAGAGTAAATGTTATCGAATGTGTTTGCATTGCAGCACTTCATACCATGCCATACTTCAGAAATCAGTACAAGTTGGGCTCTTATGACATAAATAAATACAGAATCCTGCAGAAGAGTCTTTTGCAATGTGTAATTGGGTTGGGAGCACAGGCAGTGATCTTTGGTGTGGGAATAGGGGTACTTATTACATGAAAATGTCCCTATTTTCAGATGGGATGGGAGGTAGCCCTACTAACAATTACTGCTTCCTTGTAGAATCTTCCAGTAAAGATCAGACCAAAGATTGTTGCGGATTCAAAAATGTACAGGTGAGCACATCTAACATATTTCTCGAGCATCCTGTGAGACGGGGGCCAGCATCAAAAGAAGGGTGCCTAAACCAGAGCAAAGTCTGAGGAGGCTGGAGGTCTGGAATTGTTGAAGTGAGGAACAATGTTTGTTTCTATTCATTTAAATGTGAGCTTGAAGGCAGAGGTCCCCTTTTCTCTTTTTTCCTTCCTCGGCTTTTTGGCAACTTCCCAGAATTAGTCAGGGCCGGATTAAGAGCATTATGGGCCTGGTGCTGAGGATTTTGGTGAGCCTTTTTATGGAAATAAATAAAATGAAGACGCAATTTTATATTAAAACAAATTAAATATTTTAATTACCATTAAAGTGCCAAAACAGAAACATATTGAAAATATTTCTTTTTTTGTAAACAATAAGCTTGTTAACTCAATAAAACCATTATAAATAGAACATTCACAACAACCATTTTTAAATAAACATAAACCATATAAACAATTTAAATATAAGTGTATGATGTTTGGCTCATAAAAATTTGTTCCTTAAAGTGTTATTATTATTATTAAAGCATCATAATCAATACAGCCTGCGTTATGATTATGGTGCAAGAGAGTAACTCTTGAAATAAATAGCAAGCACTAGTTTTAAAAACACAAACAGGTTATTCACTGAACTCTAACCTGCATTTAAACTACCTAAATGAATCAAGCTGGTAGATTAAAATAAAATTACACATTAACTTTTCTTCCTTTTTTACTTGCAAATTCCTCAATTTGGAAGGCAGGAGGAGCGGCGGGCACTGCAAACACTGCAGGTCCGGGAGCCTTTTGCAGCAGCTTGCACCGAGAAGCCCCTCCGGGAAGCGGTCGTCTCCCACCCCCCAACCTTGCTCCTGCTCTCACCCAAGTGCTGCACCCGGAATCCCTGCCGCGCTTCAGCTCTTCGCCCAGGAAAACTCGCGAGGAGGCCAATTTCCAAGCGCACCCTATATGGACCATAGAGATAGGAAAGGGGGTTTGAATGAAACACACACAGCCTAGACTTCCGGCTCCCTTTGAGCATCAGGCAGCCGCCTAGCAGAGAGCGAGAGGAGCTGCTCTACAGCCATAGATGCCCTGGTCCCATCTCTTTGCTCGGGGCGCTCTCCAAAGAGGCCGCGTTCGCTGAGGAACCGGAAGTGTCGCTGCGGTTTCAAGGGTGCCAAGAATTGGGCTTTGCAGGTTTGCAGACGGACAGTAGCTGAGACTCAAGGGCAAGTGCGGCAGCGGCAGCAGGCGGCGGCGCGGCTCGGGCGAGTGGGCGCTGCCAGGCCTGTGGGCCTATTTTGTGGTAGGGGCCTGGAGCTACAGCTCCAATAGCCCCTATCTTAATCCGGCCCTGGAATTAGTCTCTCTTGTTCTTCTCTGCCTTTTTTTTTTTTTTTTTTTATGGTCAACAGTCCACCCAATTTCATGTGAGGCCAACCATCCACCTCACTTGGGTCTTGTTCTCGGACTTTCCGCCCGGCTCAGGTGCATGATACTCCTGTAGGCCAGCTACTCAAGTGACTCTCTCAGATGCAGATGAACCAAGAGTTTAGGACCAGAACTTTCAGGCACCACTGAACTTTTTACTACATGGTGTTTGTTATGCCAGCATATGGACATTTCATGTGGGTTGTGACAGGATTCAGGGGTTCTTCCATTCCCTTGAAAAATTATCAGCTAGGCCACCACTGGAAGTTGCATTGATCACTGTTCAATTCCCTTCCCCTTTTGTCTTTCCCTTTGTTGCATCCAGGTTGCATTCCACTAGGCCTGGCTTCTTCCGTTGCTGTTATACCGATCTCATATTTGAGGTGAGAGCAGCTGTAACCCTCTCATACCACTTTGATTCATGGCGTCAGCACCTGAATGAACGTAAGGCAGAGCAGTGGATGGTCGCTGGCCCTTTGCTCAACATCCAAGCAGATCCAGAAGAGGCTGTGGCATCTGTCCACTTCCCGCACTTCCTGTGTCTTGCAGGTATGGCAGGAAAAGGCTTTTAGCAGCATAACCATAACTGGAGGTATGTTAGACAGGAAGAACTATTGTGCGACTCCGCATTTTCTTTATGATCGTATCAAAAATGGAACCGGGAAGAAGAGAAGGCTTGGCTCCCAAACTCAAGTACATTCTTTCCAACATCTAGTGAACAATTAAATGTTTAACCACCCCCGTTATCATCAGTGCACTAATAACACACTTGCTTCAGAAACCAGTGTGCAAGACTGGCTGTTGCAGCACAAACGAATGCAGCAGGCAGCAGGTGGAGAAGAGCCTTCAGCAATGCATGATGGGGGTAGCATTAAGGCTTTGAACCGGGGTGTGGGAATGGGCATTGTGAGCAAGCGTGGAGGCCCCTCTCTTTCATCAGTGAATGCTGTAGCCAGGGCACATGGTACCTTGAGGCAGGGTGCCTTATGCAAGCAAGCATAAGTCTGAGGGGAGGGGAGTATTGGGTTGAGCTGTGATCTCTTGCCAGTAGAGTATGAAGTAGAGAAAGATCTGGCATGAACTTAGCCATATTTGACCTTTGACTTGTGGGTTCATGCAGAGATTTGTGAGGTGTCATCAGGACCGGTGCAGGGCAGTTTGGCGCCCTAGGCGGAATTATATTTAGCGCCCCCCCTCTCGTGCTGTGGGGGGGGCTCCGGAGCAAAGCAGCCCTGCTCTGCAAACCCCCCCGTGCCGCCACCACCACCTACCTACCTACCTTCCCCCCGCCCTGGCTGCCACCGCCGCCGCCTCCGAGGAGGAAGTGACGCGACGGGACCCCCGCGCTCTGTTTTTTGCCGGGGAAACCAGGGCAACAGGGCTGTTTAAGCCCTGTTGCCCTGGTTCCTCCCACCAAAACAACGCGGGCGGGGCTCCGGAAGCGACGCGGAGAAGGTAGGTGGCAAGGGGAGGGGAGGGGAGGGGCGGCGGCAGCGGCGGGGAGGCGCGGCGGCAGGCAGGGAGGCACGGCGGCAGGCAGGGAGGCACGGCGGCAGCGGGGGAGGCGCGGCGGCGGCAGCAGCAGGCAGGGAGGCGCGGCGGCGGCTTCGTTGGGCGGGGGGAGGCCCGGCGGGGGCGGCGCAGCAGCGAAGAGGAGCGCAGCGTTTCTGCGCCCTCTTCAGCCACGCGCCCTAGGCAACCGCCTAGTTTGCCTAGCGGTAGCGCCGGCCCTGGGTGTTATCAATATAGAACCAACTATGTCAGGATGGGGGGGGGGGGCTCCCTTACTGAAGGTCTTTAAACAGAGGCTGGACAGCCATCTGTTGGAGATGCTCTTGTTCTAGATGTACCTGGCTGCATAAAGCAGGGGGTCGGCTGGGGAGGTCCTGAACCATTGTCTGAGATCAGTGAAGGCCTAAGTGTGATAATCCAGACAAGACTGAAGGGCTGTTAGCTAGAGGAAGGACTAGTCTGGGACTAGGTGTTCAACCTCTTTTCGATGGGCTCACACTGTCTCTTAAGAACCAGGTTTGCAGCTCGAGAGTGTTCTTGGACCAAAGCATTGTCCCTGGATGGCCAGGTGGTGGCTGTGGTCAATATAAGAGGTTTAAAGATGTTCATAAGGCTAATATAAAAAAATGCAATATAAACATCGAAAACTGGGAAGCTCTGGCCCATGAACGATCTAAATGGAGGTTGGCCTTTCACAAAGGTTCCATGGACTTTGAAGAAGCCCGAGTGCAAGGTGAAAGGGCGAAACGTGCTAAGCGAAAAGCACGTCAAATGAATCCTTTACAGGACCATCTTCTATCTGGTAACCTGTGTCCTCACTGTGGGAAGCTGTGTGGATCTAGAATTGGCCTCCACAGTCACTTACGGACCCATCGCTAGAGTCTACACAATCTTCTTTAGAATTTCTTCATTTTATCCCGGAAGACAATCTTACTCGGTCACGAGTGATCGCCTGATGATGATGTGACCAGAAGAATTTTTGCCCAGGCTAAGTTACTGCAGCAGGTGTGTTCATTCCTGGAGAAAGCTGGTCTTGCCTTGGCTACATATGCTTTGGTTATATCCAGGTTAGAAACATAAGAGGCTGCCTTATACTGAGTCAGACCATTTGCCCATCTAGCCCAGTATTGTCAGCACTGACTGGCAGCGGCTCTCCAGAGTTACAGGCAGGGTTTTTTTTGTCTCACTCTATTTGGAGATGCCCAAGATTATACTTGGGACCTTCTGCATGCAATCATGTGTGCTACCACTGACCTATGGCCTCTCCTCCCTCCCTCCCTCCCTTCTGAATTAGATTAGACTACTCTAACATGCTCTACACAGGGCTGCTTTGAAAAGTATCAAAAAACCTCAGCTGCTGCAAAATGTCAAAATACTGCTGTTCAGATCTGCTTTTTGTCTAGATGACCCATGAAATAATCTAATTTTTTGCAGTTGCTACTGATAATGTCATATTGCTGCGATTTTCTTGTTTTTTTCTTACTGTTTTTCTGGTTTGTTTGTTTTTTAATGCATGACTTTATCATAGTTATCCTCGTTGAGGGTCCCTATAAAGAATGGACAGGCAGAATATGTGTGCTTTTACTAAATACATACATACTGAAATATTTAAGCCTACAAATCCAAAAGAACCCACTGAAATCCAAAACTGGTTTTAATGCAGGACACTCTTATGCATGTTTACTCAGAAGGAAATCCAGTCAGTTTAAATGGCTGTATTATGCATGGATTGAAATACATAGTTTGGCATTTTCCACTTCCCTGAGTGGTAGGAAATTTCTAAATCAACCTCTTATAAAGCCAATTTTCCTGTGAGGAGAGAGTTCTGTAATGAACAAGCAACACCTTGTCCAATGCCAACCCTTTAAGACAGACCTGCTGGCATTGTGTCTTCTTTATTTTTACTTCCCTTCAGTTATTTTATTTGTTTGTTTGTTTTTTTGTTTGTTTAATACTTATATACCGCTTAATATTTTAAAAAATCTCCAAGTGGTTCACACACAAATATTAAAGATCACATTTAAATACAGTAATACAGACACTATTAAAAATAATTTCAATTACAACAACAATACAAATACATTTAAAATACACTGTTAAAAACAATTTCAAACTACAATCACAGTACAGAACAACATAAAGAACAGTAAGATGGAGCAGCATATAGACTCATAGAATAGAAGAGTTGGAAGGGGCCTATAAGGCCATCGAGTCCAACCCCCCACTCAATGCAGGAATCCAAGTCAAAGCATCCCTGACAGATGGCTGTCCAGCTGCACCTTGAATGCCTCCAGTGTTGGAGAGCCCACTACCTCCCTAGGTAGTTGGTTCCATTGGTGTATTGCTCTAACAGTCAGGTAATTTTTCCTGATGTCCAGGCAGAATCTGGCTTCCTGTAACTTGAGCCCATTATTCCGTGTCCTGCAATCTGGGATGATCAAGAAGAGATCCTGACCCTCCTCTGTGTGACAACCTTTCAAGTACTTGAGGAGTGCTATCATATCTCCCCTCAGTCTTCTCTTCTGAAGGCTAAACATACCCAGTTCTTTCAGTCTCTCCTCATAGGGCTTTGTTTCCAGTCCCCTAATCATCTTTGTTGCCCTCCTCTGAACCCTCTCCATCCTTCTTAAAGTGTGGTGCCCAGAACTGGACGCAGTACTCAAGATGAGGCCTAACCAGTGCTGAGTAGGGGGGAACTAGTACTTCCTGCGATTTGGAAGCTATACAGTACTTCTATTAATGCAGCACAAAATAGCATTTGCCTTTTTTGCAGCCACATCACATTGCTGGCTCATATTCAGCTTGTGATCTACAATTCCAAGATCCTTCTCACTTGTAATATTGTTGAGCCAAGTATCCCCCATCCTGTAACTGTGCAGTTGGTTTCTTTTTCCTAGGTGGAGCACTTGGCATTTATCCCTATTAAATTTCATTCCGTTGTTTTCAGCCCAGCACTCTAGCCTATCGAGATCACTTTGAATTTAATAAAAAATGTTGAAGAGCACTGGGCCCAGGACCAAGCCCTGCGGTCAGTACCCCGCCCATTACCTCCCCCCAGTTTGAGAAGGTACCATTGATAAGCACTGGTTGAGTCTGATTCTGTAGCCAGCTGTGGATCCACCTGATAGTTGTTCCATCTAGCCCACTTTTAGCTAGCTTGCTAATCAGGATATCATGAGGCACTTTGTTGAAAGCTTTCCTGAAGTCCAGATATATTATGTCCACAGCATTCCCACAGTCCACAAGGGAGGTTACCTGATCAAAAAATGAGATCAGGTTGGTCTGGCAGGATTTGTTCTTGACTAATCCATGTTGGCTTCTAGTAATCACTGCATTGTTTTCAAGGTGCTTGCAGACTGACTTCTTTATAATCTGCTCCAGAATTTTCTCAGGGATTGATGTCAGACTGACTGGTCTGTAGTTCCCTGGTTCCTCCTTCTTGCTCTTTTTGAAGATAGGAACAACATTTGCCCTCCTCTAGTCATCTGGCACTTCACCTGTCCTCCATGATTTCTCAAAGATAATAGACAGTGGTTCTGAGAGTTCTTCTTGCAATTAATTACAAGCCAGGGAAAGCCTGGGTGGACATGTGCATTTTCAGGAGGCGTTTGAAACATACCACGTTTTCTACCTCCTGAACTTCATGGGGAGGGTTTTCCAGAAGATGGGCAGCACCACCACCGAGAAGGCCCACTGTCAAGATATTGCATGGTGACATTTTGTTGGTTGTGGAACCAGCAAGGCCTCCTCAGATCTAAAAGGTCAGCTGGGTACATATAGGGGAAGGCAGTCTGCTAGGTATCCTGATCCCAAGTTGTTTCGGGCTTTGTATGACAACAGTATAACCTTGAACATGGCTTGGTAGCTAATAAGTAGCCAGTTCGGTTCTTTTAATACACGTGTTCCATGAACATAGCTGGGTGTCCCACTGAGCACTCTAGAGCAGTGTTCTCCAACCTTGGGTCCCCAGATGTTTTTGGCCTACAACTCCCAGCATGCTGGGAGTTGTAGGCCAAAAACATCTGGGGACCCAAGGTTGGAGAACACTGCGCTAGTGGCTGCATTCTGCACTAGCTGCAACTTGCGAACCAGGGATAAGGGCAGCCCCACTTGACACAATGTAAAAGCATTTCCATTACTGTATTTTGAACCACCTGAGGCCTTCTGGACTGGGTGAACCAAAGACCTTAATAACTAGACAGCCTCTAGAGCGGGGTAGGCAACGTGGTGCCCTCCAGATACTGGCTGGGTTCACACGATCATTGGGAGAAGAAGCCACGATGGCTCCTTTTCCCTGACCGCGTGCTGCCAGGTGCACATGGTGTGATTTGCCTAATTACCCCTGCGGCGCGTGGCTTGCCATCTCATCTGAACCCAACAAGGTGTGCGGCGTGGTGGGACTTTGAACCCACCCAAGAACGTGGCTTGTTGTAGTGTTCTGCGGTGGGTTTGAAGCCATCCCCACCGCACACCTTGCTGGGTTCGGACAACATGGCAAGCCACACACCACGAAGGTAAGGTTGTAGTGTGTGGCGTAGTGGTTAGAATGTTGGACTGGGACTCAGGAGATCCAGGTTCTAGTCCCCACTCGGCCATGAAACTCACTGGGTGACTTTAGGCCACTCACTGACTCTCAGCCTGACCTACCTCACAGGGTTGTTGTGAGGATGAAATGGAGAGGAGGAGGAGGATTATGTAAGTCGCCTTGGGTTCCTTGAAGGAAAAAAAAGCGGGTATAAATATAATAAATAAATAAATAGGCAAATTGCATGGCATGCATGGGATGGGGAAAAGAAGCCACCGGGGCTTCTTTTCCCGATGATCTGCGAACCCAGCCACTTTGATCTACAACTCCCAATGGCCATTCTGTCTGCATTGCCTTCTCCTGCTCCAGACCCACTGCCTTAAGCCAGCTACTTACTATTGAACTATGTTTACTTTGTGTTCCTTTTGCAGGTAAAGGCAGTCCCCAAGTCTACATTGCACATTTTGTTGAAGAGGGGATGAAACTTGAGAAACCAGATAGAGTGATCCCATTTCATGCTGTGTGGGAAAACCCCAGGTTCTCTCCCTGTGGAGTTGTTTTCAAAAGGTCATTGTTTAAGCAAAAGATAAAGGTCCACGCCATGGCAATGCTCTATCAAGAGCTTGAAGCCCCAACCCCAAAATTTCACCTGTACCTGCTCCCCAACGACTCATCTCTTAAAAAGGTAACTGGGAATCTCCAATTCTGTTAGGTGTTGCAGATTATCCGGATCATTAGCTAACTCAAACTAGCCCTCGTACAGGATCTGGTATGCAAAATCTTCCATCAAGGAGTGTCATTATAGCTGAACTTTACCCACACTGGTTGGCCTTGAACTGATTTACTGAAGTTCTAGCAAATGCAGAGGTCTTCAACCTTTTTGGGATGATGGGCACATTTGAAATTTTGAGAGTGTCATGGGCACTCTCACAAAATGGCTGCATAAAATGGCTAACACGATAGGCATAGCCAGTCACAAAACAGTCATTTCCCAGAAACCAAATTGGTGAGACGAAAAGAAAAGTAACATGCCCAAGAACCTAAGTACAAGGCAGAGGTGGTATCTGAGCTCCAAAACTCAAAACCATTATTTTTAACCCAAATAAATATGGTCCTGAAGGGCAGCACTTTATTTTGCAGCATGGCAATCTCCCAGTCATTTTTTAAACACACACACACACACACACACACACACTTAAATAAAATTAAACCCAGGGAGCCTAGTGGGTGGGCACATTGGTGCCCAGAGGCACCACACTGGAGACCTTGATACAAGACAAACACAAGATGAACACTTGCCCCCACCAGCTTATGCCAGTTCCCATCCCTTTCACCTGTTGGGCAGCCTCGTAGCCAGAGACCAAATGCCCCATCTGGTTCTCTAGTAAACAGTGATCTCACTGATTTGCAGAAGCAAAATATCTACATCTTTATGCTACAGTTCTAAGCACATTTACCTGGAAGTCTTCACTGAAATTAGTGGAGCTCCCTTCAAAGTAAATACTGATGAGCAAACTCACTTCACTTCAATTAGGAATGGGTTTGATAGGTACGAGCAATCTAAATCAAGTCTTGGGTTAACCAATTCTCTCCTGGTTTCCAGTGTTGGCAGATGTGAGCTAATGTGCTTCATAATATTGCCTTCTCATTTTCAACTGCTCAATATTTCATCTGTCTTTTGTCCAGATTCTGGACTGTTCTCTCTTCCGTGGGTCCCTGCACCATCTGAACAGAGGTGGGGGGAAAGTGATGAAGGCCTTTCCTGTTGTGGCACCCTGCCTTTGGAACTTGCTCCCCCGTGGAATCTTGCCTGACTTTCTATTCAGCCAGGCTTTTAAGGATTATTTTGGGCTGTTTTGTTGCTGTTCTGTACAAATCTCTGTTGGGACTGTATCATCTCAAATTTTGTAAACTGCTTTGGAAGGTTGTACCCATGAAAAGTAGTATATAAATGATTTAAATAAATGATCACAGCTCAGTCAGAAATAGCCCACAGAGCACAGCTCAGGAAAGCTTCCTAACCTTGGGAACATTCTAGAGTTTGCCTGACCAAGCCTGTCTATGCAATTTGCTTCATGGTTCCAGGGCAGCTTCTCACCCATTTAACATATTTTAACAGGCAGAGTCATCACACTTTATTTGGAGAGAACTGCCAGCCGCTTTTTCTAAATCAGAAATATTATTCTTAAAGATTTGTGAACACTTTTTCTGTCCTTTTAAATAATGATCCTCATTGTTATTTGTGTTGTGGAGGGGAATCAGTCAGTCAGTCAGGCGATCACTCGTGACCGAGTAAGATTGTCTTCCAGGATAATAATTTTTTTTGGTTTTTTTTTTTGTTTTTTTTTTTGGTTTTTTACAAAAAGGAGATTTTAAAAGGAGGAAAATTCTAAAGAAAATTGTGTAGACTCTAGCGATGGGTCCGTAAGTGACTGTGGAGGCCAATTCTAGGGGAATATACATATTTCAATGCACGTCATGATGTTCCTGCGTGTCCAAATGAAATAGTGCACACCAATTAAGCAGCAGGTGCATTGGACCGGTCCCCATCTGTCACACCCCACTCTTCATAGGGCCTCACACTTGCCCTCCTTTTGGGGATCTCTGGGTACACTTATGTAAGGTTGAGGGTTTCTTTTCCTCTAACCCGTACCCTTAAACCTCTCACACTGACTTTGGGGATGTCTATTATCCCTACCATATACTACCTCTTTGACCAGTATAATAAGCACAACTTCCCACACAGGCTGCTTCAAATAACAAAGTAAAGTTTATTTTAAAATATAACAAGTTCTGGAAATAAGTTTCATAAGAAAGTTTCAGTCAAATGTTAAGTAACGTACTATCTTATCCTATTACCAATTCTCCCTCATCAACTGTTCCCAATATATCAATCCCTGCACTCACTAGTTAATCTCTTAACAATCCTAATACAATCTTTCAAATCTCTCCAGTCAGCTTCACAGACTCCCAAACAGCATTCCACACACTCCACACTCCTCTGCCTGAACAGCACCGCCCACTGTTTATATAACACAGACTTTACCCCCCCTTCTCACTCAGCCAATCATGTCACATATGCAAATACGTGGACTATCTATAAACATCATTTCCACCTCCTTGAAAGATTTCATCAACGTTGCCTCTGGAAAATCCTGCAAATTACCGTACTTGGGAAGCTAGGCGAACAAATGTCAGTGTACTGGAAGAAGCAAAGACTACTAGCGTTGAAAAAATGATCCTTCAACGCCAACTTCAATGGACCGGTCATGTTGTTCGAATGTCTGGCTGCCGTCTCCCAAAGCAGTTACTTTATTCCCAACTCAAGGATGGACAGCGGAATATCAGTGGTCAGTATAAGAGGTTTAAAGATGTTCTTAAGGCTAATCTAAAAAAATGCAATATAAACATCAAGAACTGGGAAGCTCTGGCCCATGTGAACGATCTAACTGGACTAACTGGAGGTTGGCCTTTCATAAAGGTTCCATGGACTTTGAAGAAGCCCGAGTGCAAGGTGAAAGGGAGAAACGTGCTAAGCGAAAAGCACATCAAACGAATCCTTTACAGGACCATCTTCCATCTGGTAACCTGTGTCCTCACTGTGGGAAGCTGTGTGGATCTAGAATTGGCCTCCACAGTCACTTACGGACTGTCATCGCTAGGGTCTACACAGGTTTTTTTTAGAATTTCCTCTTTTTATAATTTTCTTTTTGTAATTTTTTCCTGGAAGACAATCTTACTCGGTCACGAGTGATCGCCTATGTGGGGGCAAATACACCATTCTTCCTGCCCATCATTTCTGACTCACCTAACATAACACATATTGATGCAACAGGAATACGTACTTCTAATCATATTCAGAACACATTATACTTCCCACCTATACACTTTAAATTTAACCCCAAATAACATAACATTACACCATCCTCTTCATTGCAAGAACAATTGGTTGCTGGTCTTATTATTGTTCTCTGTGTTGGTACCTCTCTATTGATTGGATGACCAATCAAAAGGGCCCTGACTATAGCTCCCCATGTAGCCAGGGAATCTTTGTCCCAGGTGCATACCTAACAGCTCAAGGTTTTGGTGTTAGTTTCAAGAAGGCTTAGAATCACAGAATCATAGAAAAGTAGAGTTGGAAGGGGCCTATAAGGCCATTGAGTCCAACCCCCTGCTCAATGCAGGAATCCCAAGTCAAAGCATCCCTGACAGATGGCTGTCCAGCCGCACCTTGAATGCCTCCAGAGTGGGAGAGCTCACCACTTCCCTAGTTTTCCTTACATGCCATAAAAATGCCTAGAAAGTGGCAGGGCTGCAAGGAAATGATATGCGTCTCTGCTCTGAAGTTCCAGCAACCTGTTGGAAAAAGGCATTTAGTCTTCCAGCAATTTGGTGTCTCTCCTTGCATGTCTCAAAAGTGACCGTATTTGCCTTTTCCCAGGCTGTCCACAAGCATGAAGAGATGTGCCCTGCATGGAGAGTGCAGAAACCCCCAGGGACCTTCAAGCCTCTGACTCTTGGCTCTTGCTTCTTTATGCAGAAGTTAGCTGATGTCAGAGTCTGTCCCAAGGTGAGACACCGATGATGGGAAGGGTTGCCTGGAGGAAGCCAAGGCCATAAGAAATGAGATTGGGTCTGGGAGGCACTAAACTGGGATTCCTTCAGACTTCTGTTTGCTAGGGCTGTGCACGGCCCCTCCGATCTGATTCCGATTCCGATCTGTGTAATCGGGATCAGGCCCGATTACAATTCCATCCGATCTGTATCTATCCCGATCCAATTATGATTACAAGGAATCGATTATGGTAACGGAATTGATTCCATCTAGTTTTTTCCACAGACTTGCATGGGGGGGGGGGAAACATCTTTCACTTCTTCATTTTAAAAGATAGAAACATGAAACCTGGTGAGATTGCAGACGTCCTCGAGCTGCTTATGCACCCCGAATTTCAGACACATGGGTCTTGTGGTTCCCCTGCAGCCCTCTCCCACAAAACAGGAGATCTTTCACAGGGAACTTTTTTGGACTCTCTCTGTCGGGCCCGCTATGCAAACTTCCCCAGCCACCTGGAGAACACATCCCTATCAGGCAGTCAGGTTAGCAGCAACAGGGGCACAGCGTGAAGCCACAACAGCAAGGATGCAGGAAAGCTGACAAGCACCATAAAGAAAACAAGGTGGGACACAGACTAATTTGGGGCAGGCATTCTACCCATTCACCCAAGCCCCCAGCGGGGACTCCAGAACAGCAGGCAGCCAGCCAGCCAGCCAGCGTGGCGTAGTGGTTAGAGTGTTGGACTGGGACTTGGGAGATCCAGGTTCTAGTCCCCACTTGGCCACGAAGCTCCCTGGGTGACTTTGGGCCAGTCACGGTCTCTCAGCCTAACCTACCTCACAGGGTTGTTGTGAGGATAAAATGGAGAGGAGGAGGATTATGTAAGCCACCTTGGGTTCCTTGCAGGAAAAAAGGCGGGGTATAAATATAATAAAAAAATAAAAAATAGACAAAGTGGGCAGTCACCCTAGCCCCCCAGCAGGGACTACAGAACAGCAGGCAGGCAGGTAGCCTAGACACATTGGGGGGAATAACCCCTTCTTCAGGGCAGTCACCCTAGCCCCCCAGCGGGGACTACAGACACAACTTGCTGCTAGCCTAGACTACTGGCAGGACTTTGTGTCAGATATATTTTTTATTATTATTATTATTATTATTATTATTATTATTATTATTATTATTATTATTCCTGTTCCTAATATTTCTCAAAGTGGCCAGACCAAGACTTAAGAGAGCACAGCTTGGGCCCCCAAAAGCCACTGGTGCTGAGCACTGATGTGCGGGGGGGGGGGGGAGTTTAATTGCTTTTGAACTGAAATGCAACTTCTACTAAACAAAATCCTTAAATGATATCTGGCTTGGTTGGGATGATCTGAAAATGGAGCTTGTGAAAAATGCAATGAGATCCTAATGATGATAATGATAATAATGATAATAATAATTGAAATGATATCTGAAAAAACTGGCAGGAAAATGCTGAACAGAAGGCCAGCAGAGTCAAACACTCCCACACTGCCACAAACTGTATGAACAAAAAGGACATTAATTGTCCTAAACTAAATCCTAATAAAAGATTTTAAAAACTTCAGAAACCTTAAAGCAAAGCAATTAGGAGCCCGAGGCAACAAGCAAATGCTTCTTCAGTCCCCCTTCCCCAAACTGGGGTCAGAAGAAAAGAAAAGTAAATGGATTTGTTTGTATTCAAAATGAAGCTACTCCTAAATGAAATAATATTGAGGGATAAAACAAAAGAAATCCAAAAAGAGACACCCACCCCCTATAATCCTCCTTTTCCTCTCTCTAAGGCCACAAGGCAAGCGGCAACTAGCAGCAACCAAGGAAGCAGGAGCCAAGAACAAACTCATCCCCTCCCCAGCAAACTGATCCAAAATGCACATGGTCAGAGAAATAAAAGCAAAGCATGGATCTCCCTTAGCCCTCCTCCAGAGAGCATTACTATTGGAGAAGGGCTCCTTCCCCTGAAGCACCATTGGGTGATGGTGCTGCCAACAATACTCTCCTCCATTCCATTCAGAAAGGGGGGGGGAAGGAGCTTCCTGGTTGCTCACCCAGATTGGATTTAATCACCTGAAATCAAACAGAACCAATGACAGGCAATTACATCCGATCTGGGTCGATCCGATTCGACCGTAATCAAAACGTAACCCGGATCGGGCTGATCCTATTCCAATTTGGGTTCGGACCGCAATTACATGCACAGCCCTACTGTTTGCACCCTTTGAATGGTGAGCTGGGTGAAAAGCTGTAGGCTATGCTTCATGTTAAAGTTATATTTGTTTGGTAGGTTACAACTGTGTAGTTTTAGCGTGTAACTGGTGCAAGGCAATTGCTATAGAAAGAAATGCACACACACTGCTATTCAAAAGGCAAGCATTGGGCAAGCATTGGGAGTTCATAGCTCCTGCAAAAACCAATAGTTTCTGAAGAAAAGGTTGAGTGCAGCCATTCTGGTTGCACTGTTCAGACAAAGGAACACTTACTACTGATAAAGGAGGAGGAAAGAAGGAAGTAAAGTCTGAGAGTTGCAGCCTACATCAAAGAGTACAGTCATGCCTTGGATTGAGAGCATAATACGTTCCGGAAACGTGCTTGTAATCCAAAACACTCTTATATCAAAACAAAATCCCCCCAAAAAAAATTTGTACAGAGATTCTTAATTTAAGCCGTACTACAGTACTTGTATTGCAAGACGTCGGTTGTATATCAAGTAAAAAAAAATTAAATAAATATTTAAAAATTTGCTTGTCTTGCAAAATGCTGTCAAACCAAGTTACTTGCAATCCAAGGTATTACTGTAGTTACAAGAATAAACTAGTGGAGGAAGAAAACAAGTTCCCTTTTGTCTATCGCCCCCACTGACTCAGATGACTTATCATAAGCCTTGTTGCTTTACTCCGACAATTTGCACATTCAGAGCTCTTCACTCATTCCCACAGGAACTGAAGCTTATATACCTGGATGCAAACATGGAGCAGCAGTACTTTGAACTGTATGCTGAGCATATGCAAGACCAGCTGGAGCTCATCCTCATGGAGAAGAATAAGAATGAAAAAGTCTGGGAAGCTTATGTGAGACAAGGTGAGCTTTAATGAAGGAAGGACCCCATGATTGGACCAAAGCTTGGGAGGCAGCATCTATAAGGATATCCCAACCAACCACATCCCCTTTCTGACTTCCTCTTTCCTGTTCTCTTTCAGAGGAACTGAAGAAGACTTCTGTTTTGCACCCAGTACAAGGTCAGTGGGAATCTATGAAATGGGGGCCCATAACCAGCTCTTCTCCCAGAGACAGAGGCTTCTTGGATGTTTAGTTTTCATGGTTTAAAAAATAAACCTGATCCTACAAATCTGTGGCAAGCAGGAATGGCTGGAGATAAGCTAAGTGTCTAAGTGATAAGCTAACCTGTCCCCAGGTTAGTTCACCTCTCCCCAGAGTTCTCAACAACCAGGTTAAAAAAAAAAAAAATCAATTCTTTTTCTTTTTGTCTGACAGAGACACACCCATCTGTCCTGCATTTCATTGACCTTCACCGGGAACAGCTGGTCCTGAGGACCACCAATGTAGAAGGGCTCCTGGATATGCTGCATGGCTCCGTCCTGGATGAGGAGCAGTACCAGAAGATCTCCTCAAGGGGAACGAATCCCGAAAAAATGAGGGAGCTCTACAAGCTGCTGCCAAGTTGGAACAACGCTTGCAAGGATCAGCTTTACGAGGCACTGCAGGCCAAGCAGAAGCCCCTTATTGATGACCTTGAAGGGAGATGAGGCCACAAAGAAGACAGAGATACCACAGACAACCCAACTCTGCACGTGCTGTGTGACTTCAAGCTCTTCCCTTTGTGCTCACACACTTTTGACTCAAAGTGCAGGGCCCAGGAATCCACTCAAAAAGCAGCATCTGCTACTGCTCTGCCTGCATTGTCTTGCTCTTTTCCTCTTTGTCCACCACCCACCAGGGTCCTGCCGTGTCTCAGCACCACACCTTTTTTTTCTGCTAGAGGGCAGAGTTATGGAATATATGAAGAAAAATGCCTCTGATCATGCCCAGGCGGCATTCCCCTTACGTATGAGGTATCATGGTCTATCCTCCTCCTCCTCCTCCCCCACAGCTCCCTACCCCACACAATTAAGGACCTTATTAGCCATGGTGGGTTGCGGGGCCTGCAGACACCAGGTTGGCGATCCAAGCCCCCGCCATGGCTTCTTGTTACGGGCAAACCCTGGCAAGGGTGGGTTGTTGGGGAGCTTGACAAGCCACCCCTGGGCTGTTTTAGGGTTGTGGGTGGCTTATCAGCCACCCCAACAATCCACCCTCGCCGGGTTTGCATGTCACGGCAAGCTACGCCACACCCCTGCCGTCCTCCGAATAGGTCAAAACAGCAGTCGCTGGCGCAGGGAGAAGCCCCACAAGGAAATTCTGCCACAGTGACTTCTCCCTATTAGGCTCAAACCAGGCCAAGGTGTAGAGTTTCCAGGGCAGTTGGCACGGCTCCCAGGCAGACTTCAGCCCCAGTTCTTCTCTTTTTTTAACATGTGAGCACTGGTCTTGGGAACGTGTGGGACCTTGCCCCAGTCTGGAGGGAGCTTTAGCCTCAGACACGGATTCTGACTCGGAGGGAGAAGCTGTAGAGTCAGGCCCAGGCATGGCTAACCAGAGGCCTGACAATCCAGATCTGCCAGGCCTCCCGCTGCCTAGCGACAGGGAGCGGGGGTGGGGAGGCGCTGGAGACTGATAACGGCCAATCTTCCACAGCTGGAAGACTTGACCTTGGGGGAAGCTCCTACTTATCAGTCGGGGACATCAACCCTTGCAACAGGGAAGCAGAAGGAGGGCTCTGCAGGAAAGGGTGTTTCAGCAGCATTTCCTTTGGTCTGTCACCAGCAGAAGAGGGCCAGGCAGAAACCCCCAGTCAGGCATGGCCACTGGATGAAGGGTGGGTTTCCCTGCCCAGATCGAATGTCCGATAGTGATCCTTAGAAACCACTCCCCTGGATTTAAACCTGTGCGGCTTCCAGCAGCCCTTGTAGGACTCAATGCGCCGCAAACCTGGAAAGCTTCCTGTCTTGTTTGGAAATGGAGCGTTGGGGGGATTGACGTTACATGTTTGCACTCTGCTCATGCTCTTCCGGACTGGACTTTTGGACCTGGGACTTTGCCACACACTGTCCAGGGATCTTTATTGCCTCTGTGAAAGTTGACTACTCCTTACCGGAATTGCTGCAATAAAAAAAGTTTTATTGGGTCTCTTGCAGTGTGGGAGGCCGAGTTGCTGACAGAAAGGGGTAATTTAGGATTGTCTTTATACTCAGGGATGAGAAATACAGGAAAGAGGTGTAGTGTGAATTCAAATAAAATTTAAACTGTGATAAGTATCTGAAACACATGGAGAACGGATTTGTGTTTGCATTGCACTTACCAAATGCAACAGGAGGGAAAGGCTTTTCTTGTATTTCATGGGAATCCAAGAAATAAGAAATCAGGACCGGTGCAAGGCAGTTTGGTGCCCTAGGCAAGATCAGATATTTAGCGCCCCCCTTCCCACTTGAGAGCGCTGTATTTTGTTTTCAAGGCGTTTCTGGCACCCCCTTTAGCCCTGCGCCCTAGGCGGCTGCCTAGTTGGCCTAATGGTAGCACCGGCCCTGTAAGAAATACATTCTTGATGATGAAATAGGTTTTCATTAGTGCAGTTGTTCCAGCAGATGTTAATGCCAGAAATAACTCCCATTTGGTACAATGGGGCTTACTCTCTGGTAAAAGGGGGTGGGATTGCACTGTAAAGATGCTACCCTGGGTTTGGTGAGCAAAAACCCGCTTCCAAGGCAGCCTATTGGTAAAGGACAGTATAAATTCCTCTTCTGCTGGGAGATGAAATGAATATCTTGCAAGAAAAACTGGGTTTTCTGGACTGTGTTAAATGCTGACATATGACCAGGTCGAAGAAAACTGCCTGGTCTTCTTGGAGCTTCTGGGGCCTGCTGTTCTTCTGCCTTGAGACTTCTTGCAGCTGTATCTCTACAATTCCTTCAGTCTGTACATTTCTAAATTAAACATTTCTTTATTTTTTAATGAAGACTGCATAAGCATTCTTTAGATTTCTCCCCAAGAAACTGATCCAGAAAGACTGACCATATTTTGGATTCGATGCATGAGTCTTTGACCAGTCCAGTGACAGAGTGTTGGTTGGATTAGCAAAATGTGGACTCAGTTCCCCACCCTGTGCCATGATGCTTACTCAGTTACCTTGGCCCACTCACCGTCTCTAATGCTAACTGTGGAGAAAGCCTGACACACATACACTCACACGCACATACACCGGAGATACAAGGAGGTAACCAGACGGATCTGCATACCAACAATGGGGCACCTCGGTCGGAATCCACAAAACCCAGGAAAGGACCATCAAAATGGCAGAGCAGTCTCAAAGAGCTGTGAAGTACCCAATACGTCACCTTTTCCCGGGCAGAATAAGCCCACCTGACATGAAGGGGCAGGGCAGGATAAGCCCACCTGACACGAAGGGGCAGGCATAAGCCCCACCTGACCATGCAAGGGCGGGAGAGTGGGAAACTGGGGGTAGAAAACCCCTCTCCCCACCCTTAGGGGGTTGTTGGGAACACGGGTCGCTTCGGCAAGTCCATTCCCCAGTGGTGGCTGGGATAAGCTGTTCTCTTCCCCGGATCAGGCGGATCCGGAGCCAGGCATGAAACTGACCAGCGTAGAGTCTCGGGTCTAAGGTAACTGACTTCCCTCAATACGCTAGCCTGGGAACCCATTCATTGATAAAACTCGGAGATCACGTCAGGTCATGTTGACGTTGTAGTATACCTAGAAAGCTATTAGTTCCGCTCCATTTAACTTGTAGTAAATAAACGCCATATGGTCATACAAAGGCTCTGGAGTTTCCTTTTGCTGCGCAAACCTCCTAGTCAATTTCAATCACTTGTACGGGCTGTAGCTCAGTGCCGGTTAACCCGTTAAGCGCCGAACTCACGCAGAGGACCCGGGTGCTGGTCCTCCACACTAACTTTCCTCACAGTGTTGTTGTGAGGGTCAAATGGGGTGGGAAGGCTAGAACCCCCTCTACACTGTTCTTAGCATCTTGGAAGGAAGGTCAGATGAAAGCGTAATGAATTACATCGCTGTTCCCTAGCAGGTCTGCTTCCCAATGGATTTCATTGTCTTGCAAGGACCTTTTCCTGACTGGGATATGTCCTTCTATCTTGTTAGTCCTGGATTTCATCAGGGGGCACTGGAACAGCTGACCCACCCGCTGGACTGTTGAAGAGCTCCTGGACAGGCAGTATAAGCATCACCCTGGATGAAAACCAAAAAATCTCCTCCAGGGGAACCAACATGGGGGGGGGAAATGAGGGAGTTCTGCATGCTGGTGCCAAGTTGGAACATAGGAACACAGGAAGCTGCCTTATACTGAGTCAGACCATTGGTCCATTTAGCCCAGTATTGTCGACACTGACTGGCAGCGGCTCTCCAGGGTTTCAGGCAGGATTCTTTCCTAGCCCTCCCTGGAGATGCCGGGGATCGATCGAACCTGGGGCCTTCTGCATGCTAAGCATGTGCTCTACCACACTGAGCTATGGTCACACCCCAGTTGGAACTGGTCTGGCAAGGATTTCATTTGATATGGGACTCCAAGAAGTATTAAACACAATCTAATGACAAAGACAGGTGGCCCTGCTGAAGCACTACTGGGTTACCTCGAGGTAGCCACCCAGGGGTGGTGCTAGGGACCTAAAAGATCCGGGGCTCAGGCCCGTAGGACAAAAAAAATTGTAAAAATTTACTATAATTTAAATTTTATAGGAGGCACGCTAATTAACCTCCTGCTTGCTTTCAGGACAGAACTGTGCAATGTCCCAAACTGGGCTTGCTTAAAACCTACCCTCCACATGCCCACACACTATTCCTAGGTCTTTCAAGCCCAAATCCGGAGGGGGAGGATGGGGTGCCTGTGACCAGCAAAGAGCTGTGTGGCACCATAAACCAACATTTACTGATTAACTGCAAACTACGTAAACATGGCACACTGGCCTGGGAGAGTGTGAGAATGTATTGTAGACTATTTTAACCCTTGCTCTGATGCTGCAAACTGACCCAATTACAAGAGAATAAGCCCCATTAAACACAGTCTCCACCACCACCCCCACAATCAAGGTGCATAGTAGTACTCAAAGCCAGTCAGGTTGTTTCAGTCCCTGAGGCAGAAAATCCTAGGAGCACTTCTCTCCCCTTCCCTGGCAGTGAAAATACAACAATAATTTAAAAAACTAAATAATGAATAATTTGCTGCTCTTTCATGTCCCAAATCAGGTGTCTGAGGCAGCTTCCTCCAGCGTGTGTGTGTCCCCCTTAAAGGACACTGTCTCCTAAGGACACCCCTATTTGTAAAAACATATTTATGGACTGGAGAGAGAAGCACATTTGATTTCAGAATAAAAGCTCAGGCAGAAAGGTTCAAAAGCAGCAGGAAGGGAAGCACATGTGGGCAAAAAGGCAGCTAGTCCAGGGGGATCAGATGCAACAGAGATCATCAGGGCTCCTGTGCCTTTATTTTTCAGCAAGTGTCCATTTTTCTCCAGTTACATAAAAAGCAACATCTTTCAAAATAACGTTCTGTACAGTGGACCCCAGTCCATGAAAACTTATCACAGTAAATTTGTGAGTCTTTAAGGTGCCACAAGGTATTGTGGCTTTTGAACACAGAAGAGCAAGAAGCCCCTATCCTCCTCCCACATCTGCAAACCCCTGAATCTGGCCACATGGATCATGCAAAAAGTAGGTGCACTCCAGAAAGATGACTGCAGATCCAAGGAGCTCGAGAGACACACTCCAGCAAGCCAGGGCAAGCCATACACTCATACATTACCTTGCCCCAAATTCAGACATTGCTGCTCATTCAAACCCTTTTGGCAATGAAACCCACTTCCATTTCCCCCCAAGGCAAGGAGCCTGGGCCAGATTTGAGGAAGCAACAGATGAGGAAGGCCTCTGGCACTCCATCTGATATGTGAGCAGCCAATGCGCCTGCTCTTCCTCTTGTCCGGCCTCACTGCCTACAATAGCCCAGGGCACAAGCACAATTGCCTAGTAGCAATTGGCTGGGCAGGTCTCTGCAGAGTCAGGCACACTCCGAGGCCGAGGCTGGGTGACAGTGGTGCTGTTAGGCAATTTTGGATTCTGGACTTAATGAAAAGAATGAGCTCCTGGTGAAATTAGCTGAATGAGGGCTCTAGTGAAGGCAAGCCTTGTAGGAGTTTACCCATCTCGCACCTTCGGGTAGGTGGTAATTCTCCATCGGGCGGCAGGCTGTGCTGGATCTAACCCTGGAAGGAAGAGGACTGACCCTCAGGTAACCGGTGTGTGCCTGAGAGAAGGAATCAGGTTTTATTATTTTGCAGCTCTATTTCTGTGTGCCAAAGTGTCTCTCTGTCTCTCTCTATTTTGTGTGCTTCCCTCATTTCCCACCTTTTGTTGTTTAAATGCTACCAGAATAAACCTGTTTGGTTTTATCCCACATGGTGTTGTGGATTGCTCTGCTTGGTTCAGTAACTAAATCCAGGTTACAGAACTGAAGGCGAGTCCCTGAACAGAGATTCAAGTAGGGTTGCAAGGAGCTGAAGCTTGGCAATCTGGGATCTGGTACCTTGAGATCTCTGGGGGTCTTGGGTCCTTTGGGGTAGGAAAGGGTGGGGTGGTGGCGGGTCAGCCAGCCCCCCTTCCGCCACAATAATGATAATAATTAAAATGAGACACAATATTCTCAGAGCCACACAGAAAAGCAGCCTTTGGAACACAGGAACAAGTTCTGAAAGCATCAAAAAAATCCATGCCTTTGTATACCCATCACAAAGAATCCACCAGAGCAGGCCTACTCAGAAGCAGCACACTACAAAATTCCAGATTATGCATATTTTGTAAGAAGTAAGGATTAGATTGCTCAGGAGAAAGTATGGGCATCCCTTTGTATGTAATAATAATAATGATGAGTGGGAAGCCAGCAGGAACCCACTGCAAAACACACAGACACCCCCATTACACACACACAAGCACCCCCTCATTCACCCACCCACCCCAAAGCATACACACATACACACAGACATAGGAAGCATATACACACAGAGAGCCACACAGAAAAGCAGTCTTTGCAGGAGCAACCTATTGCAAAAGGGGACACTGAGATGATGATGATATCCCCAGAGCCACACAGAAAAGCATCCAAAATGCTGGCAAGCATTGGCCACCAAGTTCTGAGCATGATCATCCCTTCCCACCACAACCCCTTCTCTATGCCTCTGAGAAATCAAGAATGTGCATGGATTAAGCAAGACATGAGCATACAAAATCCATCCTTTTCCACATCTACAGAGCATTCCAAAAAAGGGGAAGGGGATGCCTGAGCAACCACAACTGAGAAATGAGGGGAAACCAGAAAGGAGATCAAGGCTACAACTCTATTAAACACTTACCTGGGAGTAAAAGTCCCATGGAACTCAATGGGGCTTACTTCTGAGGAAACATGTATAGGCTTGCACTGTAAGATGCACAAAAAAAGAAAAGGGGAAATGGCCCAAAGAAAGAGGGAACCATTACATACCTTTTAGATCTAGAAGAATCCTGATGGGTGGCTACAGTGGCGGTGGTGGTGGTGGCGGCGGCGGCGGCGGCGGCGGCGGCAGCATCTCTCTCTCTCTCTCACACACACACACACACACACGCGCGCATGATGACCTTTAAAAAAAAAAACTGTAAATACATTTATTTATTTGATAAATACATACAGTTCTCACACACTCAGACCCTCTTGCCAGTTAGTCCACACACACATACTCTGAAATAATAAAAGGAACCAGATCTCTCTGGCACACGGGCTTCTTCCTCTTCCTCCACACCCCAAAAAATCCCCCCAAAATCAGTGATTGTTGTTTTAAAAACGGAGGGATCATTCTTGAAATGAGGATTTCCTGGGGCGAGCCCTTCCTTGCCAAGTGATCCTGCCCGATCGGGCCTGCCTCTGCCTCTGCCTCTGCCTAGCGCAGGGGCCTCTCTGTAACTGAGAGAGCTGTATGGGATCGCTCCACAAGCCGCCCTTCCGAGCCTGAGCCTGAGCCTCTCTTCCCCATAATGCACCTAGGCTGGGGAGACTACTGGAAACTACTGAGTGTGCACGCTTAGCTTAAGGCATGCACGCTCAGTAAAAAGCCCTGGAAGCCAGGAGCTTTCAGGGCAGGCAGATAAAGAAGGCAGGACCTCAGGAGCTGCGCTTGCCTTAAAAATAAAAAGGTTGGTGATGGAGCTTGGACTGACGGAGGCGGAAAGGAGGCGCCTGGAATTTTCTGGGTAGGGATCGGTGCTGATAATCTTTTTGCTTTGCTTTTGTTTACCTTACTCCTGGATGTGCTCTGCCCCTCCCGCCCTTAAAGACCCACTGCCCTTGCCTTTATGCGACACTCCCTGTTAGTCGGCTAAGGAAGTGAGTCCTAGTAACTCCTAGGATACTGAGTTCAGAGGGAAGAAGCTGGCTTGTATTAAGGCAGTTGATGGCAATTGGGGCAGCTCTAAAGAGCACAGCTTGGAAGATCCAGGGGCCCATGCCCAGGTGGGCTTTCCTCTAACACTGCTCGAACAGCAAACACTTGTGTGTCCCCGCTGCCTCCTTGGAGAGCCAGAAAAGAAAACGCCACAGAAGTCCAGCACCATGCAGAAGTGTTGGCCCTGGCATGTCGGGAGGACCTCGTCTCGTGCTTCCCTCGACCCAGACACGCATCACCAGCCCTCAGCATTATTTCTACAATGTCAAGCGGAGCGGGCCTCTGGAGACATTACCCAGTTGCACAGCTTTCCCAGCGGAGGCTCACCTGCTGCCAGTGGTGGCGCCGCTGAAGGAAGGGGCGCAATGGCGAGGACCTCCGTCCGGGACCTCCTGCTGGACCTCCTGCAGGGCTTGGACGAGGACCAACTCAGCAGGTTCAAAGACAAACTCGGCAAGTTCCCCGTCAAGGAGGGCTTCAGCAAGATCCCCAAAGGGCGGCTGCAGCAGGCAGATGCCAAGGATCTGAGCGAGCAGCTGCTGCACTTCTACCAGGAGGATTACGCCGTGGACGTCGTGGTCGCCCTGCTGGAGGCCGTCGACAGCAAGCGCCAAGCGGAAAGGCTCCTCTCTCTCAGCGGGAAGGGTAATATTATTTATTATAATACATATTGATAAATCATCATGATCTATTATTAATACACACATTGAGTATCAATAAATAATCCCTCTAATTGATATCGACTTCCAGTCGAGCACGGCACTGCTCTATTTTATTGTTTTTGTTCTCATGTTTGGGTATTTATTGTTTTATACTGGTTTTTAAATTGTACTGTATGACTTTCTATGTAAATTGCTTTGAGATCCTGGGATTTCAAGCGACATAGAAGCAGCTTAAATACATAAATAATAATTCTATACCACTTTTCTTTTTCTTTTTTGCTGCCAAAAAGCCACCAAGGCTGTGCACAACGATCTCAGGAAGGACAATAAAACCCAACACCATTAATAAAACCATGAAAACAGTAACGTGCTACAAATAATTTTAAAGGCTAGATTAAAGAGATGTGTCTTCACACTGCCTTCCTCAAAGCCAAGAGAGTGGGGGCCAGCCAGCCAGAAGGAAACGGGAGTCCCAGAACTCAGGGAGGATGCGCACTGGTGGATCCCTCATCCTCTAGGGGCTCGCGGACTGGCAAGAGGAAACTGTACTTCTCCTCACATTCTCCACGGTGGATCCAGATGCGGAAGTTGGGTATTAGTTCCATTCCTTATTTGCACTAACTTTTGAAACCAAGCTCAAATCAGTAACCTTAATGGGGAATAAAAGATTATAAGCCTCTGCATCCCAAAATAAGCTTTGGACTTCCCTATATAATGTATTGCCATGACTGGGGAACTGTACCAGTCACATTCCACAATAATTCTCCACAACCAAAACCATTGTTTCCGTGTAATGCTCACTAATGTGTGATGAGCCCAGATGATCATTACAAATCAGGAACGGGGTGATGGTGGTGGTATATACCCCACAATGAGATTTGGAGGGTGTAGTTTATGAGATGGCATTGAATCATGTCCGGCAGTGACCTATGGCTTTGTTTTGGCACAGGGCACTGTCAAACATGGCACTTCCATGCAATAATAGCCAAAATATGTAGAAAAGATTAAGGAACTGGGGGTGTGCACCCCACAAAAATATTTTGACAGACACAAATCATACACTGAAATGTCCTTGACAATTTCCTCTACAAGTTGGCATTGAATCACAGGAGAACTTACTTTCCCTAGTTTGGGTGTATCACAAATCTATTACATTTTGGGGTGTCTTAGAAGAACTGGGGGAGGGGCTCTGAAATCATCAGCCAGACTGCCTAAGATTCTCTCCTTCCTCTCCTCCCACTTCCATTATTTTATTGCATAATTCAAACATGTAAACTAAATCCCTACTGGAAGGTTAACAAATATATAATCTACATATTATTTCAACTGCTCAGTTTGTTCTGCAGAACATTTTTTATTCCCTTTTCATTAATAGTTTAAAAAACACACACACACACACAAAACTTTACCAATACAATTATTGCACAAAAATAGAAATGAAACTAGTGATCTCATATACAGACACACTTTCTGAGATCAAAAGCAGCTATCATAATTCCACATTTGCCACACAGAAGCAGAACCATTTGGGTATCTCACTACAGAATAAAAAGAAAGTACAATTTATATATATAAAAAATAGATCATAAGAATATAGACCCAAATTACGGTGAGTTCTTTCTTCATGATCACATCTGCTCTGTTCCATTTTCTCTTCTTTCTTTCATTATTGCCTCTGCTTTGTTGCATCTTCTCCCTTCCAACATTTCCAAATATTTCTTCTTTGGTGCTTATGGACCCTATGATTTTGTCCATTTCTCTTACATCATAGGAAATAATGAAATGTATCTCTTCCCCTAACGCTCAGCACCTTCTTGAACCAAGCATGTTTCTATTCTCTTATTCCAAAACACCTGGACTGATAGGCCCAGGGTGCTAGGGGGATAAGCAAAGGCTGTGCATATGTAAAAATAAATAAATCCAGCATAGCTGTTCCTGTTTCTGTTGTTGTTTTGCAACACCTTGCAAACCTTTGCTTCCTTTTTTGAAAAAGGCGTTCATATTTTTCTTCTTTATTTCCTTCATGAATGTTTCTTATTTCATTACCTCCTGTTCAACCACAAACATTGAAACTGATGTGTTTCCCTTGTAATCTGTTATTTACCCCAAATCTATACTTGGCTGCTAAACCCACTATTGGTGCAGACACAAGCACTACTCAGCTACTCAGCTTCCTCCTCACTGACCCCTGAGCATCAGCAGTCTAGGACTATAGCACAATTGTCCTATACCAGTGAATATCTGAGGTTCCAGGCTAGCTGGTGAGCAGAAAGTTGCTCATCTAGCTCTGAACCTGAGTAGCAAAATTTGGGGAACTAGGTATTTTTTATACTGCCCCCTTCACAGCTGAACGTGTCCTGGGGCTGGGAGTATGTGATTCAGTAGGACTAGAGGAAGCTTTCTCTCACCAATCCTAATAAATCCCCGCTCAAGTCTCTATTAGCTTCAAAGGGGTTGGAGACCCTAAAAGTTTGTAGCATGGACTATTGTAATGCGCTGTACATGGGGCTGCCTTAGAAGATAGTTCAGAAGTGTCAGCTGGTGTAGAATGCAGCCACCCGGGTGTTGGTGAGGGTGAGGCGATTTGATCATATAATGTTTATACTATGCCAGCTGCACTTGGTACCAGTGTGTTTCTGAGCCCAATTTTAAGTGCTGGTTTGACCTTTAAAGCCTTAAACAGTTTGGGACCAAAATGGAATTTCAAAATTTCCCCCACAACATACCAGAAAGTTTGGGGAGGGAAATTGGGGTTAGTGGATGCACACCTCATAGTACATCATGACCCAGCCTTAAACTGGGTACACTGAGAGCTGGTGTAGTGTAGTGGTGAGAGTGCTGGACTGGGACTCGGGAGATCCAGGTTCTAGTCCCCACTCAGCCATGATGCTGCTCACTGGGTGACTTTGGGCCAGTCACTGACTCTCAGCCTGACCTACCTCACAGGGTTGTTGTGAGGATAGGATGGAGAGGAGGAGGAGGATTGTGTAAGCTGCCTTGGGTTCCTTGCAAGAGGAAAAAAGGCGGGATATGAATATAAACAAATAAATAAACTCGCCTGCCCTTAGAGCAGGGGGACACAACCTGGTGCTCCCCAGATGCTTTGGACTGCAACTCCCATTCTGAGCCTTTCTACATGAGGCATTTATTGCGTGCTCATGGTAGTCTGCAGGTGCTTTACACAACGCCATCATCCTCCAGGGCCTCTCCCATGCTTTGCAACCATTATAGCATTTTTTCCCTAACTAGAAAAATCTGATATTTCTGTGAATGGCGGCATGAAACCCTCATGTATTTGCACAATTCTGCTATACCATAGTGCCACCTAGTGGTTGTGTAATGGAAAATATAGAAAGGCAGAGAAAGAAAACCCCAGGGGGGAAAAACACGTGTAAAGGAGCCGACCTTAATCCCACAAAGAATCTGGAAGCAGAAGTCTCGGTAAAGTGGGTGGGTTAAAAGCTTCATGTAGAAAAGCCCAATGCCTTAAGTTACCACTGGTCATGCTGGCTGTGGCAGATGGGAGTTGTAGTCCAAAACATCTGGAGGGCACCAGGTTGCCTACCCCTTCCTTAGAGGATACTTTAAGCTGTTGAGAGAGGGAGACATGCTGCAAATCACTCTCTAGGTGATTTGCAGTAGATTGGCAAGTATTTCTGACTCCCAATTATTTAACAATAGCAAGAACATAAAAAATGATCCTTCCCCTCACCACATTATACTGCTGAAATGAAGAATTTTGCAGTAGAGATTTGGAGCAAAGTGTCAGCAGTATTTCTCGGTAACATCGGAGTTGGGAGAGGCTACACTGGCCCTGAACCAGTGTTTGCATTTAGTGGTGGGCCAGATGAGGGCCAATAAGCTGAGGCTGAATCCTGACAAGATGGAGGCTCCATGGATAGGTGGTTCCCTTGTCTGGGAATGCATTTCCTGCTTTAAAAGATGTTGCTCTTCTCAAGACCACATCAGTCTTGAGATCTCCCATCGAATAGGAGATCTCCCATCGAATACTGGGATTACGTATCCAGCAATCCAGGATAACACAGTGGAATACAGAGGTGCTTCCAAATTAGGCATGTAGTGTAGAATTGCCAAGCTGAATTCATTCCTAGCAGTGCTAGTTGGGAGATTATGTCTCACTCGGGCCATGGCTGCCTTTTGCGGTATCCTGTGCATTGTAGCAATTCACTTAGGCCATATCTGCACCACTGCAAAGTTATATCGGTTTTTTACTGATATACAGGCAGTCCCCAGGTTACGAACGTCCCGACTTACGGACAACTCATACTTAAGAACGGACCGCTATATATGTAAAAATCTGAGTTAAATACAATGGTTCATACTTACGAACGAACACACGACACTTTGAAAACATTGTGCGGCTTCTGTTCCGACTTATGTACACATTCGACTTAAAGACAGACTTACAAACAGATCTCGTTCATCACCCAGGGACTGCTTGTAATCAAATGACACAAATGTGTGTGTTTTTTTCATTTGGGGGGAACAATCAGGTTTCTTCCTTCCATCCTGTAAATGCCTCAATTTTTACTGAATGTGAACTTCTGAAATGGCTGTTGAAACTACAAAGATGGCATAAGTGTTATAGATCAGGGAGCTACGGTTTAACTGTATACCCCAATTTGCAGAAGAAGGAAGGGACAGGAAGACAGAGGATCGTACATACCCTGGGGAAAGTGTCATATGTGACCGGTGTCTCACACAGGTAAGGGACTGGATTCATTCTGATTTGCATTTTCCACATTATATAGGAATGGGGTAAAACATTGATGCGTTTAACATGAAGCTACTTCTGATGAAAGGGTTAACATGTAGCGTTGCCAGGCAGAGTGGTCATGCCTGGCAACCTATCGGGGCTTGCCTGTAGAAAGTTCTGATGGGAGGGGGAGCTCTGTATATATGTGCCTGTGTGTGAGAAAGGAGTTAGAGTGTTAGAGTTAGAGTGTTAGAGAGAAGTGAGTTGGAGGGAAGTGAGTTAGGGCGATTCTAGTCAGTCAGTCAGATCAGAGTCCTAAAGTTAATTCAACATAAACTATTGCCTTTATGGAAAAGAGGTTGTTCCTGTTTGAAGAAATGTTTTACTTTAGGAAATAAAGAACTATTTGTTGGGTTATTGAAGAGACTAATTTATAACTGCTACTATCCTGAAGCTCACCCCTAATCACTTGGTACAGCTGCTAAGAGCAAGATAAACAATATCTACCCAGCGTAAACACCACAATAACCAGCAATGGTATTTTAACAGAGTTTATCTCCCACAGACAGATTGTCTGCTCGGGTTTGTCTGGGAGTGAGTGAAGACTTGTGACAGAGTGGGAACAGTGTTAGTTTAAAATAGGGTGAACTAATACCCTGGAGCTACCATATCTCAGCCACTGGGTTAGTGAAGAAAGTGAACTAACAGCCAGGTGGTAGTGAGAGAAATAAAATTAAATAACTGGCCACGTTATCGTCACACTACTGAATTTGAATTTCTAGCTCACTATGGAAAATAATTGTCCCTCTTTAGATATTTATTTGCAGTAATGATCTTGCTGTACCTATTAAAACCTGTCCCTGCTACTTGGGAATAAACACACTTGTAAAATATGAAAGAAGTACTGTACTGGATTTGGCCTGAGTGGGTTGTGCTTCCAGGGAAGAACCAGGAAGTGGTTGAGGATAACACCCACTGCTTCTGGCCTGAGGAGAGAGAGGCCACAGCCCGAGAGAGCTCAGTGGAAAGGCTTTGTTTAAATAAAACTTAAGTTTGGAAGACGGAGTCTGTGTAAGCCTGTGGTGTACAGTCCACCAACTTTGAAACATGAAGGCAGAAGTGACTGAATCCTAGACAGAAGAATAACAAACTGTGAGTTGACCCTGCCCCCCCAAAAAAACCCAAGAAAGAAATAAAGACTAAAAATGGAGGGCTGAAGCCACCAAGCAGATTAAACCTGCAAGTGCAGAACTTAGCCCAGGCATGGAAAACCTTTAGTGTGTCGTCCGAACCTGGATGACACGCTAACCCTAGCACAAGCTAAAAGGGCACAGAGTCTCTTGGCCAGAGCAGCAAACAAGGTCTACCATTCTGACCCAGTGGCTCTGCCCAATGACAGCCGGACAAGAGCCCAAGTGGCACTTGGCCGGCTGTCATTGGCTTCCCCGCACACTCCTGCTGATGTCGTACACCATGGCTTAGTAGGGTGGTTAAGGAGAGTATCCTTAACCACGCTAACTAACCCTTCCTGGGTTCACACAGCACGCTACGCCTCTGTAGCGTTAAACCTACAGAGGCTTAGCACATCATGTGAACCCAGTCACTGTGTGAGTGGATGGAGCAACATGAATGCTTTCCAAAAGGTAAAGAAGATGATTGTAGCAGTCCCTGTCTTGAAGTATTACAACCCAGAAGAGTCATTAATGCTTCAGTGTGATGCCTTAGAAACATGCTGCAAGGAGGACAGCCAGTTGCATGTGTGAGCAGAGCCTTATCAGAAACAGAAAAGGGCTATTCCCAAATTGAAAAAGAACTGCTTGCAATATTATTTTTTGGAATGGAGAAATTTCACCAATACACATATGGACACACAGTAGATGTCCAGACTGGCCATAAACCTCCAGAAAATGTATGGGGGAAAACCTTACTCAGTGCACCAAAGAGTCTACAACACATGATGATGTGTCTGCAGAAGTATGATATACCGATCAATTACTGCCCTGGCAGAGACCTAGTGTTAACAGATACCCTGAGCCAGGCATACCTACCAGAAGCTGTCATGGAGGGATCAGTAGAAGCTGAAGTAGATACCATCAATATGGTACAGTACTTCCCATATCTGAGGAAAGACTGAGAGAGACTCGGCAATGAAGAGAGGAAGACAACACTCTCCAGAGACTAAAAGTCATACTACTACAGAATGGGCCAGAAACTAAAGATCATGTACAATGAGAGATAACACCATTCTTTCAGATATGGGATTAACTTTGTGTACAGAGTGGCATAATTTTCTGGGGAGAAAGAGCAGTCATACCAGAAGCCCTTCGGACAGAAATCATGCACAGAGTGCATTAATCACATCTGGGAATTGAAAGATGTCTACAACAAGCCAGGGAAGCAGTCTACTGGACAGGAATGAATGAGCAACTGAAGACATTCATGGGGAAATGTGAAGTGTGACTACTTATCAGATATCTCTGCCACAACAGTAATATGTAAGTTAAAAGCACACTTTGGATGATATGGGATACCAGACACTGTGTGTTCAGATAACAGGCACCAGTTTGTTGGAGCACCAGAAATTCAGCAAGGACGTGGATTTTGAACACACCACTTCATCATGTGCATGTTCTCGAAGTAATTGCATAGTAGAATCCGCAGTACAAACAGTTAAGAAACTTTTGAGAAAAGCAAAAGTGGCTGGGGCAGACCCATATGTAGCACTTCTAGATCATTGGAACACTCCATCCCAGGGCCTAACCTCAAGTCCAGCACGAAGGTTAATGACTCAAAGAACAAAGACTTTTACCAACAAGTGAGAGGCTATTAGAGCCAGGGATTACAGGAGCATCCCTTGGTGAACTGAGGAGACAGCTGCAACAGAGACAGGCCCTGCATTACAACCAATCAGGCAGAGATCTTCCAGGCCTAGAGCCAGGAGACACAGTGAGAGTGCAACCCTTAACAAAACAGGACAGGGTCTGGCACAAGGCAACCATAATTCAACATGATAACCCATGATCATATAATGTACAGATGGACAGTGGCCGAATACTGTGCCAGTGTGGCGTAGTGGTGAGAGTGTTGGACTGGGACTCAGGAGGTCCGGGTTCTAGACCCTGCTCAGCCATGAAACTCACTGGGTGACTTTGGGCCAGTCACTGACTCTCAGCCTAACCTACCTCACAGGGTTGTTGTGAGGATAAAATGGAGAGGAGAAGGAGAATTATGTAAGTCGCCTTGGGTTCCTTGCAGGAAAAAAGGTGGGGTATAAATATAATAAATAAATAAATAAATAAATATGTAACAGAAGACATCTAAGGAAAACAACAGAAGAATCAGATGATGCCATGAATTCAAATGAGGGACAAGCATGTAGCCAGGAGAGGGTCATGTGAGATGAGACAAGCAGGGAATCCTTGCCATGTGCTGACCAGGGCAGAGGCACCTGAGGATAGTCCAGGGAAGATGAATGCAGTAGAAGAGACTGCAGCAAGGACATACCCTGAGTCTAGAGGAGAGCAGAATACTGTAAAGGATGGCAGCTGAAGGATGTCATCACTGAGCCCAGACACACTCAAAGTGGGTGAGTTATTAAGAGACATTATGAAGGGCCTCTGAATACAGGGGGTGGGGAAAAAAGACTAAATTTCAAGTTCTACATAATTGATTGAAAAATAAAAGTGAAAGGGGGGGGATCACTCAAAAGACTGAAATCTTATACACAGTTACATGGGAGTAAATCCCATTGAACTCAGTGGTTTTACTTCTGAGTAGACATTCATGGAGGAGAAGTCTATCAATGGCTACTAGTCCTGATTGGCTATATGCTACCTCCAGTATCAGAGGCAGAGGTGGGTGGGATGCTTCTTGCCTCTTGTGCACAAGTATGTACCGGTAAATGCATGGACATGGACACCATGCAGATGAGTTCTTCAGATCTCAGCATGCCCCTTCTCTTTAGGAGACTATTCTCTGAGTAAGGGAGGGGGAACAGTATGCATCTTGACCCCAGTGCACATTCATGTAGATGCATGGACATGGACACAAAATGCCAGTACACAGCTTCCCTTTCATCCCCTTATCACTACACTGCACTTCTCCAAGAGCCCCTGCCAAAGGAAGTGAGGCAGGTGGCTACCAGGAGGAGGGCCTTTTCTGCTGTGGCACCCCGTTTGTGGAATGAGCTCCCCAAAGAGGCTCACCTGGCACCCACATTGTACTCTTTCCAGCGCCAGGTGAAGACCTTTTTATTCTCCCAAGCATTTTAATCATTTTAATCATCTTAATTCATTTTTATTTGGTAGTTTTTAACTCTGTTACTGTAATTTGAACTGCTGCTAGCTTTGCTGTTTGTTTTAATCTGTGGTTTTAAATTTTATAATTATATTGTTTTTAATTGTGTTTTATACTGTGTGTGTGTGTGTGTGTGTGTGTCCCCTGTATTTTATTGGATTGTAAATCGCTCAGAGTGGCCGGATGCCTGGCCAGATGGGCGATACATAAATATAATAAATAAATAAACTGTTGTAAACCGCCCAGAGAGCTTCAGCTTTTGGACGGTATAAAAATGTATTTAAATAAATAAATAAATAAATTAGTTATCATTACTTATCCAGAGAGTAAACGTTATCGAATGTGTTTGCATTGCAGCAGTACAGACCATGCCATACTTCCGTAATCAATACAAGTTGGGCTCTTATAACATAAATGAATACATAATCCAGCAGGGTCAGAAGAGTCTTTTGCAATGTGTAATTGGGCTGGAGGCTCAGGCAGTGGTCAGGCAGGGATTATAGGGGTGCTAATAGGTATATGAAAATGTCCCTATTTTCAGATGGGATGGGAGGTAGCCCTCCTAACAATTACTACTTTGTTATAGTCTCTTCCAGAAAAAATCAGACCTGAGATTGTTTCAGATCCACAGAGGAGCCACAGAACCTACAGGTGAGCACATCTAACATGTCTCTTAGATGTTCAAACTTGCTGCCTTTGGGGAACATTTTCTACATTGAATCTTCTACTGGGGATGTTAAAGAGGATTCTGGGGAATATTCTACTGTCAGGATCCACTCCTCCAGGGTAGCACCACAGCTCCACCTGGTGGCGAAGATACCTCCTTGCAGGAGCGAGACCAATGTTTCTAGTTACTCGCAGAGTGTAGCCTCCTGCTCCTGGCTGCTCTCAGGCCAGCTAATGCAGCAGCTGGGAGCAGCCAGAAGGACCTATATAAGAGCTGCAGTTTGCCTTCAACCCTCGCCACAGCAATACAAACCTCTGTGTTGTCTGCAGCTGGTTCCTGCTTCCAGCAACCAACTTTGATCCTTGCTTTGCCTGGTGTTTGACCCATGACTGCTCTCGACCTACGCTTCTGCCTCTGGCCCTTGCTCTGCCTGGTATGTGCTTGGACTCTGTTTGCTCTTGGACTTGTCTTTCTGCCTCTGACCCTTGCCTGGACTCTGCTTGCTCTTGGGACTCGCCTTCTGCCTCTGGCCCATTTGGACTCTGTTGCCCTGACCTGTGCTGGACCCTGTGCCTGTTGTCTGGACCTGCCTTCTGCCTCTGGCCCCTGTTTGGACTCTGTTGCCCTGAACCTGTGCAGAACCTTGGGCCTGCTGTCTGTCTCTGCCTCCATCTTTCCTGGCCCTGGTGTTCCAGCCAGAGACCCTTGCCGCCCACGCCCCAGATCTTACATCTACAGAACACACATGGTTTACATTGGTCTCACTACTGCCACATATAGACCAGGTTTGCACGATCACTGCATCTGTGGTGGGTTACAGCACACGTGGTGGGTCACAGCACATGTGGACATCCAATTTGAATATTCAACCCCTTACGGGGGTTTGCCATGGTTAGTTGTGTGACGTGTTGACCAAACCTGGGTGGTGTGGGTTGTTTGGGGGTCAAGCAACTGTCAAATAATCCTACAACAGACCATGGGTTATTTGAGGGTTGTTTAACCCTCAAAAAACCCATGCCACCCAGGTTCGGACAGCATGACTAACCATGGCAACACCCCGCCAGGGGTTGAATATTCCAAGTGGACACCTGCATATGCCACAGTGGGCTGTGCTGATTGTGTGAACTGGTGCACAAACTAAGAGGGTTGTCGAGGCTGTACTTCCCCTCCTCCTTCCAAGAAGATCCACACAGTGGCTTCTAAGGGAAAAGCTTTATTAGGACAGAGGCCAGCCTAGCCATCTGGCTTAGAATTACAAAAGGAGTGGAATGCAGAGTCAATCACAAAAGAACCAGGGCCGGCGCTACCGCTAGGCAGACCCAGGCGGCTGCCTAGGGCGCGTGGCGGAAGAGGGCGCAGCGTTTCTGCACCCCTTCCTCGCCTCCGGTGCGCTCCTGCCCCGCCTGCCGCCTCCGCCGCGCCTCCCCGCCCACCTGCCAGCCGCCGCCGCTGCACCTCCCCGCCCGCCGGCCCGCCAGCCACCTACCTACCTTCCCGTCGTTTCCGGAGCCCCGCCGGCGTTGTTTTGGCGGGAGGAGGAACCAGGGCAACAGGGCTTAAACAGCCCTGTTGCCCTGGTTTCCCCGGCAAAAAAAAAAAAGTGGGGGGGTCCCGTCGCGTCGGAGGAGGAGGCGGCAGCGGCAGCCAGCAGCGGGGGCGGGGGGAAGGTAGGTGGTGGTGGCGGCGCAGGGGGGGGGGGTTGCAGAGCAGGGTTGCTTTGCTCCGGAGCCCCCCCCACGGCAGGAGAGGGGGGGCGCTAAATATAATTTGGCCTAGGGTGCCAAACAGCCCTGCACCGTTCCTGAAAAGAACCAAGCTTATTTAGGATACTAGCCATTAAGGAAGATTGCCCTATTGTTGAGAAGTTGATTCCAAACTGGGAACCTCTCCTTCCTTCCAGACTCAAATTACCCACACCCCTAAGGCAGTTCCTTATTCTTAAGGGCCAGTCTCTTGGAGTGCCTGACACTGCTCAGCTGATGTCACCCTCCTCCTAATCAGAGAGCTCAGACTGCTGTCCCACAGAATTTGACAGCGGTTGATCCTCCCTGACTGTAAAGCTTATCTCCTCCCCATCTTCCTCAGAATCTGTTCCCAGGTGGTCCTCTGTAGGAAGAGTGGGTCCAATTCCTACAAGGGTGCTCTAGTCTAGAACACACCCAGCCTACCTGTGTGGCTGCACACCGCAGCAGCAGATCCGTAGTGGTGGGCAAATTCTCTTCAGGGAAATGTATCCACCACCACCATGACTGATCTCTTCACTGAGGAACCCCTCAGAATACAGCTTGGAAGCCACTGCCTTGGAGCATGGCCATGGCTTACATGCAGCACCTTCTGAGAAGGGGGGGGGGGCAACATCAAAAGGAGGGTGCCTAAACTAGAGCATAGTCTGAGGAGGCTGGGAATCTTGAATTTTTGAGATGAGGAGCAATGCTTGTTGCTGCTCATTGATAAGTAGGCTTGAAGATAGGAGTCTCCTCCCCCCACCCCGCCGGCTTGATTGCAGCTTCCCAGAGCCAGTTCTTCTCTTGTTCTTCTCTGCCATTTTTTTTTTTTTTTGCTCAACAGTCCACCCAATTTCTTGTGATACCAACAATCCACCTAATTTGTAGTCTTGATCTTGTGCTTTCCAATACTGCTCTGTTTACCTAATTTTACCATTGCTTGCTTTACTGATTTTCTATATATCTAGGCCACGTTTCTCGTGCACTTTGGGTAGAAGTATATGTGTGAGTGGTTTTCTTCTTAAATTTGTATAGTTTTACCGATTATTTGAGATTTTTGATTGGATAGTCTTGAGTCTAACTTGCCCAACAAACCCTGCTTTTCTGGCTATTGCCCTTCACTTGTAAAACTGCTCCTTTTAGGAGGGACCATTTTGTCATTTGCCACATGCAGGCATATTCCTTGCTGTATGGACTCTGAAATGAGGAGCAGTGACAGGCTACAAATGAGGAACATAAGACTTTGACCTTATCTACATTGCAGCAGCTTACTGTCTGCAGCATAAGTAAAAGCAAATTGACAGAAATAAATTAGATTATCAATCCAACATCAAGAGTCCAGGTATTGAAACCACCTATTTTTAAAGGCCTGGTAGAATGAAAAGCTCTCCTCTTTAGTTTCTGGCAACACCAGCATTTTAAAGTGACCTTTCCAGTGTGGAAAAAAAAAGGCTTTTTTACTTACAGGGCAGCCTTGTAGCTAAAGTGCTCCTTTATCGCCCATCTGCTCCGGCCAGATGGGCGATTAACAAATATAATAATAATAATAATAATAATAATAATAATAATAATAATATGATGTAGAGTGTGCAGAGGGCTGCTTGCCCTGGAGATTTCCTTCCCTGAAAGCATCACCTCCTTACTTGGCAGCTATGTAGCAAAGTGCCTCCAAAATGGAAGTCCAGATCCTTCATTGGCCTCTCCCTCTGAAGCTGGGGTGGGGTGGGAGGTGGGAGCTCCTCTTTTGGCCCCAGGCAGCTTTTATTCCCCCTCCTCCCCACACACACACACATATACACATCTGGATGAGGCCCTTGATGCTCCTGTACTAGGTCAGCTACCCATATGACTAGATCATGTGCAGATAAGCCAAGATGACCCAAGAGCTCTGGCAGTCTAGCAACCTCCTGTAGAAACATCAGTTAATACAGATCAGGGCACACAGGAAACTGCATTGATCACTGTTCAATTCCCTCCAACTTTGTTGCATCCAGGTTACACTCCCCTGGGCCTGGCTCCTTCCCCTGCTTGTATACTGGTCTCATCTTTGAGACGAGAGCAGCTGTAACCCTCACATACCACTTTGATTCATGGACTAAGCACCTGGCTAATCAGAGGACATGGAACTTGCTAGTTGCTGGCCCTTTGCTCAACATCCACGTGGATCCAGAAGAAGCTGTGACAGCCGTTCACTTTCCTCACTTCCTGTGTCTTGCAGGTATGGTAGATTAGTGTCAATTACTGAAAATAATGTCCCAAAATGCACTACATTACGGAAATTGCATGCAAATTATGTTCATAGTAGGCAATATTACATACAAAAATGCATGTATTCCGAGAAATGTGCACAAACATGGATATAAATTTTCTTACTAACTTTGGAAAAAAAGCACCTTAAAGCAGGATGAACCAAACAAAAAATGAGAAATGGTGAGAAATCAAAATTGACAGATCTGTCCATTCCTAGGTTAGACTACTATAACACACTTTACATGGTGGGGTTGCCTTAGAAGGTGGACAGAACATCTATTGGTGCAAAATGCAGCAGCTACCAGCTAGAGTCTTGACGGGAGCTTGTTCCTGAGATCCTATAACACCAATATTGTACTGACTTCACCAGCTTCCAGTTCATTTCTGGACCCAATTCAAAGTGCTTGTTTTAGTCTTTAAACCCCTGATCGATTTGAGACTTCGGTATGTAAAGGCCCTCTCTTCCCATATGAACCAACACTCAGAGGTTTAGCAGAGGCCCTACTTTGTATTCCACCACCATATTAACTTTGCTGAGTGGAAACGTGGGACAGAGCCTTCTTGCTGGTGGTGCCTGGGCTGAGAATCTCCTTCCTCCCAGAGACCTGCAATAGACATTTAATTGGAAGTAAGTCCAGTCAGTTTAATTGGCTGGTTTACATAAGAGTTGAATGAATGCATTGAGCCTCTCATAAGGTCAATGTTCTTGTGAGGAGAGACTGCTGGAATTTGAATGACAGCAAGTAGATGCTAACCAGGATAGCAAGTGAAAGCATTATTTATTTATTTATTTATTTTATTTCTAAATCACCCATCTGGCTGGTCACCTGGCCACCCTGGGCGATGTACAATCAGGATAAATATAATAAACACAATTAAAACACAACACACAATTAAAACAATATAAAAGTTAAAAAAAAAAATCCTAACCCACCCCATATTCCCACCTGAAAAGCCATGTTTTTAAAGCCCGGCGGAAGTTCATCAGGGAGGGGGCATGACGAAGGTCACTGGGGAGGGAGTTCCATAACTTGGGGGCTGCCACCGAAAAGGCCCTCTTCCTAGTCCCCACCACCCCGGCTGCTCTGGGTGATGGGACAAGGAGAAGGCCGTCTGTGACAGACCTTGTTGAGCGGCCTACTTGATGTTGCTGGAGGCGCTCCTTGAGATAAGCTGGACCGGAGCTGTATTGGGTTTTAAAGGTCAAAACCAACACCTTGAATTCGGCCTGGCAAGCAACTGGTAGCCAGTGCAACTCCTTCAGCACTGGTGTGATGTGATCTCGCCAGCGGCTGCCTTTAACCAGGCAAGCCACCGCGTTCTGTACCAGTTGTAGCTTCCGAACCGTCTTCCAGGGTAACCCCACGTAGAGTGCATTAAAGTAGTCTAGGCGAGAGGAGACCAAGGCATGAACCACTGATGGGAGCAGGTGATTAGGAAGGTAGGGGCGCAGCTGCCGTATCAGATGGAGTTGATACAGCGCCGCCCAGCTCACAGCTGACACTTGAGCCTCCATGGACAGCTGGGAGTTTAGAATGACTCCCAAGCTGCGGACCTGGTCCTTCAGGGGTAGATGTACCCCATTCAGCACCAGGTCAACATCCCCTAACTGTCAGAATATGGATTTAATATTCTGGGTTTGCTGTTAAGCAAGAAAGCTAGTATAGTTGGAGATAGGTGTAGAGAACATGCCTGTGGCTTATGCTGGCTCAGCTTGTCTGAGTGTGGAAAGCTAAGCAGGGTCAGGCCTGGTTATTACTTGGATGGGAGACCCCTCCTCTAGTTTCCTGCATTGAGCAGGGGGTTGGACTCGATAGCCTTGTAGGCTCCTTCCAACTCTAGGATCTATGAAATCTATGAAAGAATTGTTTAAAGATTTAGCTATTAGCTCATTTTTTATTTTTTTTATTTTTTTTTTAGTTATGATTTTTTTTAGTTGGCTCTAAAGATAGTGGAGCTGACAGTTTTAATTATATGAAGGTGAGTATTATTTTATGCAACAGAGATGTATTGTATAAAATGTATATAATGTATATTTATTGTTGGCAGAGCAAAAGTCTGCAACGTTAATTATTGTGAGCCTAAAAGTTTAGAAGAAGTGCAAAAGTTGCCAAGTAATAAAAAGCAAAAGTAGTTTCACGCAATACACAATGAAATAGAATCATTTGAGCAAAATGAAGTGTATTCAAAAGTCACTGCACCAATAAAAATAAAAATTACTAAAAGCCAATAAATATTTAAAAAGAAAGTTGCAATGTCTAGTGATCAAACGTACAAAACTCATTAAATAGCCCAAAGTTTTTCCCAAATAAAAAGACAAAATTATGATAAAATATTTTCACCAACAGGCAAAGCAGAAACTGTTTGTTTGCTTCTGTCCTTGGCTGCCATGCATAATTTACCGGTACATCATTTAGATTTTACAACTGCATATCTAAATGCTCCACTGCAAGAGACATTTTTTATGCAACCAACTCCAAAATTTTAAAGTGAGCCAAGACAAATCTTCTACAAAAAACTGTTTATAGTTTAAAACTGTCTGCTAAAGCATAAAATTCGTGTTTAAATGACACATTAATAAAATATAATTTCAAACATAGCATTGCTGACCCATATATTTATACAAAAAAAAAAAATTCTGTTACTACTCACATTTATAAACAACATATTGTGTGCTAAATCTAGCAAAAGCCTATTTCAACAATTTGCAGAGCAATTAAAAAAAAATCAAAATAAAATCTTTAAGTGAAGTGTCACACTATCTAAAAATACAAATCATAAAAACAAAAAAATATTTTTCTCAATCAAAAGCACAAAATATTAGCATTACTTAAAAAATATAAAATACTTAATTATGTGCCAATAACCACTAATTTTGTAAAATCTATAAGTACAACAAATAAACTATTTCCAAACAAAAAATATATCAATCCTTAATAAAAAGGATTATACCTATTGTTATACCTATCACAATAATCAAAGCCAAATTTAGCAGCCAGTGTAAAAATGCTATATAAATTCACTTCACAACCCACTATTCCAGCTTAAAATGCTGCTAAAAAGATACTCAAATACCTAAAAAACACATTAGATATTTGTTTAAAGCTACCTTCTTACTAAATCTAAAATAATAAAAATATAAATAGACACCAACTAAGCAAACTATATATTGACAAAAAAGTCAATAAATAAAATATTACAATTTAAAAATGCTTTGATAAACTAAATATCAAGAAAGCAAACTAATGTTGCCACATCAAGTTACCAAACAAAAATAGCTTCAATATCTCTAACATATAAAAAACAACTTAATTTATTCAACTTTTCAAAAAATTTAAATATAGCTAAAAAACTACCAATAAAAATTTTCTGTGACAGCACAGCATGTATTTCCTTAACCAACTCTAAGAGTTTAAAATCACTCACAAAACATATAACAATAAAATATAGCAATATAAGAGACCACATACAAAAAAAAAATCATTAAACTAATATATTGTCCATCTAAAAAAAACTTAACAAATGTACTTACAAAAACTCTGCCTAAACCAAAATTTCAAAAAATAATTTCAAAACTAAAAATAATACTCTTCAAAAATTAAAAGTGTTAATAAAAGCTTTCTAACATTTCAAACAAAAAAAAGTGTCAGAATATGGATTCAATATTCTGGGTTTGCCTTCAAGCAAGAAAGCTAGCCTTGGAGACAGGTGCAGAGAACCGTCCAAAGACTTAGCTATCAGCTCACTCCCCTTTGCCCCAGTTATGATTTTTTCTAGTTGGCTCCTGGAGCTGAGAGTCTCAATTACATGCAGGTGAGCATTACCTCATGCATTATAGAGATGTACTGTACAAAATGTATATAAGTAAGATAATAATGATGTCAGTGTAGTTGGTTGGGCAGTCATTTTTGTTCGGCAGTCATTCTTTTTGTGTCTGACTTGCTGTGCTCTAAATTTTTGTATCCTGTACCCTCTTTATGTTTTATTCCTATATTTTTCAAGTCATAGTCTTAGTAAATCTTTTGCTAAAGAAACTGGCTTATGTTTGTTTTTACTTTCTAGACTAGCCTACTCCACTAAACCAACACTGCTGCTACTCTACTACTAAAAAAGCATTAATTTTATACTTTGATTTCCCCAACAAATTCCAACACTAACCTCCCCTTGTCTCCCACCAAAAGTACCTTGGTCTTGTTGGGGTTCAACCTCAGCATGTTCCTTCCCATCCAGCCACCCACTGACTCCAAGCACTTGGACAGGGTTTCAACAGCCAACCTCGGTGAGGACTTAAAGGAGAGGTAGAGCTGCGTGTCATCTGCATATTGATGACAGTGCACCCCAAACCTCCTGATGGCTTTAAGTAGATGTTAAATAACATCGGGGAGAGGATGGAACCCTGCGGCATCCCACAAGTGAGCAGCTGAGGGTCCGAGGCCTCCTCCCCGAGAACCACCCTCTGGTACCTTCCAGAGAGGAAGGACCGGAACCACTGCAATACAGTGCCTCCCATGCCCAACCCCTCCAGGCGGTCCAGGAGGATACCATGGTCAATGGTATCAAAAGCCACTGAGAGATCAAGGAGGACTAGAAAAGAGCATTTGCCCCTGTCCAAAGCCCTCCTCATATCATCCACCAAGGTGACCAAGGCCGTTTCCGTCCCATGTCCAGGCCTGAAGCCCGACTGGCACGGATCTAAATAATCGGCTTCATCCAAGTGTGCCTTCAACTAAGCACCCACCACCTGCTCGATCACCTTGCCCAGAAATGGTAAATTGGAGACTGGGAAAAAGTTGTTTAGATCCTGGGGATCCAAGCAGGGCTTCTTTAGAAGTGGTCTTATTACTGCCTCCTTGAGGGCTGATGGCATCACTCCCTCCTCGAGGGAAGCATTCTCCACCACCCTGATCCCCTCACCCAGTCTCTCCCTGCAACTCATGATGAGCCAGGACGGGCAAGGATCAAGCAAGCAGGTGGTCGGCCTCACAGATGAAAGCACCTTGTCCACTTCATCAGAAGGAAGAAGCTGGAACCGATCCCACAAAACCGGTCTGCTATTGGCCTCCTCCCACTCACTTCCTGTGTCCACGACGTACAAAATCCCACTCCTAATTCGATCGATTTTATCTGCGAAGTGCTTCGCTAAAGCCTCACAGGAGGCTTTTGACTGTTCCAACGGATCTGGAGCAACTGGACCAGCCAGGCTCCGGACCACATGGAACAGCCTCCTGGGGCAGCAGTCTGCAGACGCGATGGAGGCAGCATAGAAATTCTTTTTTTCTGCCTTCACCGCCACCTGGTAGGCCAAGGATGCAGCTCTAACCTGTGTCTGGAGCGGGATTTACGCCATCGGCGCTCTAGCCTTCTCACCTCCTGTTTCAGAGCTCGCAGCGATGGAGTAAACCAAGGTGCCATGCGAGCTCTGTTCAGGTGAAGAGGGCGCTTCGGGGCCACTCGGTCTAATGCCCTGGTGATTGCAGCATTCCAGTCATCCACCAGGGTCTCGACCGAGCCACCATTTGCATGCTCCAGTTCCCCAAGCGCATTCAGGAATCCATCCGGTTCCATAAGACGCCTGGGGCGGACCATCCTAATAGGTCCCTCACCCCTGCAGAGGGGTTGTGGCACCAAGAAATCCAACCCCACCAGATAATGATCTGACCATGACAAGCGGGTGGTGGATATACCCCCAATTTCCAGATCATTTCCCCCCTCTCCAGAAACAAAAACCAAGTCTAGTGCCTGACCGGCTACATGGGTAGGTCCAGTTAATATGGGGTGCAGCTCCCAGGAGGCCATGGTCTCCATGAAGTCCCGAGGTGCCCCCATGAGGGCAGCTCCTGAATGTACATTGAAGTCCCCCAGCACCATTAGCCTGGGGGACTGTACATGCACATCGGAGACCACCTCCAGCACCTCGGCCAGGGAATCTGTCGTGTAGCGGGGTGGATGGTACACAAGCAGAATCCCCAGACTGCCCTTTGGACCCAACCTCCAGTACATGCACTCAATGAACTTGGTCTCCCGGAGAGGGAGTCTGGTAAGGACCATTAAGGCTGCATCGGTGAAACCGCAGCCTGTTTCTCTTACTGCCCAAATTCACTGTACTTCCCCCTCTTCTGTCCCACTCCGACATACAGACATCTACTAGTTTCAGGTGCTACCCTGGCCAGTAGGTGTGTGGCCTACATATTCCAGTAGCCTAGAGTAGTCATGAGCCATTAAAAAGGAATCGCATGATGCAATAAGTCTAGAGAGCCTGATAGTCATCCCCTCACTTGACAAAGCATGAGAGCATTCCCATGAACGTTTTGTGAACCAACTGGAGCCTTCAGGATCAGTTGAGATAAAGGTTTTAATTCCTAGGTTCCCTCCAGACCCACTGCCTTAAGCCAACTGCTGATTATTGAACGACGTTTTCTTTGTGTTCCTTTGGCAGGTACAGAGAGTTCCAAAGTCCACATTGCACATTTTGTAGAAGAGAGGATGAGTCTGGAGAAGCCACATAGAGTGGGTCCATTTCATGCTGTGTGGGAAAATCCCAGGTTCTTTTCCTCTGGAGTTGTTTTCAAAAAGCTACTTAAGAGAAACATAAAGATCCATGCCGTGGCACTACTCTATCAAGAGCTTGAAGTCCAAACCCCAAAATTCCACCTGTATCTCCTCCCCAATGACCCTTCCTTAAAACAGGTAACTGGTAACTTCCAACTCCATTAGGTGTTCCAGATGAGCTAGATCAGAGGTCCCAAACCATTTAGGGATAATGGACACATTTGGAATTTTGAGAGAATGTTATGGGGGTTCTCACAAAATGGCTGTCTGGGCAGGCTTTCCCATTCACAAAATGGCTGCCTCGGTCAATCACCAAACACTCATTTCCCAGAAGGCTGACTCATGAAGCTAAAGGAAAGGTAACTTTCCCAAGAATGCAAGTAAAACGCAGAAGTAGGGTAGGAGCTCCAAAATGCAAAGCCACTCTTTTGAGCCTAGTTTTCTCTTCTAAAGAAACCAGTTTCACAGAAGGCAAACTGATGAGGCTCAGAGATATATAACTTAGCCAAGAAACTGAATACAACGTAGAAGTGGGGATATGAGCCCTGAATGCCAAATCATGTATTTGCTCCCACAAAGCACAACAAAATTTCCATTTCATAGAAGGAAAACTGGTGATGCTCAGAGGAACACACACACAGGCAAAACACTTAACTACACCACAATAAACCCAGGCAAATTACACACACCACACACAAAAGCCCTCAGTCAAAACAAAACACACACCTGGCGGGTTCGCACAACACTTAAAACCTACAGAGGCTCTGTAGCCTCTGTGAGCTTAAAGTTGCCCTAGGCCCCAGCTGGGCCCGACTAATGACTGGGCACAGCGGGGGTCTGGAGGCACTGCCTCTCCACTCTTCCCTGCTCAGTTCTCTCGCCGCCGTTATCCCAGGGGACACTGCGGGAGCACTGAGAGGGGTGGAGCGGGGGTGACAGCTCAGCAGCTGTCATGGGCTACAGCACTGCCAGGGAGAATCCGGTCCCTCTCCCGACCTGACTAGCCTCTCTCCCTGGCAGCACCATGAACCGTCCTTTTTGCTGGTCTTACGTAGGAGTAATCCCAGCAGAAGGGAGCCTTTTAAATCACGGCCGGAGAAGCAGGGCTACTTGCGGCTGCTTCTCTGACTGCAATTCAAAATGCCGCCTTCTGCTGGGATTACTCCTACGTAAGCCCAATGGAAAGGATGGTTCTCGTTCCCTCTGCTCTCCTTTCCCCTTCCCCCGGGGTGCTGCTTGACAGCGAGGCCCAGGAGGAAGGGGAAAGAAGGTGGGGAGGGCGAGAATCTGCACGGCAACCCCCCTCCCCCCGTAGAGCCTGCCGCTGCGGCTGCACTTCCTAGCAAGGGAGGGTTAAACCCGCTGTTGCCAGGGAGTGCTGCAGTGGTGGCAGTGTGGTATGCCACGCGCGCTCTTCCTGCTTGGGAAGGGGGCACGTGGCAGACACCGCCGCTGCCCTGCACCGCCTCCTCCCCAAGCCCCACTTGGGGGGGGCGATTCTCTTTGTCACGGCTGTGTACGCATGCAGCCCTGACAGAGAGAATTGCCCCCCCTTCTCTCTCTCTCTCAGTGTGGCACCCGCTGGCGCGACATCCCGCGAGAGAACGGGGGGCGAACTGGGATCTAGGAGGAGACAGCATGTGGCTAGTCCCCCTCGCCACCACCGCAGCACTCCCTGGCAAGGGCGGGTTAAAGGGCGCTTGCTAGGAAGCGCTGCGTTGACTCGGGGAGTGGGGCTCAGGGAGGAGGAAGAGGCGTGCAGTGGTGGCGTCTGCTGCACACCCTCTTCCCTCATCAGCCAGAGCAGCAGCCCTTGATTGCCTCCCTTGCCAAGGGGCTCTGTGCCTTTTCGGCCTGTGTGTTCACATGTCGTCCGGGTTCGGATGAAGCGCTAAACTTACTAGGGTTATCTTAACCCAGTGTTTCTCAACCTTGGGTCCCCAGATGTTTTTGGCCTACAACTCCCAGCATGCCCCAGCCAGCATAGCTGGCTGGGGCATGCTGGGAGTTGTAGGCCAAAAACATCTGGGGACCCAAGGTTGAGAAACACTGTCTTAACCCTACAACAAGCCATGGCTTAGTAGGGTGGTTAAGGAGACTCTCCTTAACCACCCTAACTAACCCTCCTGGGTTCGGGCAACATGCTAAACCTCTGTAGGTTTATTCCTAAGGAGGTTTAGCGTGTCGTGTGAACCAAGCCACTGAAACCAACCGACACACACACACCTGTCAAAATGCACACCCCACCGCCCCTTCTAGACCCCCAGGATGTTCTCCTGCCCCAGCTTACGTATTTTTCCCTGGACGGCTAGGCACACTTGAAAACAAAGTGCTGGGTGGCAGCCACCTGCTTTTTTTATTTTCCAAGAATGCCTCCAGGGCTCACATGGGGCCCAGAGGCATCCTCGGAAATCAAGACAGTGTTAGACTGGTGAGACGCTCTGGGGAGTGCCAGCCTCTCAGTTTAAAAAAGGGGTTTTATTTTTAATTAATCAGGAAAGGAACGGAGCTTGGTAGGGGCCAAGGGTCACTGTGTTTGGGACTCCAGAGCTAGTTCATACTAGCCTTGATACAACAGTTGATATGCACAATCTTGTACCTGGGTGCATCCTTATAGCTGAACTCTGTCCCATGTTTGCTGGCCTTGGGCTGCTTTTAAGAATACTTTATAGCACTTTACATGCACTTTCTAGTTGTAATAGTTACAACAACCCTGTAAGGATGGTGTGGGGGTGTTGTTGGACTGCAACAGAAGTTGGGCTGCAACTCCCATCAGCCCTAGCCAACATAGCCAGTGATGAGGCATGATGGGAATTGCAGTCCAACAACTTCTGGAGGGCCACATGTTCCCCATCCCTGTCCAATGACTTACTCTAATGACTTCCTCTTTCAGTGTGTATGTTTCATTTGGGTGAGGGGAAATGTGTGCTGTTCCTGGGTGTGTGTCTGCGGTGGAGGGGGTCGGTAAGGTTGCTGCCTGGGTGTGTGTTTGTGGGGGGTGTTTTTTAGTTGGGTTTATTTTATTTATAATAATTCTGTACTGCTTAGTATATTAAAATCTCTAAGTGGTTCACATTAAAATACAACATAACAATATAAAAGCAAGATACAAACAAGATAATAAATAAATAAAAATTGCAACATCATAACAATATAACAGGGTGGTAATAGAGTCCCTCAGAGAAAGCCTGGGTGAAAAGGTGTGTTTTCCACAGGGCTGCGCACGGGCCCTCTGATCTGATTACGATCTGTGTAATCGGGATCGGGCCTGATTCCAATTCCGTCTGATCTGTATCTATCCCGATCCGATTACAATTATGTGGAATCAATTATGGTAATGGCATTGATTCAGTCTAGTTTTTTTTCCATAGACTTGCATGGGGGTGGGTGGGACATCTTTCACTTGTCTTCTTCATTTTAAAAGATAGAAACATGAAACCTGGTGAGGTTGCAGATGTCCCTGAGCTGCTTAGGCCCCTACATTTCAGACACATGGGTCTTGTGGTTCCCCTGCAGCCCTCTCCCCCCAAAAAGGAGATCTTTCACAGGGAACTTTTTTGGACTCTCTCTGCCAGCCCCTATACTAAGCCGCTGCACTAATCCTTTTTTTTTGGCATGCAAACTTCCCCAGCCACCTGGAGAACACATCCCTTTTCGGGCAGTCAGGTTAGCAGCAACAGGGGCACAGCGTGAAGCCACAACAGCAAGGATGCAGGAAAGCTGACAAGCACCATAAAAGAAAACAAGGTGGGACACAGACTAATTTGGGGCAGGCATTCCCCTTCTTCTACCCATTCACCCACACCCCCAGTGGGGACTCCGGACCGGCAGGCAGGCAGCCTAGACAAAGTGGGCAGTCACCCTAGCCCCCCAGCAGGGACTACAGAACAGCAGGCAGGCAGGTTGCTTAGACAAATAGGGGGGAATAGCCCCTTCTTCAGGGCAGTCACCCTAGCCCCCCAGCGGGGACTGCAGACACAACTTGCTGCTAGCCTAGACTACTGGCAGGACTTTGTGTCTTGTTGGGACTTGAAAAAGATACTAGGAGAGGAAATATTGTGGAGTAATATCCTTCCTATCTCACGTTAGTGAGATCAGCAGAGTAGAGTCCCTTTCCAGCTTAAAAGAAGCTTAGATTTGGCTAGTGTTAGCCAGTTAGCATTTAGTAATCCAGGATGCTTTAACGCAGACTGGATCTCCCTGTTTTTGCCCCCTTTCCTCTCCCTCAGAACAATAATCAGAGACACAGTCTTGTAAAAGTTAAAAGTAACATTTACTCACTCAGATTATGCAGCTTCATTCAGGCAGGCTTAAAAAACGTTTCTTACAGTTGGTACAAGTACATTTGGAAATACTTGGGGTCTGAACTTGTGGAGTTCAGACCAGCAACTCTGGTTACATGCTGCTACTAGAACAATGTGGAGCCAACAACTGGTGGTGCCACACTCACTAAGAGTCCCAGCAGAAAGAGGAAGAGCTGATAGCTACGCCCACTTCCTGTTGTGGCTCTGTTAATTATTCAATGAGTATCTTCCAGGAAATCCACCTTAGAAGATACCAGTGATCTTAACCATTTCACCCAACTACCTGGTGAAACATGAGCCATAGGTTTTGACTGCAACTTAATTATCCCACACGTCAGATATATGTATTATTATTATTATTATTATTATTATTATTATTATTCCTGTTCCTAATATTTCTCAAGGTGGCCAGACCAAGACTTAGAGAGCACTACTTGGGCCCCCAAAAGCCACTGCTGCTTAGCACTGGTGTGCAGGAAAAAAGTTTAATCGCTTTTGAACTGAAATGCAACTTCTAAACAAAAGATATCTGGCTTGGTTGGGATGCCCAGCGAGCCAAATCTGGAAAGTTAGATAATTTCAGGGCTATGTTTTCCAACCACCCAAGTAGAACCTCCCTGGTTCAGCACTCGATTCTGACAGGGGATAGTCATCCCATTCTGTCCTTGCTCTATAGGGCAGAAGAGCCTAGCCTTGCAAGATTTTGATTTTTCTGTTGTGCACATTCAGGGCAAGGAAAATGTGTTGGCGGGCAAGTTGTCCCAAGCTTTTCTAACTATTACAACTAGAAAGTGCATGTAAAAGTAGATGACATGCAAGGGATTTAAAACCCCAGATTTCATCTTCCCAAAGGGGGGGATGTGAAGAAAAGCGCTGCCCCGATGTTCTCCCTAACAAAGCAAATGTAAATAAGTTCAGCCTCAGCCAGAGGCTGAGAATCACCTGTAAATGTCCCCTGTGAATGTACATAGTTTCTCCTGGGGGCCCTGTGTTGCCTCAGAGTCTGCAACGCAATAGTATGCAAATGTCCACCAAGCACTCTAGGTATGGTCAGGAAGCCACCCTTCTGACACCCTTTCCCCCCCACCATACCTAGCCCAGACGAATTAATCATGATTGGCCAAGAGGTGATCAGGCTATGAGAGACTCTCAGCCTAACCTACCTCACAGGGTTGTTGTGAGGATAAAATGGAGAGGAGGAGGATTATGTAAGCCGCCTTGGGTTCCTTGCAGGAAAAAAGGTGGGGTATAAATATAATAAATAAAAATAAATAAAATAATATTAATAATTTAAAATGATATCTGAAAAAAACTGGCAGGAACCCCACCACCACCACCACCACCACCACCACACAATCCTCAAAAGTGGTCTCAGGAGAACCCACGAAGGAGTCTGGCTTGTGTTGGGATTTGAAAATGGGACTAGAGAGAGATGAAATGAGATCCTAATGATGATAATGATAATAATTATAATAATTGAAATGATATCTGAAAAAACTGGCGGGCAAACACTGAACAGAAGGCCAGCAGAGTCAAACACTCCCTCACTACCACAAACTGTATGAACAAAAAGGACTTTAATTGTCCTAAACTAAATCCTAATAAAAGATTAAAAAAAACTTAGGAAATCTTAAAGCAAAGCAGTTAGGAGCCCGAGGCAACAAACAAACGCTCCTTCAGTCCCCCTTCCCCAAACTGGGGTCAGAAGAAAAGAAAAGTAAATGGATTTGTTTGTATTCAAAATAAAGCTACTCCTAAATTTATTTATTTATTTATTTATTACATTTATCAATCGCCCATCTGGCCGGTCACCCGGCCACCCTAAATGAAATAATATTGAGGGATAAAACAAAAGAAATCCAAAAAGAGACACCCACCCCCTATAATCCTCCTCAACAAACTGATCCAAAATGCACATAGTCAGAGAAATAAAAGCAAAGCATGGATCTCCCTTAGCCCTCCTCCAGCGAGCGTTGCTATTGGAGAAGGGCTACTTCCTCAGCAGCACCATTGGGTAGTGATGTACGTGTTCGCCCCGTGCGGGCGTAGCGGGCCGAAATCGGCCTGCTCACTCCTGCGCAGGGTGCGCGAGGGACCTAGTGGGCTCAGAGGGCAGCTCGCACTCCGCGGCGAGCCATACGCGCACCGGCGCTGGTCTCCTTGCATCTATTCCGGAGCCGGAAGTGACACAACGGGACGTTTTTGCGCCTGCGCAGGGTCCCGTCGCGTCACTTCCGGTGCCAGAAGTGACGTGATGAGACCCGCTCCGGCAGCGCAAGCAGCGCGCACAGTGCGCAAGCGGCACAGAGAATGCTCCGCACCGCTCAGAAGAATGACGAGCGGGGTCGCCAGGCCGCTGCCGCGGAGAGGCGAGCCAGCTGGTGAGGGGCGGTGAGGCGGCCCCCCTCTAAGGTTCGTGTGACATCACTACCATTGGGTAATGGTGCTGCCAACAATACTCTCCTCCTCCCTCCTCCCCATTTTATTTAGAAAGGGGGGGGGGAAGAGCTTCCTGGCTGCTCACCCAGATCGGAAGTAACCGCCTGTAATCAAACGGAACCAGTGACAGGCGATTACATCTGATCCGGGTCGATCCGATTAAACTGTAATCAAAACGTAACCCAGATCAAGCCGATCCGATTCGGGTTCGAACCGCAATTACATGCACAGCCCTAGTTTTCAAGTTGTTTAAAACTTGCCGCCATATCTGCCTCTCAAATCACACGTGGGAGAGTGTTCCAAAGGTGGGTGCCAGCACTGAGAAGGCCCACTTATGTACAGGACCGGTGCAGGGCAGTTTGGCGCCCTAGGATAAATTATATTTAGTGCCCCCCCTCTCATGCCGTGGGGGGGGGGCTCTGGAGCAAAGCAGCCCTGCTCTGCAAACCCCGCACACACCCCGCCCTGGCCGCCGCCACCACACACCCCCGTCGCCGCACCCACCTACCATCCCCCCCGCCCTGGCCGCCTCCGCCTCCGAAGAGGAAGTGATGCAACGGGACCCCCGCGCTCTATTTTTGGCCGGGGGAAACCAGGGCAACAGGGCTGTTTAAGCCCTGTTGCCCTGGTTCCTCCCGCCAAAACAGAGCGCGGGCGGGGCTCCAGAAGCGGTGCGGAGAAGGTAGGTGGTGGGGGTTCGGCAGCGGCGGCGGGGTGGTGGTGGGGGGGGGTGCGGGGGAGCAGAGGCGGGTGGGTGGGTTTTAAGCTAACTTGCTGTCCCCAGGCTCGGCCCCACCCCACCACTACCTCCGGGCGCAATCCCCCCGCACTGACCTGGCTTTGTCGGCGAGGTGGGCGGACAGGGCAGGAGCGCGCCGGCAGCGAAGAGGAGCGCAGCGTTTCTGCGCCCTCTTCAGCTACGGCGCGCCCTAGGCAACAGCCTAGTTTGCCTAGCGGTAGCGCCGGCCCTGCTTATGTACTGCTACCTGGTGACATTCCAGTGTCCGTGGAATGACCATTAAGGCCTCCTGAGAAGATTTCAGAGGTCGACTGGGTACATATAAGTGAAGACGGTCAGCTAGGAATCCTGGTCCCGAATCATTTAAGGCTTTGTATGTCAACAACAAAACCTTGAACATGGCTCAGTAGCTAGTAGTCAGCCATTGCAGTTCTTTTAATGCAGGTGTAAGATGTGTATATCTAGGTGTTCCACTAAACATCCTAGGTGCTAAATTCTGCACTAGCTGCAGCTCCTGAAACAGGCAAAAGGATAGCCCGATGTAAAGCCATTACAGTAGTCTAATTGTGAGGTTACCAGTGCGTGGATCAAGTAGCTAGGCTATCCCTATTCAGGAATGGGCATAGTTGGTGCACCAGCCGAAGTTGGTAATGGGCACTCAGGTCACTGATGTCACCTGGACTTCTGATGGATCCAGGATCACCCCCAGACCATGTGCCTGTTCCTTCAGAGAAGTGCAACCCTGTCCAGAACAGGTGAACAACCCAATTCCCAGACTTGGGAACCACTGCTAGCTACCCACAGGGTCTCTGTCTTGTTAGGATTCAGCTTATGTTTTTTAGCCCTCGTCCAACCCATAACTGCCTCTAGACATGAGTTTAGAAGCCATCATGGGCAAGCGTCAAGAGAGCATGTGGTGAGTCACACAGATGCAAGCATTTTGTCCACCACCTCAGGCATCAAAAACTGAAACTGATGCCACAACACAGGACAAGACAATGCACTGGAAGTGGAAACCTCAACAGACAGTGAATTAATTGTGGTGTTCAAATTGGCATAAAGGTGAGTGATTTTACCCTCACAATGTTTGACAAACTCATCACAGCGGGCCTCTGAGGGCTCCAGCACTGGATTCAGTGGGGTAGATGAAAGCAATCGCTGAACCACTTGGGAGAGCTCAGCTGGACGGTGAATCAAGGATGTGATAGAGGCAGCAAAGTAACCACCTTCACTACCACGTATTAGGCACGATTATGCACTCCCATCCCATGCATGTTCGGTCACCCTCCTGATGAGTCTTATGCCACTTGTGCTAAGATTTGTCATGAGGATTGCTGCCTGGGCATGTTTTTTGAGGGGTGTGTGTCTCTGAGTATCCCCAGTTTTCCTTCTGGGAAATTAGCATTTTGATGATGCCAAATATGTGGTTTGGCATTTGTTGCCCAACCTTTGCCTTATACTCAGTAGTTCTGGGGCAAGTGACTTGTCTTTTGTGACTAGCAAGGCTCCCATGACAGCCATTTTGTGGTAGTGACCAGTCCACAACGGTTCCTCGAATTTCAAAATGTGCCCGTGGGTCTACTGCCAAGAAGGTTTGATTTTCCCTACATTAAAAAAAAGCCTAGAAAGTGGTCGTGCTGCAAGGAAACAATGCCTTTGCTCTGAAGGTCCAACAACCTGTTGGACGGGCATCTATTCTTCCAGGAGTTTGGCGTCTCTCCTTGCATGTCTCAAAAGTGACCATGCTTGTCTTTCGCAGGCTGTCCATGACCATGAATTGACGTGCCCTTCACTGAGAGTGCAGAAACCCCTGGGGACCTTAAAGCCTCTGGCTCTGGGCTCTTGCTTCTTTACGCAAAAGTTAAATGGTGTCACAGTCCATCCCAAGGTGAGACACCAAGACGATGAACAGGGTTGCCTGGAGGAAGCCAAGGTCGTAAGGAATGAGATTGGGCGGCACTAAACTGGGATTCCTTCAGACTTCTGTTTTGCCTCCTTTGAAAAGTGAGCTGGGTGAAAAACTGCAGGCTATGCAACATTCACACATACATACCTTTCACTCATTCCCACAGAAACTGGAGCTTAGATACCTGCAAGGCAACATGGAGCAGCAGTACCTTCAACTGTGTGCTGAGCAGATAGACAAGCTGGAGCTCACCCTGATGGAGAAGAAGATGATGAAGAATGAAAAAGTCTGGGTGGCTCATGTGGGACCAGGTGAGCTTTGATAAAGGGAAGACCCCTTGACTGGACCAGACCTTGGGAGGCAGGATTGATAAGGACATCCCATTCCCAACCACATCTAACTTTCTCTTCCCTGTTCTTTTTCAGAAGAGCTGATGGGTTCTATGTTGCACCCAGTACAAGGTCAGTAGAAATCTATGAGATGCTCTCCCATAAGCAGGTCTTCTCTGGACAGAGTGCTCTCGGGTACTCATTTTTCATGGTGTGTGTGTGTGTGTGTGAGAGAGAGAGAGAGAGAGAGAGAGAGAGAGAGAGAGAGGAAGAATATGAGTACTGTATGTAGTATGTACATCTAGTTTTGAGAATCATGGAATCTCAAAGATTAGCTATGTGTGGAAACTTTTGTTACAAATATTTTTCCTCAAGGCAAGGAGGAGAGTCAGTCTGTCCCAGGGATGAGGTTGCTCAGTGGTTCCCTACCAAGGAGTACTTTCTATATCTTCATTCTTGAATATCATAATATGCAAGTGACAGCTGAGGTTCAGCCACTCCCAGCCACCTGCAGAATCTAACTTTGCTCTGAGTAATGGACATATATAAAGTGTTAGAGGAGGAGGTGAGATGAGAAAGATTAAGCCAAATATAATGACATGATCAGAGGTAGTCAGATAAAAATGAATGAAGCAACGGTTATGTGAGCTGTGGGTTGTTATAATCTTTTCGTTCGCATGATGGGTTCATCTTTGGGAGCACACTGTAAATTCATAGGGGCTCCCTGAATATGCAGTGTGGTCCACTGGGCCATAGCATCATTCTTATTTTCTTACCGCACTTCATATTCCTAAGGCTGGAGAATATCCTATTTCCTTATTTATTTATTTTTACAAAACTTTCGCTATTCATATCCCTAGTCATGGAGGAAGGGAGATAACAGTTCCTTTAAATATATATTGGATTACCTTCTTTTAGTAATGATCACAACTCTGTGAAGTAAGTAGATATGATTCTTATTTTATAGGGAAGAGCTAAGAGAAAGTGACATTCCTAAATTTTCCCAGTGGCAGAGCTAGGATTTGAAGCCAGGTATATCTCATGGCCTGATCTTGGACACCACTGGGCCAGTACAGCTCTGTTGTTTCAGGGGAGTATTTTCGTCACACAAGATGTGGTGGGGCAAAAGCTCCAGAATAACCACCAGCCACCAGTACATTTAAAGTTCCTGTGCATTGAAAGTGAACAAGTGGCATGAGTGGGCTTGGCCTCACCGCAGACGAGAGCACTCAAGGGGTTTAAACTCGATTTCGCAGTGTTTGGCTCATCAGCCTTCCCCAGCCCTGCTGGTGTAGAGATTGGCAAGATGGCAACCCTGTGAATTCAAAACAAAATGAAAGGAACTCAGACGCTGCTCTGGGCCCTCTGTGCATTGCTGGCTTTCATTCCCTGTCACACTTTGCCTGTTATTTGTGACCTCTGTGCAGTCACACAGCTGGGATTATGCATGTTCATGGTTTACCACAGAGCATTCTGGAGAACAGCTGACAATATTTGTGGGTATCGGGTCATGCTGTCTTTTCCCTTTTGTGACACTGTCTGCTTACTTCATAATATACATTCTCTTTCGTTTGCAGGTGCAAGCAGCCATGCACCATCCACCAGTGCTACCCCAGGAAGAAGTGGTGAGTCCCTCCTCATATTCTCAGCTCTTACGTACATTCTACAAAAGTATGTCAAGCAGGAATGGCTGGAGACAAGCTAAGTGTCTGTCCCCAAGTTAGTTCACCTCTCCCCAGAGTTCTCAACAACCAGTTTTTTAAAAACAACAACAAATCAATTCTTTTTCTTTTTGTCTGACAGAGACACACCCATCTGTCCTGCCAAGGCTGCATTTCATTGACCTTCACCGGGAACAGCTGGTCCAGAGGACCACTAATGTAGAAGGGGTCCTGGATATGCTGCATGGCTCCGTCCTGGATGAGGAGCAGTACCAGAAGATCTCCTCAAGGGGAACTAATCCCGAAAAAATGAGGGAGCTCTACAAGCTGCTGCCAAGTTGGAACAACGCTTGCAAGGATCAGCTTTACAAGGCACTGAAGGCCAAGCAGAAGTTCCTTATTGATGACCTTGAAGGGAGATGAGGCCACAAAGAAGACAGAGATACCACAGACAACCCAACTCTGCACATGCTGTGTGACTTTGGTTCTTCCCTTTGTGCTCACACACATTTGACTCAAGGCAAAGGGCCCAGGAATCCACTCAAACCAGCATCTGCCACTGCTCAGCCTGCGCTGCCTCTCTTTCCCTCTTTGACCACTGCTGCCGCCACCATGGTCCTAAGTGGGAGGTTCATGCCATGCCTTAGCCACTGTTACATAACAAGAGGGTTGGATTATAGAATATATGAAGGATAATAAAGAAAAAATCCTCTGTCTATGTTCATAGGGCAGTACCCCTAATTACGAGCAATCGCCATCTATCCTCCCCACACATACACTTATACAGGCATGCCTTGGATTGAGAGCATAATTCGTTCCGGAAATGTGCTTGTAATCCAAAACACTCTTATATCAAAACGAAATCCCCCCAAAAAAAATTTGTACAGAGATTTTTAATTTAAGCCGTACTACAGTACTTGTATTGCAAGACATCGCTTGTATATCAAGTCAAAAAAATTAAATAAATATTTTAAAATTTGCTTGTCTTGCAAAACGCTCTCAAACCAAGTTACTTGCAATCCAAGGTATTACTGTAATTAAGGTGTCGAGTTTCCAGGGCAGTTGGCATGACTTTCAGGCAGGCTTCAGCCCAGGGACCTCTCTTTCTAAAAACATAAAACACTGAGCTTGGGAGAATGAGATGGATGAGTGTCTTGCTCACACTCCGAGATGGGCAATCCTGAAAATTTATAAGGCTGCGGTGCACAACCATCTTGGGCCTGAGGGTTAAAACAGGTTGCCAGTGGGTCTGGGGGCTGCACATCCATGCGTACACACACACACACACACACACACACGAGAGTTGGGGTGGGGTAGAGCACATACTAACACACCCAGAGGGGGGAGAGACAAACACACTGAGGTGGGGAGGGTGTGCACATATACACACACACGGGGGGGAGGCACATGCACATACAACCTTAAGAGGAACCAACCCTATTTCCCCCCACTTTTTTATTGTGAATTTCACAAAAACAAAACTATATGTCCATTTAGGATGCAATCCTGTGGTCGGTAGACAGTGTCTAGACCAGTGTTCTCCAACCTTGGGCCCCCAGATGTTTTTGGCTTACAACTCCCAGCTATGCTGGCTGGGGCATGCTGGGAGTTGTAAGCCAAAAACATCTGGGGGCCCAAGGTTGGAGAACACTGGTCTAGACGGCCATAGGATAATTTGGAGTCCCAGCTCTGACCCCGGAAACATGCTCCAAGGTTGGAGCTGGGACTCCGAACTCGGAACGTCCTCTGCCCTTGTTGCTGGCACGGTAAGAACTGCGCCGGCTGCCACTCCAAGGTTGCAAGAGCGACCCTGGAAACGGAGTTTTGTGGGAGGGGAGGAGATAGGCTCCACCAGCATACACAGTATACTGGCAGTGTCTCAGCCTCCTCTCCTTGCACTCCAGGGGAAAACACTTAAGTATCCGGCTGAAATTGGCCATCTACGGTAAGTGTTTTGCTGGGCGGAAGGAGCACAGAGGCAACCTTTGCCTCTGTGCTCCTTCTGCCCTCCATAGGATGCCTGCAATGCTCCCAAGTTTGGAGGGTTATGAGCAGCCTCATTGGATTGTGCTGTTACTTGCGTAAATGTAAATGTATCAATTATACATAAGCCTTAACAAAGGCAGACCAGATCTCCATATCTATGTACATCGAGAGTGGCATCTGTATGTCATCCGCTCAAATATTGAAAGTGTCATTAAGTCTTCGATCCATTGCATTATAGGTGAGCTTTTATCTTTCCAGTGTTGTAGTATCAGTCTTTCAGCTATCAAAAGGGCATGGAAAATCCATTTGGATTGACCATGCTTTAACTTCCAAGAAACAGATAATTTAAAAGAACATGTGAAGGATTGAGGCCTGCCCAGGCTTGAGTTAGGCTGAAGCCTGCAGGCCCAAACATCTCCTGATGGGAGGGGGGCATTTGTGAGTTTCATTTCCCCCCCCAAATGGAGTTAAAGTCACCTTCCCCCCCCCCCAAATGGAGTTAAAGTCACCTTTTCCCCTTAACAGAGTTAAGTTTCGTTTCCCCAGTTTGAGGTCACAGGTTTGTAGCCTTCTAGTCCTGGTAGGAGAATATATAAAGAGGTGTGGTTGCGCTGCAAGGGGGTGAGAGAGAGAAGCTGCGTGGAGGAGTGGAGCTGCAGGCACCAACACAGAGAAACTGCAGGCACCAAGAAGCTGAGACAGACAGAGAAGCAGAGACTAAATGTCACTGAGGGATGCAGAACAGCCAGGGGTGGGAAGGAATCACTATTTAAGGTTACAGGTGAAGCTAGGTTAGAGAGAACTGTGTTATTTCTATTATACCTGCTTTTTAAAAAAAGTATACAGCTCTATTTGTGTAATTACCTTAAGTTATTGTGAATCTACTATACCAAAATTTACTAAAGTAAACATTACTGGGAAGAGAAGGTCAAAGGCAGAGAATTGGCATCCTGATACAGGAGGGGCTCTTAAAGAGGCAAAGTATCTTTAAGGAGCTGATCAAGGTGTCCCGGTACAGGTGGAACCTTGACCACATGCACATCAGAAATTATTACAGAGTATTCCAATACAAAGCTTATCCATATTATAACTTCCTCCCAAAAAGAGGCAACTACTGGACACTGCCAAAACATATGAGTAAAAGAAGCATGGCGCAGTGCTTTTTTTTTTGGTGAAAAAGGTACCGGAACTCTTGGATTACATTTCCTCGGGAGTAGATGGCGATTAAATTGTAATGCAATTAATAGACGAAAAGGTGCTGGAACTCAGTTCCGGTGAGTTCCACCAGAAAAAAAGCCCCGATGAGCAGTATTACACCTCCAGCAGTTGGCTGACTCAAACATTGTGGCATCCAATAAATGCAAAAAAAGTTTCTGTTGAATAAGACGTAACCATTGAAACTTCAGATATATATGCTAAAGCACCAATCCATTGCTTAGGCTGAATAGGACATTCCAATTCCCTATTCCATTCCTGCATTAGACCCCGTGTACTGTATTTATTCACTGATAATAAATATCTGTAAACACGGATCGAGGGTCAATAAAACTGATCATCCAAAAAGTGGTTCCAATAGCGGAGGAGACTGTGTGTGAAGCTGTAAAGGCGGCAGGGCCAAACCTAGATTCTAACCACTGTTGCAATTGCAAGTGTAGCCATTCAGCCATAGCAGACAAATCATATTTGGAACACAAATCAAGAAATGACAGAAATTCATCAATATTCCCCACAAATTGATCTAAAGTAAAAATTAACTTGTTTGTCCATGTCAAGGTTCCACCTGTACCAGGACACCTTGATCAGCTCCTTGAAGATATCTGCCTCTTTTAAGAGCCCCTCCTGTCTCAGGATGCCAATTCTCTGCCTTTTTACCTCCTCTTCCCAGTAACATGGGATTAGGCCTTAGGCGTGGTGCAAAAGACACTCCAACAACTTGCTGTTAACAATAACTGTTTACTTTAGTAATTATTGGTAAAGTAGAATCACATTAACTTAGGGTAGTTACACAAATAGAGCTGTAAGATTACAAAAAGCAAGTATAAGGGAAATAAAAGGAAAAATAACACAAGGTTCTCTAACCTAGCTACACTGTCACCTGTAAGCCTCAGTTAAGAGATTCCTTCTCCAGCCTATCCCTGGCTGTTCTGCATTCTTCAGTGAAATCCAGACCCTGCTTCTCTGTCTGTTTCACTCTGCAGCTTCTGTCCCGCTGCCCACTCTGCTGCTCCTTATACTGTATACACTAGAAAGTTACAATCATGTGACCTCAAACTGGAGAAATGAAACTTAACTCCCTAAGGGAAAATGAAACTCTCAAATGCCATCAGGAGATGTTTGGGCCTACAGGCTTCAACTGACTCAGGCCTGTGTAGGCCTCAATCCTTCACAGTCCAAGTCTGCCAAAAAAAACATTTTCTTGCCAATTTTTAAGTCTGGATTTTGCCATTAGGTCAATTTAGCATGCAACAATAGATCAAAATGTAATTGACACAATATTATCCACCACATTTCTAGCAAACAACTATGGGAGGAATCCTATCCGTTTTAATGCCATCCATTTGAACAAAGGATCCAGACAAGAAGATTCCAAAACTGACCAAGGTGGAAAATCTAAGAGGAAAAGACCAAAATTTGGTAAAAGTCAGCAAACAGGCCCAATGATATAACGCACAATCCGGAAAGCCAGAACCACCTTCCTTAATAGAAAGTTGCATCTTTTTCAAGGATATTCATGGTGGAGAGGAAACCCAGAAAAAATTATGAAACAAAGAATTAAACTTTTGAATATAATTGCCAGGTTTATTTATTTATTATATTTATACCCCGCCTTTTTTCCTGCAAGGAACCCAAGGCAGCTTACATAATCCTCCTCCTCCACTCCATTTTATATTCACAACAACCCCGTGAGGTAGGTTAGGCTGAGAGTCAGTGACTGGCCCAAAGTCACCCAGTGAGTTTCATGGCCGAGCAGGGCCTAGAACCCGGATCTCCCGAGTCCCAGTCCAACACTCTCACCACTACGCCACATTGGCTCTCATAAAGAAATCCCATGTAAAACATAAACAATCCAGACAATTTGTACAGTCATTGTTGGACAACACAGTTTGTGAATGTAAGTGGCCTCTAGAATATTTACCAGGACATACATTTTGTACTACTTCCTGTCGTATATGCCAATTTGTACTGGCTGCTTTTCTTTGGACAGCCTTTTCTTACTGAGGAAGATTCCAAAACAGAAATAACAGTCAGCACTCTGTCTCTCTATATTAATTTGTATACAGTATTTTGTATAGTTTGTATGTACATGTCCATTTTAGGAGAATATTTTTGCATATCTTGTTACGTAGGTCTGTACTTTTTTAAATACACTTTGGTTTGGTTTGATACTATGTCTTACTATGATTGTCTAAATTGAATATTTTGATCAGTAGATTTGGAGAACCCCATAGATTTGAGCCTTCCTCTCTCCACCCCCACCCCCCAGTGTGGGGTGGGGTGGGGATGATGTCTGTCACATATCTTGTTTTGCTCAATGTTAATGGAGAGAAATGTGGGTTAGTGGTGACCATGCATCAAACGTAATGCATTCATTTTTCAATCCCTGGGCTTTAAAATCAGGGAAAGAAGGCTTCTTAATGAGCTACAAGCACCTTGAAAATAACGACACAATTAGGCATATTAGACTTTGGGTCATGGCTAACTGAGTCAGAGCTTTGCTCTGTACATTCTTTCTTCTCTTTCCCTGTCTCTGTTTGCCTGTTCTTTGTAGGGATTCTGCATATGTTACCTCTGCCTCTGTGGGTCCTATGGGGTTGAACTGGAATAAACTTGCACAAACACTTTTAATAAACTTAAACTTTTTTTAGTTAGAACCACAATTATGTATAAAGCAATACTGAATTGGCCATAAGGGGCTAAATACATAAATAGTCTGTTAACATAAGAACAATACAAATAATAGTCCCTCTTAGTCCAAAGAGAAATATGTAAGTCCTGCTTACAAATACTTTGTAGTCAGCCGCTCCAATGTTCTTTTGGTTCACCAAGGTGCTGGATAAAGCAACAGCAAATGGCAAACTTTATAAATTGCAGCATGCAGGTCCCAAGCCTGCAATAACAACGCAAATATAACAAATACCAAAGACACAACCATAGATTTCCTGCACATGGTATCGAGAGCCCGTAATGCAGGCCGCATGCTGAAGCTAAGCAGGTATGAGCCGGGTCAGTGCTTGGATGGGTGACTGCCTGGGCTGCCCACATCTGTTCTCCTGCATTGAGCAGGGGGTTGGACTTGATGGCCTTAGAGGCACCTTCCAACTCTACTGTTCTATGATCCCCTTGCACATCATCCATACACATATATCAATTCAATTTACTTTATACAAGGTGATAAGCGCCCATAATTATTATTCCGTTCCCCTGCACAACAAGCAGACAGTTTTCCTCCTTGCTTTCTCCTGAATGATGTGTCCACCCCTACTGGGCTTGGCCAAGCAGTTCATGGGTTTTACACAGGCTCATGTTACACTGTGGGACATTCTGAAAAACTCTTGACAAGGTTCTTCTTCCCCTCCATCTCCTTTCCGGATGCCAACTCCTTGTTTCACAGAAGTGCACCCTCGCCCCCTTTCCATTCCCACTCCTAATTGCAGCACACAGACCAAGATGCCACCCATCATGCCAGTTCTGGATAAACAACCAAGCTCCTCCTAATATTCTCAGCTGTTCACCTGAGATGTCTGCCACACCAAAAGCTTCAAAGCAAGCTAGGGAGCGGTTTCTTAGCAGGTCTCCTTCCCCCTGCATCTCATTACCTTGCAGTGATCTTTTTTCCCTGACAGGGATCGGTCCTTCTGCCTCATCAGTCCTGGATTTCATCAGGTGGCATTGGAACAACTGATCCACCAGCTGGAATGTGAAAGAGTTCCTGGAACATAGTACCACCCTGGATGAGAAAACAAAACCCAAAATCTCGAGAACATGAGCAGGGTGGGGGATGAGGGAGCTCTACGTGATGGTGCCAAGTTGGAACTGCTCTTGAAAGCAGTTCATGGGAATCAAAAAAAATATATCCATCTCCAAAATAGGTTCACCACCATGGAGCACCATGGATAGCTCCTATAAAGCTACAACAAAAAGCTGCAATGGATAAGGAGTCCCACTGACACAGGAGTCACCACCCTCCACTACCTTTACCTCTCCTCCCATTCTCCATGGTGGATGCAGATGCTGAAGTTGGGTATTAGTTCTGTTGCATTTCTTTGCACTAAAATTTGAAACCAAGCTCAAATCAGTAAACTTAATGGGGAATGAAAGTTTGTAAGGCCCTCTCAAAATATGCTTTGGACCACCCAATATCACATATCTCCATGACTCAGGAACAGTCCCATTCACGTTCCACAATAATTCTCTCCATCCAAAATGGCTGCTTTTGCACACCGCTTATTAATGTGTGGTGAGTGACTCCAGATGATAGTAATAAATAAGAAACTGGTGGGTATGTACCGCATGATAAGCTTTGGGCCACCCGAGACACGAAACACCTACCGGAGGGTGCAGCCTGTCAGGTGGCACTGAATCCTATCTGCCCCAAAGTTTTGTTTGGATGCAAGACACGGTCAAGCATGGGCACCATTATGCCAGTAGTAACCAGAATATGTCGTAAGGAATAAGGAACTAGGGGTGTGCGCACCCCACAATAAGAATTGGGCCACCCCAAATCATACACTGAAAAGTCCTTGACAATTTCCTCTACAAGATGGCATTGACTGAATCACAGAAAAGTTTACTTTACCTGGTTCAGGTGCACCATAAATCTATTACAGTTTTGGGGTATTGCGTCTCACTCCAGCCAGGGCTGCCTTGCAGTATCCTGTGCAGCAATTCGCATAGGCCATATCTACAACACTAAAAATTATATCAGTATTTTTACTAATATAAACAAATTTCACATATATTTTTTTTTTTAATGATTTTGGTTCCTTCCATCCTGTAAATGCCTCAATTTTTTGTTTTGTTCCTGAACATAAACTACTGAAACTGCTGTGCAAAGGTGGAGTTACTGTTATAGATCAGGGCACAGCAGCTTAACGGTATACCCCTAATTTGCAGAGGAAGGAATGGGGAGCAATACAGAGGACCCTGCGGCCCCTCGGGAAACTGCAATATGTAACCAGTGCTCCAGGGTGGTAAGGGTCTGGATTCATTCTGATTTGTATTTTCCACACATAGGAATGGGTTAACACTGCTGTTTTTCATGAGAAACTACTGGATTTTATTTTCTATCTCACTGTGGAAAGTAATTGCCATCTTCAGTTATTTAGGGTGCAATCCTATGCATGTTTTGACAGAAGCTCTACAACTCCCAGCCTGCCATAGCCAGCCATGCACCCTTATTTCTATTAATGATCTTACTATACCTATTCAACTTTGGCGGCTGCTAGTTGGGAATAAGTTGCACTCCTGGTGATTGGATCTTATTCATTTGTTTGGATTCTGTATTCATTCGTACTATACTTTGACACACATGTATTATTTACAATATATTCGTTGGTATTTAAACTGCCACAAGAATCCTCATGAGCTTTGCTGCAACAGACCATTCTGATGCTGGTGAGAATTTTTCTTCAGCTTCTTACCATCTGTCTCTGGCCAATCTCGCTTCTGGACCATTACCTTCATTGTGTTGAAGTGACCGATCTTCCCACAGCCAGTTCATGTACGATCTGGAGCTAAAGGTGAGATGACCAAGTTTGCTGATGATGCTAAAGTACTCAGGGTGATGAAAACAAAAATGGTCATGTTCCCTCTCTGGCTTTCCTGCCTTCTCTTTTTCAGAAGAGCTGGTATCTCTTAGCCGCCCGCCCCCCAATACAAAGTCAGTAGGTATAAAAGGCATCCTTACCAGGCGAAAGCCTGTTTGGTAATAAATGCACATGATTAAGAGCTTGATATTCTGGGTTATTCCCTGGTTCTGTGTGTATTTGTGTAGTTTTTGAGACTTCCTAGAAAATCTGACCACTAAGCCATGTTAATTTACAACTAAATAGAGTATTATTTACACTTTCATTCTTACAAGCAGGCTTTGCATCTCTTTGTCTCAGTGTATACATTTTGCATGCTTTCCTTTTTACCTACAGAAAGAATGTCTTTGAAATATTCCCTTATAGGGTCTGTCTTATGACCAGCACACATGACAGTTTGAGGTTAGCAGCACGATCCTATACATGTCTCCTCAGAAAAAAGTTCCACTGAGTTCAATGGGACTTCCTCCCAGGTAAGTGCGTATAGGATTGCAGCCTTAGTATGAGAATACAAGAAGATGCACAGTGGACAATTTTATCTTCTCTTTTTCTTCCCAGTATTGCTCCTTTATGCTTCATTTTGTCTTGGCCCAGCCTTACCTTCACATCAAAGTAGCAAATAAAAACTAAAAGCCTATGACTGACAGGTCAAAGCCAGGTTTGATAGTTACTGGGCTGAAAAAAAATAAATTTCTTTTTTTAAAAATCCTATATTTTGGATTTTTTGAAGCATCGATTTTTATCCATCCTGTAATATCGTCTTTCTGTATTACCGTAAGTACTCTGCCTTGCTTGGCCCAACTCCACCACCACATAAGCACAGAACAACAATCCTATCCAGCCTGTGTGTTTGCACATGTGACTTAAGCCAGAGAAGCTGAAAGCCCAGAACTTTCAAGGAGCAAGAGTGGTTAGGCTGGCCAGAGCCATTTTCATGAGATGAAAAACTGACATTAAGGCCCATGTTTGTTGGATTGGTAGGTAACTTCATTTTTATGACACTATAAGTGTAGGTTTAGCATGTTTATGAGTTTTAATTGTAACTACCGTATGTTATCTGTTAAGTTAGAGAGAAAATTAGTATTTTATTTATGCTTTTAAAAAATATTTTTAAAATCAATTCAAATTTTTAAAAAGTGATTCATTTGATTTTTCTTCTTAATAATAATACAAATTTATTTTGCGCTCTACACCAGAGCGCAGTACATACAATATACAAAATAACTCAAACAATCATCATTACAATTTAACTAAAACTACATTAAAATACTTTAAATGGGCTACAATCCATGTAAATTTAAATTAACAACAACAAATAATCAAAACCATCAAGCCAGAAAACTAAAATCACAGCAATTACCCAGTTCACACTAAGTCTAACACCTATGTCTCCAAGTTGAGCAGACAGGTTTTCAGGTTACGCTTGAATTTACTCAACTCTGATTCCATCCAAAGGTGTAAAGGAAGAGAGCTCCACACTGGAGCCAAATGAGAAAATGCCTGGAGCCTAGAATTTGCCACCTTTGTCCAAGGCACTTCCAAAAACCCTGAGTCTGCAGATCGAGTTCTTCTTTTTAATCATGGATTTCCACCCACCCTGCAAACAGCAAAAACCAGCCAGATGCCCTCAGCGCCTTTTGTGTGCCACACTGGGGCCTGCACTACTTCTGCTTTTATTGTGCTGATAGTTCCTGCTGCTGAGGCGCTACAAGGCATAACATTTGCACAGCACCTTCATGTTGAAAGCACCTCACATGGATTATCTAGTTGTACTCCTTACAACAACCGGGTAACCAGGAACGGTGCAGGGCTGTTTGGCGCCCTAGGCCAAATTATATTTAGCGCCCCCCCCTCTCGTGCCGTGGGGGGGGCTCCGGAGCAAAGCAGCCCTGCTCTGCAACCCCCCCCCGCGCCGCCGCCACCACCACCTACCTTCCCCCCGCCCCCACTGCTGGCTGCTGGCTGCTGCTGCTGCTGCCTCCTCCTCCGACGTGACGGGACCCCCGCGCTTTTTTTTTTTTGCCGGGGAAACCAGGGCAACAGGGCTGTTTAAGCCCTGTTGGCCTGGTTCTTCCCACCAAAACAACGCCGGCGGGGCTCCGGAAACGACGGGAAGGTAGGTAGGGGGCGGGCGAGCGGGCGGGCGAGCGGGCGGGCGCGCGCGCGAGGGGGAGAGGTGCAGCGGCGGCGGCGGCGGCAGTGGCTGGCAGGCGGGCGGGGAGGCGCGGCGGAGGCGGCAGGCGGGGCAGAAGCGTGCCGGAGGCGAGGAAGGGGCGCAGAAACGCTGCGCCCTCTTCCGCCACGCGCCCTAGGCAGCCGCCTGGGTCTGCCTAGCAGTAGCGCCGGCCCTGCGGGTGACATCAGTCAGTATTATTTTCCCCTTTACTGCAGATGGGGGACTGAGGCTGAGAGTGAGTGGCCTGTCTAAGGCCACCTACTGAGTTAATGGCAGAGGTGTGATTGGAACTGGGGACTGCCTGATCAGAGACTGAGCTCTTGCTCCTCAATTTGTACATATGTAAACCAACTGAGTCTCCAGTGCTTTCCCCAACAAGGGGAACTGATCCTGAAAGTTTAGCTTCATTTTGGATACAGTGCATGGGATCCTTTGACCATTTAAGAGGATAAGAGTGCTGGATTGGGGCGAGGGGGGACCTGGGTTCAAGTCCCCCTCACTCTACCACCACACTCTCTGGCTTACCTTGGGTAAATCATTGTCTTTCTACCTATCTTACGTCACAGAGTGGCAACGAAGACATGGTCATGAAGTCCTTGGAGGAAGGGACAGATAAACAAGTGATACTAGATTGAGGGCCAACAATCTTTTAGAGAAGATGGAAGAATTTGAATTCGTGTTTATGCTCCATTTCTGGAATCGAATACTGAGACATTTTTCAAGAGTAAATAAAATTCTTCAAAGCCCTAATATTTTACTTAGTAGTTGTGCAGATTGGTACAGGTCACTTTTGGATATTTTACGTGAAATTAGGGAAGATTTTGATGCACTTGAGCAACAAGCAAAAAACACGTTGCCAAATACTGAATATAGAACTGCCAGAAGGATAATAAGAAGTAAAAGGCAAGGGAATTACGAAAATTCATCTGACCCTGATGCCTTAGACGAACTCTCTTCAAGAGATAAATTTAGGATTAAATCATTTATTCCTATATTAGATGCACTAGAATCAAATTTAGGAAGAAGAGCTTCTGTTTATGATGATGTAGTGAAAATATTTTCCTTTCTTGCCGATCTTACATTATCAAAGGTAGAACTTCAAAGAGGTGTTGAGCTGTTAATGCAACAATACCCAGAAGATGTCAACCAAAATCTTACTGAAGAACTATTTCATTTCCACACATATGTGAGACAAATGCATAAGCCTTCAAAAAATTCCACATTGTCGCATAAAGACTTGTATCAAATAATATTCAAAGAAAATATTCAAGTGGCCTTCCCCAATGTGGAATCAATCTTACGGCTGTTTCTCAGTTTAATAGTCACTAATTTTACTGGAGAAAGGTCATTTTCAAGACTTAAAAATATCAAAAATCAATTAAGAAGCACAATGACCCAGACGAGGTTGTCTTCATTGAGTATTTTGTGCATCGAAAATGAGACCTTCAGAAAAATAGATTTTGATGAACTTATAGAAGAATTCTGTGTGAAAAAGTTTAGAAAGAAATTCTTCTAATCTATTCGTTTTAAATGTATACTTGGATTGAATCAGTTCTTAAATAAAATAACTATTTACATAAAATTTAATATGATATACAATTTGATATTTTCTTTTTTGTGATCTGGATTTTGTTTGAATAAAGTTCCATTTTTGGTTTAGTTTAAGACTTAAAATTCATAATAATTCATACTTAAACTTTAAATGCGAATTATTATGAAATAAATTTATCTGAATTGAATTTGGTTTAATCTTCAATGTATTGAATATATTTTATTTAATTTAATAGAAAATATGATAATTTTTATTGCGTATTTTATTTTCGTAGTCAAAGATCTTCATTATTTGAATTTTGTTTCTTTGTAAATGTTGTGTGTTATGTTTCATTAGTTATTGTTACAAGTACTATATATGGTGCTGAGAATAAATGTCCAAATAAGTGTTCTCGACTTTTTTTTATTTATTATCCGTGCCACATTTTTTATAAAGGTTAGTACCAATCACAACATGTTTCATTTAACATATTGATATATATCACAGTAATAATGTATTTTATTATCTCTCATGTAATTTACAAACTTAAAAATGGGAGGTGAAAGGGCCTCATAAGTGGCCCTCTTTTCATCTAAATCCAGCGTCTGCATGGAGTTGCATTTCCCCTGAAGGATCAGGTTTGCAGCTTGGCGGTGCTCCTGAATCCGGTATTGCTCCTGGATGCTCAGGTGGCTGCTGTAGCTAGAAGTGCTTTTGCTCAGCTTCAGCTGCTATGCTGAATACAGAGAAGATGGATCTGGCCACAGCGATACATCCCTTAATCACCTCCCATTTAGATTACTACAATGCATTTTGCATGGAGATACTCTTGAAGAGTGTTGGGGAACTGCCGCTGGTGCAAAATGTTTTCTGGTGTGTGCTTTATAGACCATATTACACCGGTCTTACTTCACCTGCAATGGCTTCTGAGTTGCCCAAGTCAAGGCACTGCTTGTTAAGGCCCTAAACAGTTTGGAGCCAGGATATCTGAAATTTAATTTAATTTCCTCCCATATGAAACTGCCCACAGTTTATGGCCATCAGTTCTGAGGCCCTGCTATGTGTCCCACTGCCAAGAGAGGTTAGGTGGGTGGGAACACGAGACAGGGCCCTTTCCATTCCGATGCAGCGCCCGTATTGTGGAACTCCTGCCCTGGGGAGGTTAGGCTGCCCCCACCTCTGCTCAGTTTTAGATGGGTGGTGAAAACGTTTCTGTTGTGTTCAGCTTTTAATGGTTTTCTAATATAGAGACGATGCTGTTCCCTTGGGTTTTAGCTCTTTTCTTAATTTTGGTCTTTGTTTGAATATGCTTTAATTATTTTTTTTCTATACAACCTTGCAGTCCTATTAGGGCCAAAGGTCAACCGTGGTTCAGCTGCCTGCAGAGTCCTTTTTGCAGAGTAACTGACATCCATCTTTGTCTGGGGATTTTAAAAAGAGAGCCAGAAGCTCACTGAATGAGGGACAAAGTAACTTAAATATATGGACACAATTAGGTATTTCAGACATTGGACAGAAATGAATGATGCCATTGGTCCATCAGCCCAGTTCCAACAATGCCCATCCCTGCCTTGGCTGTCCATCCCCATCATCTGATATTCACAGCTCATCCCCATCATCTGATATTCACAGCTATACTCCTTGTAAACATGGAAGCTCCGTTTGCACAGAGGCCATGAGGAACAGGGAAAGATTGTCAGGGGAAGCTTAGGGGACAAACCTCTGAGTCTTCTTCAGGGTTTGAAGAAATTGTAGGATTGGCATTTGGCCTCTTCTTGGCAGAAAAAAGAAGGGTTTTTCAACATCCAGGTGGGCTGACAGTCCATTTACTTGTCATGGTTACAACGCACAACTGCACATTATTGGCATGTGTATACTCAGCCTCATGCCATGCAACAGCAGTTTCACATTTTTTTTTAAACTGGATTGTGTAGTGCTAGGCCTGGCAGCCTCCCCATTTGGCATTAAGAAGCCAGTGAGGCTGGTCAAGAAATTGGGGAACAACAGCAGGAGAGGGCTTTGATCCTCATGTCCAGCTTCATCTGGCTGACCAATGTGGGAAACAGGATACTGGACTTGAAGGGCCGATCCAGCAGAGCTCTTGTTATGTTCGAAGATGGTAACCCTGCCAATTCTTCAAACTGAAGGTAACTCAGAGCCTGAGCGTGTCCCTCTGTGCTCCTGACGTTTTTCTCCTGTGACTGTTATTTGTGACCTCTGGACAGTCACACACTTGGGGTTATACACAGTCATTTTCCACTCTGGAATATTCTAGAGAACATCTAACAAAACTTGGAGATATCAGTTCACCTCTTGTTGTTTTCCTTTTCTCCCACTTCCAGCTTGCTTCATACATGTACACACCCTCTCCTTTACTTCCTAGGTGCTAGTGACCACATACAGACCAATGCACCATCCACCAGTGCTACCTCAGGAAGATGCGGTGAGTCCCTCCTCATATTTTCAGCTGTTTCCAATCCCTAGATATGTGGGGCCTGCCTGTGAACATTCTGAGTGGGAGGGAGGAATCTTGGGAGCATGGTATCTTGGAATGGCAGTTGGGTCTGTCAGTTTATTTATTTTTATTTATTTATTATATTTATACCCCACCTTTTTTCCTGCAAGGAACCCAAAGCAGCTTACGTAATCCTCCTCCTCTCCATTTCATCCTCACAACAACAACCCTGTGAGGTAGGTTAGACTGAGAGTCAGTGACTGGCCCAAAGTCACCCAGTGAGCTTCAAGGCTGAGTGGGGACTAGAACACGGATCTCCTGAGTCCCAGACCCGTCCAACACTCTAACTGCTATGCAACACTGCCTCTCAACACCACACTGGCTCTCAGTTGGAAAAACTGACTGGAAGGAGAAGAAAAGAGAAGAGAAGCTGCAGAGGGACCAAAAGAGCAGGGTGGAGCAGGGAGGTTTCAAAGGAGAGAATTGTGTGGAGTACACTAACCTTTGTGGAGTACAGTAACTTTCATTGAAGGATTTATCTTCTCCTCAGGGTTACTTCTTAACTGTTCCTTTTCTTTAAGCGTTCTTATCTTTTGTGTGTTCCCATAAGTTAATCTGTATGTATGCGTTGTTTTTATTTGTCAGTCAGCTCCAAATATTTTAGGTCTGTTCATTCATATTTATTAATTATAAAATTATTCCAAAGTTCATTGTGCATGTGTCAGTTTAAGCTGGTGTGAATGGATTTCACAGTCTAGCAGCATTCTCCACAACTGATTTTTAAATACCTGTTCTTGTTCTTTTTGCCCGACAGAGAGACCTCCGTCTGTTTCATCACAACATTTCATTGAGCGGCACCGGGAAGAGCTGATAATGTCGACCAGCAACATAGAGGGAGTCCTGGATAGGCTTTATGACATTGTCCTGAATGAAGAGCAATACCAAAGGATCCTGTCAGAGAGAACAAGCCAGGATAAAATGCGGGAGCTCTACAAGCTGGTGCCAAGCTTGGACCGCGTTTGCAAGGATAAGCTGTATGAGGCCCTGAAGATCAAAAACAAGTTCCTCATTGACAAAATTGAAGGGAGGTAATGGAACAAACAACTTGGAACAATCCCATCCCAGGGCACAAGAAACCCAGTTCCATATGCTGTTCAGACCATCTCTGTGTACTTCTACATTGTTGACACAAAGCAAAGGAATTCACAAATCTGTGCTGTCGCTGAACCGATATTGTCTTAAACTCTTAAAAGACAAAGAGTCTATTGCACTGTGCTGGAAAGAGCATTATTATGACCTTTTAAATCGTAAATCTAAGGTGGATAATGAGATTTTTTTTCGCAAATCCCGCAAAAACAAATTAAAGAGGAACTTGCAATACTCCCCACTTTGGATGAAGTAAAAAAAGCCATTAATCAAATGAAGAACAACAAAGCTAGTGGACCAGATGGGATTCCTGCTGAAATCTTTAAAGAAGGGGCCCCCGAACTTGTACAACATCTTCATAAACTCATCGAAAAAATCTAGATAAGAGAAGAGATCCCAGAAGACTTGAGGGATGCCATAATTATCACCCTCTTTAAGAAGGGTGATAGAACAGACTGGAAACTATCGGGGCATTTCTCTCTTAGCAACCGCAGGTAAAATATTTGCTAGGATTCTCGCAAACCGTCTTCTATCTATTTCAGAAGAGATCCTCCCTGAAACTCAATATGGTTTCCGCCCCTCTAGAGGGACAGTAGACATGATTTTTACTGCACGTCGGCTCCAAGAAAAATGCCGGGAGCAAAATCAACCCCTTTATATGGCATTTATCGATTTGGCTAAGGCCTTTGATACTGTATACCGAATGGCTCTCTGGACTATCCTTATGAAAATTGGATGCCCCAATAAATTTGTGAATATCTTGCGACTTCTCCATGACAACATGATGGCAATGGTTTTGGGCAATGGCTCTCATGGTGCTCCTTTTAAAGTGGGATCAGGTGTTAAACAGGGATGTGTTATCACCCCAACATTATTTGCTGCATTCGTTGTCTTTCATGGAGACTCAATAATTATTTGATTCAATGGCCATGCTGGCTGGGGATGATGGGTGTTGTAATCCAACAGTTAGGGAAGGATGATCTAATACATTCTTGATTAGCAAAATTCGCTGCCCTGGGATGGAGTTTCAGTGGCAGTTTGTATTTCCTTGCTCACTAAAGATGCTAAGCCCCTACCCTGGGTTTGGTGAGCAAAAGCCCCTCTTGCAAAGAAGCCTGTGGATGCAGTGCAATGACCCTGTGAAGAATCTCTTCCCTGGTGGGTTAGGAGATGCATGTATTTGGAGGAAAAGTGGAGTTTCTGGACGGCTGTAATCCTTGCAACAATCCCATACGGTCAGTCAGTATTATTATCCCCAATATTGCAGGTGGAGGTGGGCTGAGGCTGAGAGACTGGCTTGCCTAAGGCCATCTACTGATTTAATGGCAGAGGTGAGATTCAGAGTGGGGACTTCTTAATTAGTGGAGAAGAGACTGAGTTATTTCGCTTCACCAGCTCCTTCTCAATTTGTACATTTGTAAATAAACCAGTGTCTCCAGTGCTCCCTCCTCCAAAGGAAACTGATCCTAAAACGTTGGCCTCATTGTGGATCATTTAAGGGGATAACAGTACCTGACTAGGGGGACTGGGACTAGGGGGATCTGGGTTCAAATTTTCACTCTACCACAAAGCTCTCTGGCTTACCTTAGGTAAGTCACTGACTATCTCTTGACCTAACTTCACAGAATGGCTATGAGGAAAGCATGAACACAGGTCATGAACTCCTTGGAGAAAGGGCCATAAAAACATGTGATAACATTATAAATATGAGTGACATTATATTAAGTACTAAAAAGGAGCGACAAAATAAATGATTGCCAGGTAGTCACTGATTAAAGACGTCTCACAAAGCAGCTCCATCTGCACGCTCCACTCATGCAGCGAGGTGGGTGTTGCAGATGCAATGTGCTCGGCTGGCATGTTGGCATGCACCTGTTGAATTTCTACCTGTTCTAATTTTAAAAGCCTCTTGCAGGAAAGAAAAAAAAGATGGTGGCAGGCCTAAGACTTGCATTGTTAGTCTCTCAGAAAACCCACAGAGCGTAAAGTCCCATTTAGGTTTAGGGGTGGGGTGGGAACCCTGAGGCATATTTTCTGCATTTCAGCACAGTCTGTAGCTAGGCAGCTCTTTTCTGCCTTGCGAACTTCCGCGCGTGCAAGGGTTTAGCTGTACACCTTTTGCAGTCAGATTGGAGAGAAGTTCTGGTGGGATGACAATGTGGAAAACGGTGGGGAGGGTGGGTTGGAAGACAATTAAGTTGGGGGCAGGGAGCAGATTTGTAAAGGCAAACAAAATAAAAACAGGAAACAAACCTTTCCCGGATTTCTGTGGTTCTCTTCCCTAACTAGGGACAGAAGAAATCATTTCTCGCCCCGTCAGAAGAGGAAGCGGGGAGAGGACTGTTTGTTTCCCCGGCTGGCCAGTTCAGGCCACACCTCGCTTGCTCCTCCTCCCGCAGCGCTAATCGGAGTTGCTACAAGTTGGCACCAGAGCTTTAGCAGGGTCTCTGGCTTTGCGCCTTTTCCTCGGCCACGGCTGGTGTTGAAGGGGCGCGATGGCGCAGAGGTCCGTCCGCGACCGCCTGCTGGACACGCTGGAGGACCTGCGGGAGGACGAGCTGAAGAAGTTCAAGGGCAAACTCAACGAGTTCCCCCTCAAGGAGGGCTACGACAACATCCCCAAAGGGAGGCTGCAGAAGGCGGACGCCTTGGACCTCTGCGATCTCCTGCTCAGCTACTACACGGAGAGCTACGCCCTGGAGGTGACGGCCGCGGTGCTGGAAGTCATCAACTGCAAGCCCCAGGCGAGGAGGGTCCGCGATCTCACCGGGATCGGTAAGGGAAGGGGCACACACACATACCGGGATTGAGGGTGGGGACGACGGGAGAGCATAGATGGACCTAGATCAGCCTTCGCTCCCCAACCTGGTGCCCTTCGGATGTGTTGGACTACAATTCCCGTCAATACCGGCCAGTATAGCCCATGGTCAGGTACGATGGGAAATGTAATCCAAAACACCCGGAAGACGCCAGGTTGAAAAAGGCAAACTAGGTCATCTCACCATGAGGATGGGTCTGGAGAAGGGAGGAAAAGTTTTACCTGTTTGGTCCCACATTCTCTGCATTGGGGGTGCTGGTGGACCCACGTTCTTTACCTGGTTCAGGTGTATTAGCAATGCTTGTTACAGCAACGGGTGCGGGGGGGGGGGACTTGACAAAGCTAGGGACTCTGAAAACAAAATGCTTTTGAAAAATGCATTCGTACTTTTTCCTGTAAATGCCTGTGCTGTTTACTTTCACTTTCTGTTGCATCATTTCCCTTTCAGCTGGGATCTCTGAACCTGCCTTGTTCTGCCTTTAACTCAGCCTTCTCCAACCTGGTGCCCTCCAGATGTTTTGGGCTACAACCCGGTAGTCCAGACCATTGCCCATGCTGGCTGGGGCTGATGGGATTTGAAGTCCAAAACATCTGGAGGGCACCAAGTTGGAGAAGGCTGTTTTAATCCATTCTCTGCCTGAAATCTATGCCCAGCAAAGGGAATTTGGAGGCAAATTTATCCCCCATGAAACATTTATTTCCCTTTTTTCTTTAGGAATTCAAGCTTGCTCTTAGGCTCATGCCAATGGGGCTACAGCAGCAGTAACATAAATAACTGCTGATTTGCAGCCATGTAATAAAAAGCTCTGAAAACTACAGATTGAACTTTTCCCGTACAAGATGCTTACCAGTCAGATTGGGTGGGGCTGGGCACCAGGGCATCAAAGGAACAAGCAGACAATTCCCTCGACCATTTCTGATTCCTTGCAGAAAAATATATTGTGGAAAAGGTGGAGAAAGTGTTTTTGACTTCACTTATTTAAAGTAATCTTTTTTAAAACTGAAAATTCTTTAGGATTCCCTTCTTTAAGAAGGCCAAAAGGTGCATGTGCCTTTGCACCAGGATCAGGAGCCTGCGGTAAACACTAAATATAGGACCAAACTAAATCCACTCCCTATAAAGTATTGAGTGAAATGTGTTCATCTACATGTGATCCATGGAGCCATCCCTGCTCAGTCTCCCCTGACAGATCTCTCCACCACCACCACGCCACTTCCAGTTCCACTCCAGCACACCCTGGTCCTAATGAAAAGCAGCCCCCCCCCCCCGTTTCCTATTATGAATCGAAAATGACAGGTACAACAGCAAGTGGCACATTTTGTTTCACATCTAGTTTTAATCATATTGCTAGACTAAGTTCTGTTGATGTAGGACTACAGGCAGTCCCTGGGTTACGAACGTCCCAACTTATGGACAACTCATACTTAAGAACGGACCGCCATATATGTAAAAATCTGAGTTAAATACAGTATTTTTCCATGTATAAGACTATACTTTTTCCTAAAATCGTTAGACTAAAAATTGAGGGTCGTCTTATACACGGAAGTAAGCAGAGGAGAGAACCGCGTGGTTGCGAAACTGCCCAGTGGGGGCGTCTTATACATGGGGGCGTCTTATAGACGGAAAAATACGGGTACAATGGTTTGTACTTATGAACGCACGTACTATACTTTGCAACACTTTGAAAACATTGCACAGCTTCTGTTCCGACTTACGTACACATTCAACTTAAAGACAGACTTACGAACGGATCTTGTTCGTAACCCGGGGACTGCCTGTACTTATGCTTTTGAACTGCAAATAATTCTTCATCGGACATAAGAGAGAAAGTAGCTCCACTTCAACAACGTAAGGAGCAAAACTTGACATGTTCATGCCTACGGAGGGTCCTTAGAAACCATGACGTTCTCCCCGATGGAGAAAATTGTTAGCTATTCAGTTTGTTAATATTGTATGTTTACTGCTAGAGCTGAGGAAAGGCACTTGTGGGATTTTCGGCCTCATGTGCCCAGATGACATGCCTGGCTTTGAGTCCTGTGCACCTTGACTTGGGTGGGTGAGGGGTGCCATTTGCTGCTCCGCCTCAAGCAGCAAAATGCCTTGGGCCAGCCCGGGGCAGCAGTTTATACCTGCAATGTGAACATGTGCCAAGATTTCAGTTCTTTCTCTCTTTCCGGGTAGGGATGCAGTCACCAAGCTCATCTGACCTGCATTTCATCGAGCGGCACAGGGAGCAGCTGATCCAGCGGACTGCTTCGGTGGAGCCGGTGCTAGATCGTTTGTACGGTATTGTCCTAAATGAAGAGCAATACCAAAAAATCTCCTCAAAGGAAACTAACCAAGAGAAAATGCGGGAGCTCTACAGGCTCATGCCAGGCTGGAACCGCTTTTGCAAGGATAAGCTGTATGAGGCATTGAAGATGAAAAACCCATACCTCATTGAGGACCTTGAACAGAGATGAGGCAACAAAGAAGACAGAGAGGAATGCCATCCCAGCACATAGGAAATCCAGCTCCATATATCATGTGACTCCAACAGACAACGCCATATAATGTCTTCTCCCAAGCACTCACTTGGCTCCAAGTAGAAAGATATGGAAAGACAAGAGGGGCTTGCAACAAAATGTTGCAGTGGATCCTCACCGCCAGGAGTGCTCCTGTTCAGGCCTTTGGTAGGGGCAGGGAAGGCAGTTTCCAACTTACATCCGAACATTCCATTAGCAACTGCCCTGAACCATAAACTAAATTGATACTCATTCAGTCTAACTTCTGGACAACAGTCTTTTCAGGACTTTCCTGGGATTTTTTAAAAAATATCTTTTTCTTAAACTTATGTACTTTGTGTCCTTTTTGCATGGCTACCTGTGGAACCCTGGAGAGACTGAGACTCCCGGCCTGAGGTTCTGCACCTCTGGCCTAGGGGGTCCCCTTAGCATGTAGAAACCACTCCTTTATTTTGGAGTAGCCCCATTTCACTTCCAAACTGATAGGCCCTCAAGCACCTGATGGGGGAATGATTATTCCCCATGGGAAAGGCTCTTCGGCAGGCACGATGGCCTTTATGGAAGCAATCCAGAGAGGGCTATAGGAGCCGAATGATCTGGGTTCGAGATGGTGAGAGTAGCCACCTGTCCACTTTGATAAAGGACAGCCCTCTTTTCATGCTGAGCTTTAACTCAATATTTGGTAGATGGCAACAAGTGGGGATCTGTGGAAGAATTATAGTATAAAGAGCTCAAAGACATTCCACACTCTGTTGTAGGGTTGCTGGGTGGTTTGTTAAACCACCCCAGCACCCACCCTTGCCAGGTTTGGATGTCACGACAAGCCACACCTGGCGAGGGTCAATTGGCCAGCAAGTGACCAGCATGTGCAGGGTGGTTAATAAGCTACAGTGGCTTATACCGGTATGTTAATAAGCCACTGTAGCTTATTAACCATCCTGAGATCGTGCAAACCAGCCCAGTAAAAAGCAGAGTTTGGGGGCACCTTAAAGCGAAGAAATTTATCATGGCATAAGCTTTCATGGACTACAGTCCACTTCATCAGATACCTCTTACCTCCTGCGGCTTGAATAGGGACAAAGGTTCTTGTTTCATCACACTACATACCGGTATGTTAATCAGCTCACCAATACAAGGATGTCTGTGTTATCACAACAACATTTGGTGAATGGCCACTATAAATAAGGTAATTATCACTGCCTGTACTTTCTGCATTTCAGTTCCTTACAACCTCACTGTTTACAATCCCATCACCACCTGTATGGATATATACTTGTAACTCAGGGTAACACTTCATGCTTCCAACAAAGTGGGCTGTAGTTCACAAAAGCGTGTGTCATTTTAAATGTCTTTAGCTTGCCACAATATTCTTTGTTTTTTTTCTGCAACAGACTAACATGGCTACCCCTCTGAAAATAGTCAAAAGTTGTGCACTCCTCCCACTCAACATTACTAAAAAGTAATGTTAATTGCTCTGGCCAATGGAAAAACAAGACTGTGGTCTGACTGACAGGTAAACAAGTTATGAAGTGCCCTTCTAAGTTAATTGATAAATTGTCATCCTTTAATACAAATCAGGTATACTACCCAGCTGCAATCCTATTACTGATTACCTGAGTGTAAGCCCTATTTAAATCAATGAGGCTTACTTCTGAGTAGATATGTATAGGATTAAGGCACTTCTGTCCAATTTGAGTATTTGTAACTTTGCTGCCTGGAGATCAACCCTGATGCTGACTCCATTTTGAATTTCATTCACTGTTCACACTAGGCAGAACATTGAGAAGAATAAGAGTGCTGTACTAAGGGTAAAATTAGATTTTCTTCATGATGCATTCAGCACATTGGATGATCAAAGGCTGTTTGACAGCAAAACATGCTATGCAGGACACTGGTATGACCTTTGCCCCTACTCTTTGTTGTGGGGTTCCCATATTTGGCTTCCCACTTCATCCAACAGTTCTTCTTGTCAATATTCTACAGAATTTACCCTGTATATTTTTATATATTTTTATATAACTGGGAGCCAAATCATCTTTCAGCCACATAGTACTTTGTTATGTTTTTAAAAAGATTTGGAAAAAGAATGTCTGTGGAGTAAAAGTTGTATGTGCCTTCTGGATGATTTTTAGTAAATGCAAGTTAAGTGTCTAATATCTAGGCTCACCGTGTTCTCATTGGGCGAGAAGGTAGCATGGATGGAGTGATTTGGCAAATTAAGAATTGCCTTGGGAACCAGTCTGGCACAATCTTGGGAATTTCCACAGCTTCTTCAATTTGCAGGTAGACCCAAAGTCACAGACTTTTTTGATTACCTCAAGTCTGCTATTGATTGGATCCAGCAAAAAAGGACAATCCTATGCATGTTTACTCAAACATGAGTCCCATTGTGTTCAATGGGGTTTCTTCCCTAGTAAATGTGTTTTGGCTGCAATCCTATATGCACATATGAGTATTAAGTCCCATTGAACTTACTTTTGAGTAGACATGCTTAAGATTGAACTGTACATTAATTGTACTTAGGTCGTGATGACTAACAAGACCCATTGATTTCAAAACCCATCTGAGAAAAGGCTACAATGTTTGGGAGGGTGTTACCTTAGAAAGGGGGGACATTATAGAAGTGAATAAAATTATCTATGGTGTGGAGAAAGTGGCTAGAGAGAAGTTTTTCTCCTTCTCATGCGGTGTTAGAACCCAAGGTCATCCAATGAAGATGAATGGTGGGAGATTTAGGGCAGACAAAAAGAAGTACTTCTTCATATGGTACATAGTTAAACTGTGGAATTTGCTACCACAGGATGTGGTGATGGTCACCAACTTGGGCAGCTTTAAAGGGGGATTAGACACATTAATGGAGGATACAACTATCAAATACTCAATGGTGGCTGGTGAGCTTTGGAGTTGGTGGGGCCAATTTCTTTTGCTTCTGCATAGCATACATCGCTACAACCAGGGCTTTTTTTCTGGTGGAACTCACCGGAACTGAATTCCAGCACCTTTTCTTCTATTAATTGCATTACAATTTAATCGCCATCTACTCCCGAGGAAATGTAATCCAAGAGTTCCGGTACCTTTTTCTCCAGAAAAAAAGCACTGGCTACAACAGTTGCAGTTGCGCACATGTACAACACGCATGTACTGTTTTTTGCGTGCATGCACACTTTTGGATAAACTAGGGCTTCTCAAACTTTCTACCTCCAGGGCCCTCTTGCGAGAGCTGAAAATGACTTGAGGCCCACCAGTCACAAAATGATATTGTAGGGCCAAAGCCAGTCACAAAATGGTAACAGATAAGAGGTGGAATTTGGCATAATCAGCCGGCAATGACCGATACCATTTTATACTGATATCTATTCCCTCCTTGACAATTGCTAAATTCTTTGCCACAGCTATTTCCTTGTAGTAGGGAGTTCCATAATTCAACTTTCCTGAAATTAAGTACAGACATTGGTTCTGGAGGTATTATTACACAGCCTTTGCATTTCAGGAAGAATTTGCAGAGCCAGATGCTCTAAGTCTGGGTGTGCCCATGAACACTTCTCTTGGCACCCAACAGGCTACCTGCCTCTCCTGGTTTTAAGATATTTTTTTTAATTAATTGGGAGATTGCCATTCTGCAAAGCAAAGTGCTGCCCTTTATTTGGTTTGAAAATCTTTATTTTGGATAAAAAGAGTGGGTTTTTTTTTTAATTTTGGAGCGCAGACCCATCATAACTGCCTCATACTTAGGTTCTTGGGGTAGCTACTTTTCCATTAGTCTCACCAGTTTGCCTTCTGGGAAATGAGTGTTTTGTCACTGGCCACACCCACAATTGCAGCCATTTTATGAATGAACAAGCCCCTCCATGGCAGCCATTTTGTGAGAGAGCCCTTGACACTGTCAAGATTCTGAATGTGCCCACAAACCCAAAAAGGTGAGGGACCACTGCTCTAAGTAGAGAAAACTGTTTATGTTATATTGTTTTTCTCCTACCCACACCCCACATGCCTCTCAGAGTCTTCTTACCCATCACCTTATCATTTCTTCTCCCCTTCTCCTTTCATACTTGTACCCTAAACCCAACTGCCAGTTTCTTTCATCCCTCCCTCCTGCTGCTTTTACATTAACTTCTTCCTATAAGCTTCCTTCTCTTATGCCCTTCCTCTTTATTCCCAGTTGGAAAAAAAAGATACTGTTATTATTTTAAAAAATATTAGCCTTGCTCTCTAACCAATCCCGCTGCCACAGTTGCCTATGCAGTGTGCCTGGTGCGGCCATGGCATGGGGCAGTCAAGCGAAGAGGCACTGGGCAGTCTGCAGCACTGAGACCCACCTGAAGGTCAGCTGACCCACTAGTGGGTCCCGACCCACACTTTGAGAAACACTGGGATAAACACTGTATGCCAACAAAAGCCCTTCACTGGCACGTCTTCCTGTAATGTATTTTTCAAAAGCATTAATCTGCCACTCCTCTAGCAAATGACCAGTGCTTTTTTTCTGGAGAAAAGGGTACCGGAACTCTTGGATTACATTTCCTCGGGAGTAGATGGCGATTAAATTGTAATGTAATTAATAGAAGAAAAGGTGCTGGAACTCAGTTCCGGTGAGTTCCACCAGAAAAAAAGCCCTGCAAATGACACAATTCTTGCCTCATTATCTCACTAGGCTTATCCCTTGTTTATTTACATTTTTGGAAATAAAGTTAGGCACCCCAAGGACAGGCTATAACATACCTTTGGGACTGTCAAATCCCAAAGAAGATGAAGAAAGGATGTCCGCTTACATAAAAGATTCAAAGCTACAATGTCTGCATGAACTTAGTATGTCGCCAGTCTGATACCTCTTTACTCCATTTCCCTAAGTAACCTACATTAAACTACTTTTATCATGAATGAAATTATAGCAGTGAAGTAATATTAAACACTTCAGATCACTACATAACCACGTGGCTAGATTCCTGGGTAACTTTAGGCCACTCACAATCTCACAGCTTTAACCACAAGGTTTTTGTGAGGATAAAAGGGGGCTGAGGGAATGACATGTCTGCCACTTAGAGCTCCTTGGAGGGAAGGCACACAAATTTGAACATACCGTAATTCCTTGTAGGGAAGGAAGGGACAACAGGGTACATATTTGACCATAAAAGCCTCCTAGGCCAGACTAACCTTTTCAAACCAACTGGGCCTGTTAGAGAAACCAGGCCTATTGCAAAGGGAGCAGGAAGCTGCTGTTTAGAGTAGTGCCTTTTCTTCCTAATATGGCCATTGGTTCCTATATGGCTCTGCCCTAATAGAGAAAAGTTAACCAATTGTTGGGAAGCGGTATGCAAAGGGCCGGCCCTACTCAAGACTCATTGGATTTGTGTGATTGGCTGAAAATCGCCTTAGAACTGCTGTGGCAGCCCCAGCTTTGATAATTCCCTGAGAAAAGCGGCCCAGCAGTGAAACTAGTAATTCCGCCCTGCCTGTACTGAGAAGACTGGAGTCAGGGAACTTCCTCATGGGAGCCCCGAGGCTGCAGGCCCTTCCTCACAGGATCAGAAAAGCCGGAATGAAAAGCCAGCTTGGAACCAGAGACTCAGACATGAGAAAGAAGCAATGGGACAACCAAAACAAAACCAGCTTTAATTAGTCAGTGACTTAGCCTAGGTCACACAGAACTATTTCACTGATTAATTTAATGCAATTAAATCTTTAAAAGCATTTTTCTTTTTCTGTTTTGGGGGTGGGGCAGGGCAGGGGGGAGAGAATCCCATTTGGCCCTATGGAGGAGCCTCCATTGCAATTACGACTAGTCACTAATCGGCATGGCTATATGCTACGTACCTCCAGGATCAATACCAGTTGCTAGGGAACAATGATGATAGAGGACTATTGTCCTCATGTCCTGCTTATGGGCTTCCCAAGGGCATCTTGTTGGCCACTGTAGGAAACAAGATGCTCGACTAGATAGGCCTTTGGTCTGATCCAGCATGGCTTTTCTTACATTCAACCCTAAACACTCTTAACTAGGGAGTAAGCCCCATTGAACACAATGAGTCTTAATTCTGAGTAAACATACAAAGGATTGCACTGTTAGTCTGGATCCTTCAACTCTTCCTCATCTTCTCAGAGGCATGTTTACCACCTATTAGCCTTCAGGATTCAGAAAACACTCCCAGACAGTGGAAATTGTATAGGAAATATGAGCACTGCTGCTGAAAACAATGGGGTTCTGGCTCTAGAGAAGCCACAACTATATGGACACAAGTAACAATCTCTGGAGCTTCTTTTAATCTGGCACTGTTCTGGGGCAGTTGCAAAAACTACTTGTGATATGGTATGTGTGAACTCATGTATGTGCACATACACACACACACACACACACACTGTGCTCCAGAGGGAAAGGAAGCCCCAACTTTCTGCTCATGTTCAGTTCCAGATGCCTGGATAAATGTGCTGCCTTGACTGCAGCCCTGGAGTCAAGAGAAGAAGAAAATTACCCAAATTATTTCAAAATCCTGAGATTGTCTTGGACAGTTTTTCTTGAGATTTTGGTGACTCTGGTTAATGATTTATTTATTTACTTTTACAAAATATGTATAAGCTGCCTTTTATGGTAAAGCCTGTGAAGGCAAGGTACAAAATTTTAAATAATAAAATACAATAAAATGACAATAAAAACATGGTAAGAATAAAACCTCACATTTAACAGTAAAATCCAGATATCGCCATATACACTCCACCACCCAATAAAGTCTTAACTCAGTCATAGACAAGGTAAGTAGGTACGTCTTTAGGTCCCACTTGAAGGCCTGTAATGATGGGGCTTGTGGGACATCTATTGGCAGAGTTCCACAAACATGAGGCCACCACCGCAAAGGCCCTATCCCTTCTGCCCACTGGCCTAATTGCTCTTACAGGTGGGCACACAAGCAGGGTCTCAGATGCTGATCTGAGTGTGGGCAGGTTAGTGAAGGCAGTCCTTCTAGTCGGCTTGCCTGTGGTTATCACTGGAACAATTTGCCCAAGGCCATGAATAAATGCATTCCTAGCAAGCAGAGGCAACCTTCAAGCCAGCTCTTCTACATTCAGTCCCAATTATCCACCTGCTGGAACACCCAGACTCTTTCTCTGGGGAGGACAAAGGAATTCCACCTGAACTGGAGAGGCAGAAACTTTTCCAGTTACCCACCCAGGACATGCAACAATTTCCTGTTATCCATGAGCATGACTCATGTGGCCCATCCTATGCAGCAGTGTTCTCCAACCTTGGGTCCCCAGATGTTTTTGGCCTACAACTCCCAGCATACCCCAGCCAGCTACCCAAGGTTGGAGAACACTGCTATACAGTTTCGATCCCCCTGGAGAACATGACTGATGTAATACATTTAGGGGGTGCTGTTGGCATCAGTGGTGTGAAGAAAAGAGCCTTTGGGTGGGTTCTCACACACACACACACACACACACACACACACACCTCATGTGTGAACCGGCTGGGGTGGGGTGTGCACAGTTAGCGTGTGGAGAAAGGGGCCCTTGGGGGTTCCTGCATGCATGCATGCGCGCGCGCGCGCGCGCGCACACACACACACACGCCTCCTCATGTGTAAGCCAAGTGGGGCCAGTTGAGGGGGCTGGGAGGAAACGAAAGCCTCGGATGGAATGAAGATGCCTGGAGAAGCTGGCCTAGGGCTTTCATATGTAAATAGTTCAAGCCATGAGTCATGAGTTCCCTTCCCCCTGCCTAGCCAGGTGAGGTACATGGTGATTGGCTAAGAGGCAGCAGAGGAGGGGAGGGGGGGGAAGGTATATTTCCCAAAGCGTGGTTTTTGGTCTTTGTCTTTGTTCTACCCGGCTGTGGTAATGGCGGTAAGCCAGGGACCCCAGTTAGCCCCTGGTGAAATTAGCTGGATTGAGGGCTCTAGTAAAGGCAAGCCTTGTGGGAGTTTTACCCATCTCAGACCTTCGGGTAGGTGTGGTAATCTCCCTCGGGCAGCGAGGCTGTGCTGGATTTAACCCTTGAAGAGAACACCCTCAGGTAACAGGTGTGTGCCTGAGAGATATTAAGGAATCAGGTTTTATTGTTTTGCAGCTTTACTGTGTACTAACGTGTCTCTCTCTTTATTTTGTGTGCTTCTCTCATTTCCCTAATCTTGTTGTAAAATGCTACCAGAATAAACCTTGTCCTGGTTTTACCCCACATGGTGCTTGTGGATTGCTCTGTGGCTTCAGTAACTAAATCCAGGTTACAGAATTAAAGGCGAGTCCCTCAACAGAGATCCAAGTAGGATTGCAGACAGCTGAGGCTGGCAATCTGGTACCTTGAGATCTCTGGGGGTCTTGGTTCCTTTGGAGTAGGAAAGGGTGGGGGTGTGGTGGGCCAGCCAGCCCCCCCTTCCTCCACAAGTGGAATGTAGAGTTTTAGGCACCCAGGCAGCTATCCTAATTTTAGATTTCCTCACGGGCCAGAGCAGCAGCTCCTTTTCCAGATAAGGAAATGCCACAATAATTCTCCGGAGGCGGCTGCCTTTTTTCTGAAACGCGCGCCTTGCAACTTGGAACCGGCCTCTGTCCTGAAATTGCATGCCTCTGAGACTTCTTGCATTGCACCAAGGGATGGGAAGAGCTGAATGGCGGCTGCCCACGCAGGGAAAACCGGAAGCCAGGATGGGATTTCCGGGAGACGCCCTTCATGGGGGCACATCGTCTCCTGCGCCTGCAGTCTCGTGTTGCTAAGGGGTTTGGTGAGCTGTTGGGAGTCCCCATCTGTCTGTGAGAAGGCCTTCCGTTACAAGCCCCAGTTTACCCATCACCACAAACAGATGCACCCAGAAGAGGAGGAGGAACCAGTTACTACTCTCACTTTGGGGCCCTGGGCAGAGATACCCCCTCTCATACAAGTGTCTGAGAAAGCATAGAATAGGGATACCTAATGATTTCTTTGTGATTGTAACCCTTCTCAGTATAGGCTCCATTATATCTACAGTAAATCTTGTTCATTATAAGTCACAAAAATAAAGCTTTTCACCCAGTTTGTTCATCAATCCATTTGTCTAATCTTTTTTGTGCAGTTGAAAGAGGGGGACATCCAGAACATGGGGATAATCAGATAAGCGGGAAAACTCTTTATATTAGGTTACATTAGGCGATACAGTTACTTTAAGAAATGAATTGTGCTGAGACAGTTGAAACAGGGATGGGTTCCTACCTTGCTGGTTTTAACCAGTTTAATTGAAACATTTCACTTTCTTGCTCATTTTTTTGTTTTTTTTAAAAATATATCCTGGCCCTTAAGTGTTAGTTGGGGCTGTTGCCAGGCTGTTCGCTAATCATCCGTACCAGTTTTTGAGTGCACAGACATGATGTTGGTTGCGGCACTGAAAAAAGCACGTCACAGTGTGCAGCACTGTTGCACTGTGGGGCCTGCTGGGAGTTGTAGGGCTTTTTTCTGTCTAAACATGCATAGGCTTGCCCCCCCAAGTGAATCAACAAGGCCAAACGAACCACAGCTTTCTCTAACCTGGCAACACCAAGGAGTCAGTAGTATTGGTGGCAGGAGCACAGAAGGTGCTTTATTCTCTATTATTCTCTATGATCAGCATGGAAAAAAACATAGTTTAAGCTTAGGACTCAGAGCCCTTATTTCCTCTTGGCCCTTCCTTGTTTTGTGTGTTTCTTTTGGTTTCCTAGCAACCATCTCCAGAATTCCTCTTCCTCCCTTCCCCTCTCCTCTCTCTCTGATTCCCCTGCATCATGTGAACTAGGGTGAGGATGTGACATCATCACTGGGCTCCCTCTACTACTCTGCAGGCATTACCCATTTACAAGCCACAGGATTGTTATAACTGTCCAGTGTTTTGCAACGGATCTGTGGGGATACTGCAAAAGCTTCCTCGGATTTTCTAGGATACAACTTCACTCCCCAAGATGGAAAGTCAGCGCTTACGAAGTGCAGAGGAAGGGACGAAATCCAGGGACAAAGGTAAGAATGCCGAGCAAATCTTTGTTAGGGAGCAACATGAAAAGAAAAGAAAAAAAGAAACGAAATAACAGCCAGAGGTTTGTCCAGCTCACATTAGATTGCAGATTAATAATTCCAAAAATAAAATACCAGGGTCGTAATAGCCATGTTCCATCCCACAGGACAAAAAACATGGAGCACGGTGATGCATTTTATTTCAGCCAAGTAGCGTAAAAATTCTGGAAGTGCAAACCTGAATTACACAGCATTCTTCTTCATGTACAGTATAGGTGTTCAAAGCAAAATGTATATGCATGTATATGCATGTGTATGCACATGTCAAGACAGACAGATTTTAGCGGATATGTTACATGTCCAGGTTGATAGAGATGTATGGGATCAAAAAAAAATTCAACATTTTTTGTGTGAGCAGTTGTATTAAGTTAGTAAGCTTTCAAGTTGGACAGGACCCTTCTTAAGACAGGAAATTGTTCTGTGCAGCTTGAAAGCTTGATGCATTATCACAATAGCATGTGCAATAAAACATACAATTAGAATAATTTTCAATCCTATGTGTCTGTTTATGAGACCAACAAAGCAGCTACCCTGTAACTTAAAAGAAGGGATTCTCTGGAGCTGCAGAATGGGAATATTCTAGTATTTTTCTGTAGATACTACAGATATGGTTGCAGGGTGACCTTGGTTATATTCTTTGGAGCTGAGGAATTCTGGAACAATAAAAGGCAAACATTATAAAGGGATATTTTAAAAATAAGAAAGTTTGGCAACCACCTTGCCCTCTGTCCTTTCAGTTCGCATGCCCAGTGATGGAGTCTAAGTCCCCAGTGCCAAAGACCACCATTCTGGAGGCACAATTTACTAATTAGAGAAGACAAGTGGGGACCTGTAATAAGATGTTGCAGCACATCCCAAGCTCCTCACTAGAGTGCTCCTGTTTAAGACTCCTTTCTGCCTGATACAGTAGACTTGTAGCACCCTTAGGGACTTGCGGAGAGCATCTCTTTTCTCTCCCATCCTCTTGAAACCTTCCCCTGCTTTGCTATATAGTGCTAAAAGGTTCATGATTGGGATTGACTGTCAGGCCTGAGCGCATTATTGCTATATTTTGTATGTGTTTGGTACAGGGAGTAAGACATGGGGAGGAGAGTTTTTTAACCTTACGCACACATCTCTCATACTGAATACTTACGTCCTGTGGGCCGGTTCCCACCCTCTGCCTCCATTCCCCTTTCAGCTGACACCTTCAACATCCCAAGGCTCAACTGCCCTCAACCACAGCCTTAATTGTTAGATTTTTAGAACTATTTTTTTTCTAGTTTAGACTATTTATATGCTGCCTTTCCACAATGGATGGTGCCCAAAGCAGCTCACAGTAAACCTTAATTACCAAAAGACATCAGCACTTTGGAAATAAAATTGTGACAAAACTTATCAACAAATTCAACTAAGACAAAATCAACAATTCAGTAAATGAGCATAAATTCAATATTACAACAAAATACAGTAATCTAGACTTAATACATAACAAGGCAAAATCAAAATTAACAGGCTAAAACAAAAATCCTATCCCAACCTTCACTGCCAGTGCTAGTCTTGCAACACTCCAAAGGGTCATCCAGAAAACTGGCTTAAACATGGTTCAGATGTCATGGGAATGGGGTCTTCTCACCGGCTAGATCAGGGGTACACAACCTGCATGTGGCTCTCCGCTGCTCTCTGTATAGCCTACCAGCCTGCAGATGCCCCACCCACTCTTCCCTACAGCTCAGCTGATCAGTGGAGTTTGGGGGAAAGACCTGTGTACCATGCTGCTGTTAGCAGCACCAGAACAGCAATCCCAACTGGGCTCATTGGAAGGAGGGAGGCTTTAGCCTCCCCCAGCAACCCCGAAGCTGCCAGGATTGCTGCTTTCTTTCTACTAATGGCAGCAGGAAAGCAATCCTGGTTAGGGTTGCTGGAGTAGCGACCCCAAAGCAGTCCATCCCATGTGTGCGCACGGGTATGTGTGCGTGCGGCCTGTGGCCTCCGCAACCAATGCCAGATGCAGCTCTCAGGGGTGAAAATGTTGTGAATCCTGATCTAGACACTCCACCTGCTGATCTGAGATTGTTTTCCTCACGGATAATATGGCTTGACAACAAACAACATCACTCCACTGTAGTCAAAGGGGGTATCACAGTTAATATCCTTAACCACCAGAGTAGCCCTTTCCCTCTACAGCAGGGGTGCACAACCTTTTCAGCCCCATGCTGTCTGCTGGGGTGGGGGGCTGTACATTTGCATATGCACATACATCTCTCTCTCTCTCTCTCTCTCTCTCTCTCTCTCACACACACACACACACACACCATTCAGCTGCACACCACTCACACACAGGCAGACCACTCGCCCTCACCCCAGCAGCAACAGATCTTGGTTCTGCAGCAACAGCGTATTAGAATCATAGAATCATAGAAAAGTAGAGTTGGAAGGGGCTTACAAGGCCATCGAGTCCAACCCCCTGCTCAATGCAGGAATCTAGGTCAAAGCATCTCTGACAGATGTCTGTCCAGCTGCACCTTGAATGCCTCCAGAGTGGGAGAGCCCACAACCTCCCTAGGTAGTTGATTCCATTGTCTTATTGCTCTGACAGTCAGGAAATTTTTCCTGATGTTTAGGTGGAATCTAGGTTCCTGTAACTTGAGCCCATTATTCCGTGTCCTGCAAACTGGGATGATCGAGAAGAGATCCTCGAGAAGAGATATATTCCATATATCACAGCATCAAGGTGGTGAAGCTCCCTCCCCAGCCACTCCAACCCAGTCACCAAAAAGAGAGATGGAAAAACCACTCTAGGAACAGGCTTTATGGTTCCTGCCATAGAAGCCTCATTCCTAGAGCATCCTAGGAACCTGGCAGGAATCTTCAAGCATCGCTTCCTACAATGTTCCTAGTAAATGCTAGGAAAGGGGCTTCTATGGCAGGAACCATAGAACCTGATTCCAGAGCGTTTTCTCTCCCTCCCCCACTTCTTTTTCTTTGGACAGCAGATGATGCTCTGGGCCCCCCAGACAAAGCTTGGGTGGAGGCACATTTTTTTTTGCACCCCTGCTCTACAGACTACATTTCTATTTTCTTTCAGCAGGTGCTGGGACTAAAAGTCAGACTGAGACAAAAAATATCAAGAAGGAAGCACTAGAAGGAACGGCAGAGATACAGGAGTTGGAGACTTCTCTGAGCTCCAAGCAGAGAGTAGCAGCGCTGGGGAGCAATGCAGGGATACAACTGAGGGACCGAGATGGTGGGGACAAAAAGGAAGCTGGGCCGCATCACCCAAACAGCTCCCAGAGTCCTGATGGCTGCAAGAGTGAGGTCAAGGTGGAAGAACAAAGGTGGAGGAGCCAGGTGAGAAGGAGTCGGGCAAAGGAGGCTTCCCATGACCCTCCAGGTTTTATCAACCTCTTGGGTATCCTGGAACCTCCTCCTCCTCTTCCACCTCCTGCCCCCCGCAGGCCTGTGGATAAGCCTTACCACTGCACCGAGTGTGGGAAGAGCTTCTCGCAGAGCTCCGTGCTCATTGAACACCAGAGAATCCACACCGGGGAGAGGCCCTTTGTGTGCAACGTGTGCGGGAAACGCTTCTCCCAAAGCTCCACCCTGATGGGGCACCAGAGAATCCACACAGGCGAGAACCTTTTGCCTGCCCTGAGTGCGGACGGGGGTTCAGCCGGAGCTCTGCTCTGACAGAACATCAGCGCACCCACACCGGGGAGACACCCTTCCCATGCCGGGAGTGCGGGAAGGCCTTCAGCCGCACCTCCAACCTCGTAAAGCACCTGCGCACCCACTCAGGCGAGAAGCCGTACACCTGCACCCTCTGTGGGAAGCGCTTCTCCCTTAGCTCCAACCTCCTCAAGCACGAGCGCACCCACTCGGGGAGAAGCCCTTCCCCTGCCCCCTCTGCGGCAAATGCTTCAAGAAAAAAACCCACCTGGTGTCGCACAATCGTGTGCACACTGGGGAGCGGCCCTACCGCTGTGAGGAGTGTGGCAAATGCTTCTCTCAGAGCTCATCCCTGATCGAGCACCAGAGAATCCACACTGGGGAAAAGCCCTACAAATGTCCCCAGTGTGGCCGGGGCTTCTATGTCAACTCCAAACTGGTCAAACATCAGAGAATTCACACAGGTGAGAAACCCTATGCCTGCTCTGCCTGTGGAAAAACCTTCCGATACAAGCAGCAATTCCCCCGTCACGTGGCCCACGTGCACCCTGGGGAGGACCAGGTTTCTGTGCTTACCTTGGGTACCAGTGTTAATATGCTCCTGTCATAGAGCCTAGAACAGCCCCTGGCCTTTGGGCTTCAGGTCCCCTAGAAGTTGATTCCACTGAAAGGCATACATGCTGCCAAATTTGGTAGGTCCACATACAACCCAGTCATTGCTAGGACTTCTCAAAGAGACTTCTATTAGCATAATTACAGTCAAAATGGAGTGGCCTGGCTGCGATGCTAGTTCATCCTCACGTAGAGGAGCTACTTCCCAACATTATGAGGATCCTTTTATTAGCATATGTAGTGTGTCACTGGGAAAGAGGCTGAACAAACTGCAGCCCCTGTGCTTCAGAGGGTTCCCATACTAGTGTATTTACAGTAGCACCAAGGGAGCCACCAACTTGAGATCTTGTTTCAGAGGGAAAATATTGACCATTACAAGGATTCTATTATTGCATTTACAGTATCTTATGAAGTGTTTGAAACCCAAAATTGTTCACTAGATACTGTGACTTTCCCTTCCTTTAGGGTGTTTATGGTATCACTCTGCAGCCCACCACTACAGTTTACCTCTCCATCATGTTTTGAGGAAGGGCAAAAGGATTTTGTGAAGACCTTGGGTTTTTTTTAGTTTGCGGCATTGCTGGAGAAGGCATTGCCCTTTTTTTATTTGAAGGAATGGCAAAATGATATTGTGAGTTTCTTTTATTAGAATATTTACAGTATTGTCTAGAATACAGCCAATTAATATTTTGGGGGAGTTTCTTATTGCCAGTACTGCAGAATTTATTCAGGTAATTCATTTATGGTATCAGCTGGAGAACTGCAAATCTACAGCAACTTAAAAGTCCACCTAGTATGGTGATGGCCCCCTCTTTTTGTTATCAAGGTAATCCCTAGTCAGACATGAGGTCTTGTAGACATCCATCTTATTTGAGAGCAAAGGTATTCTGACTATGGTTGGGACTTTTAGAATCGTGATAGCTTCCATACCCTGCCTAGGAGTCCATCTTAGTAAGTAGACCATTCTTCTAGAAGCTTCTAGTGGCTCACTGGCTGTCTAGAACTCTATAGTATTTCTTACTAGGTCTACTGACAACTTGTGCCCGATCCATTCCAAGTTTCAGGTTCTAGACACTCTTGAATGTTCAGTACAACGAGAACAGTGATGTGCAGCAGGCACAACCCTAAGGTTGATGTCTTTTCTTTGATGCTTCTTTGAGAGACTTTTCACAGTTTATCCAACTGGCAGGATAGTAGCCTCCTGGCAGACATGTATGTAGACTGACAGGGCTGCCCTTGAGCTAAATGTAAGGGAAATTGGGTGCAATCTAGCCATGGTCAAATGTGTTACGTCCCTGCTCATTTCAACAGGAAAGGGTTAAATCAGTGATGGGAAACTTATGACCTGGCAGCTTCTTCCCCTGGCCCCTTTGCCACAAAGGGGAAAGCTCTTATCACTAATCATCTGATCTACGGTAAGTGCTTTCCCTTGCTTTGCACTGAAAATGGCTTCCTTTCTAGGTGCTTAGTAGGAGAAAGTGGTTATCTCTGATCAGCTGCTGATAGATCAGAGCTTTTCCCTGTGGGGCCAGGGGAGGAAGCCTTGTCCTGCTTACTTCTGAGTAGACATTATGTTCACACTTCCTTCTGAGTAGAAATGCTACTTGAAAGTGCTACTGAGTGATTCAGTCTTGCTTCCTTCTGAGGCTTGTCCTTACTTCTGAGTGGATGTGTGGAGGCTTGGTGTTTGAGATGCTGTTTGAAAGTGCTGGTGAGTGATTCTTTCTTGCTTACTTTTGAGTAGATATGCAGAGGCTTGTCCTACTTACTTGAGTAGACATGCTTCTCACACTTACTTCTGAGTAGACATGCTTCCTACTATAAATTGGAACCCATGGAAATGGCAGGAGGGATTTTTCAGCGTTGTCCACTTTTGCCTATGGCCAGGAATGTGGCCCCCTGAGAGCTTTTCCAAATGACATCCAGTCCTCTGACCAAAAGGTTCCCCACCACTGTGTTAAATAGTTTCTCCCACTAAATGATTAGCTTGGCCGGATTGTGCCCTTGCTTAATAAGACTTGAGAACTCTTCCTCTTACTGTTTCCTCTACCTTTCCAAAAACACTACCATGAGCAAGAAGCTACATCTGCCACCTTCATTAATTGCATTAGCCTCAGTGTTGGGGAATATTGCCTTTTCCAGCAGTGAATTTCCTTGGAATCTGCTTCATGAGTGGTCAGAATTCATTATAACTATTAGGCATTAAAATGAAAGCTGCTGTACAGTTGAATGAATAACAGGTGTGCCAGCCCTAATCCCATTTTTACCTGGAGGTCATTATTCCACTAGAAATAGGCAGGCCAGATTCAGGCAGACAGTTGTGGTGAAGCCACCACAGGGTGGTCCATTAATGTTCTGAAATGTCTCAGACAAGTGGTGAGATTAAGGCCCATTCTGAAGGAACACTCAGAAAGAAGTGTGAACTGCAGGGTTGGCACACGCTCACTCTGGCTGAAGTGGAAGAACCAATAGCACAGGGGTGTAGAACCTCAGGCTCAGGGGCCAAATCCGATCCTCCAGGATTCCCTAGATTCCTCTGGCCCCACACCGTTTCCCCCAACCA
>JAHFWL010000283.1:0-45884 GCA_021292165.1 Shinisaurus crocodilurus | reverse complement strand
TATTACTAGATTATTTATATATAATATATATATATATATATATATATATATATTCAACGTTATAAATATTTACTCAGTATATTTAAGACTGTGCTGAATGTTCCCCCGTTTCAATATTTGCATTGGAATTAGCAATTTGATGCTGCCAATCAAATTACTGGAGACAAGGGGGAAATCACAATATCAAACATTCACATTGTTTTGATGCCCTTTGTTCTCCAGGCAGCTGATTCTTCTTGGTGCCATTTTTCCTTTTTTCTGCATATTGCAAAATGGGGAAGTGGGGAAACGAAAAGGGAAAAAAAATACACAAAGAACTGTTTGCAAGTACAGTCATGCCTTGGATTGAGAGCATAATTCGTTCCGGAAACGTGCTTGTAATCCAAAACACTCTTATATCAAAACGAAATCCCTCAAAAAAAATTTGTACAGAGATTTTTAATTTAAGCCGTACTACAGTACTTGTATTGCAAGACGTCGCTTGTATATCAAGTAAAAAAAAATTAAATAAATATTTAAAAATTTGCTTGTCTTGCAAAACGCTCTCAAACCAAGTTACTTGCAATCCAAGGTATTACTGTAGTGTTAAAAGACTGTTGAAAATGAGAGGCGCCTTTCCACACTTATCAAAATGAATACCAAATGAGGCAAGTTGTTGTGGTTCCATCATAGTGTTTTGTCTTGTTAAATAGTTCATTGATTTTAAGTTATATAATATTATTTCATCTTTATTGAATGTCAGCCTCTGGCTAAATTTAAAGTCATACAGCTATCTAATTTTGTACAGGCATAAAAATGAAAAATACGGTACTGAAAAGTTACCATGACATTATTCAGTTAATTAAAAATAAATCCTACCATTCTGAACCTGCGGAGTATTTTTTAAAATGTTGGTTATGTTAACAATGATTCTCATATGATTCTTTTAGGATAATGTTTTAGCATATATATCCATATTTTAATTGTCATTTTGGGTTTGTTTGTTTGTTTGTTGTTTATGCTGGTAGTGGTTTATTTATTTATTATTTGCATTTATTTATTGCCCATCTGGCCAGCAAACTGGCCACCCTGGGCGATGTACAGAAGATAAAACAGAATAAAATACATTAAAACATTTTTCTCCATTAAAATACATTAAAACAGTATAAAATTTTAAAATCTTAGCCCACCCCATATTCCTGCCTGAATAACCAAGTTTTTAATGAGCGGCGGAAGCTCAGCAGAGAGGGGGCATGGCGGAGGTCACTTGGGAGAGAGTTCCATAGTACGGGGGCTGCCACAGAGAAGGCCCTCTTCCTCGTCCTGACCAGTCTAGCTGCTCTGGCTGAAGGGACAAGGAGAAGGCCGTCTGTGGCAGATCTTGTTGAGCGGCCCACTTGGTTTAATGCTGTTTTATTGTATTTATTATCCTAAGCTATTCAGAACACTTTTAGATAGAGGAAAGTAAAAACAAAAACAAAACAGTTTTATAAAAATACACATATACTGTTTTCTCATTTAAAATAATTTTTTTATGGAAAATATAGATAGTTGTGCATCCAAAAAAGTACTAAAACATATTTATCTATTTATTTATCAAGAAAGGAACATTGCTAGTGTTTGGGAAGGATGTTTACAGAGCTTGGTCCAGGATTATCTACTCGAGGCCAAATCCATAACCATTCCATGTGCCAACTGCAAGTGGGTGAAACAGAGATATCAGTTCTTTCCCCAACATGGATTCCTGCAATGCTTAAAGTGTTTAAGATTCCTCATAAAATATTCCCCATAAAAGCAAAGTACTATAAGTGCAAACAATAAGCAAAATAAGCAAAGAAATACAATGGACTGTTACATAACACTACATATTTGATTCATGCTCCAAAGGGGAAGGAACTAAAAAGGTCAGACACCATAATAGTGGGGTGCATTATACAGAACGAGTGCAATTATATCACAGCTGCTGCTATTAGAGCACTGGAGTTACACCTTGTAAGTGGTGAATCACCATCTTCATGCTGGAAGAGTGAAGCAAGACGGTCCGTCACATCACTTTGGAAGGCTAATAGGTTTGTTTTGCATCACTTGATACCTAACTACTTCAATTTCAATTACAGACAGCATCTCATTGCTGGAGCAATTAATAAGAATTGCTTACAACTGCTTATCAGCCTAACCGCAAAAATACATTGGTCATGTGAACTGGTACAACAAGATCACCAATTTGGATGGCTTTAAAAGGGGGATTGGACAATTCATGGAGGAGAAGGCTATCAATGGCTACTAGTCCTGATGGCTATATGCTACCTCCAGCATCAGTGACAGTATGCCTATGTACACCAGTTGCGGGGAACATGTGCGGGAGGGTGCTGTTGCAGTCATATCCTGCTTCTGGGTTTCTTGTGGGCAGCTGGTTGGTCGCTGTGTGAACAGAATACTGGACAAGATGGAGCCTTGGTCTGATCCAGCAGGGCTCTTCTTATGTTCTTATCATATGGATCATGTGGTCCCTACTGGAACTGATCCAAAATTATGGATCTACACTGAGATAATGTGAAGCCTGAGTCTTCGGGGAGAGTGTAAACCCATCCAGTGCAGTTTGAATCCCTATTCCCTGTGGCTCACGCTGGCTCAGCTTGTCTGAGTGTGGAAAGCTAAGCAGGGTCAGGCCTGGTTATTACGGTACTTGGATGGGAGACCCCTCCTCTAGTTTCCTGCATTGAGCAGGAGGTTGAACTCAATAGCCTTGTAGGCTCCTTCCAACTCTGTGATCTATGAAATCCATGAAATCCCTGATCTGCCTTTCAACTGACCAAAAGCACCTCTATCTTATCTGGATTAAGCTTCAATTTGTTTGCCCTCATCCAGTCCATTACTGACATCAGACACTGGATGTATATCACACACACACACACACACACACACACACACATTTCATAACAAACTATAATTTAATCTCCCACTGTCTAACTGATAGGATATCTGTTCTTTTCTAGTGCTGAGCAACTAGAATTCCAGCAGCAATTAACAGATTAACATTCATTACATTAATTCAACTGTATCCCACTCTTGCAAATACACCACTATCACAACCTCAGAGACTAATGTGATTATCAGTGCAACAGTTTCCGTTACCTTAGACAAAATGTCACTTCAAAAAACTTGAATTCATGGACATCTCAGGGAGATCAAGGCAGCATAAATGGTGTCCCCCCCCCCCTATTTTACCCTTGCAAGAATCTTGTGAGGCAGAAGTTACACACACACACACACACACACACACACAGGAAATTCTTACAGTGAATCTCAGTTTTCTGAGTCCCATGGAGGGCATTTTCCACCTCAGGATGGTGCCTTCTCCTGGAGCTTGTAGGCAGGGTCCACATCTAAATTTTTTCTCCCCAGAGGGAGGAGCAGTCCTATCTCCCAGACCAGACTAGAAAAAGCTAATGTTCCTCACTCCCATTAACCTTGCAGAAAAAAGACAAACTACCCCGATGGTACATGGCAGATTACTAACAGGTACTCAAAGTGATCAAAAGAAACAGAAGTTAAGCAGAACTCCCAAAGGATGACTACCACCCCACATGTACAGCAATGGCAGAAGCCTCTAAACTATCAATAATTTAACTATCAATAATTTAAATATTTTACATTTAACTATCCACATTCTGTTCTCTGCATGCCTGACAGGAAGTAAAGATGGACTGAATGCCCACCCCGTGGGACTCAGAAAACTGAAATTCAGTGTAAGATTTTCCTCTTTTTTCCTGAGTCACACGGAGGGCATTCTCCACCTCAGGATATTTCAGAGCTGTATAAACTACGGGTTTATACAGAATGGCACGGTATTGTACTACCGTGCTTCCAAGAATGCATGGTATTGTACTACCACCCTCTGGAGCAAATGCTGCCAAGGTAGCTCCTCCCCTAAGAGAATGGGCCATATTTCGCCCTGGAGGCGGTTTCCCCAAAGCCTTATACTGCACTCCCACGACACATTCCCTCAACCATCGGGAAATGGTGGACCTTATTCCCCATGGAGTTTCCCTGAAAGTTCATGAATAAGGCTTCCAACTTTCTAAAGTCTGAAGTTCTGTCCAAGTAAAATCCAAGTGCACAACACGCATCTAACCTATGCCAACTTTTCTCCTGAGGATGAACAGCATTTGGATAGAAGGAAGGTAAGGAAACCTCTTGGGCCCTATGGAACAGGGAGTTGACTTTAGGAATAAAGGAAGGGTCTGGCCTAAGAACCACCTTGTCTGAATGAAAGACACACAGTTGTGGACCTGATGAAAGAGCCCCCAACTCAGATACCCACCTGGTGGAGGTAATGGTCCCCAGAAAAAACACTCTTAACATGAGACATTTCAAGGAACACGTAGCCATCAACTCAGCGTAGCAAACAAAAGTGAAACCCAGATGTAGGCTGAGCTCTGAACAGCTCCAGCTGGACCCAACCACCGGTCTGGAAGACAAGATGGCTCCTACCCCTGGGGCAATAAAATTTAGATGTGGACCCTGCCTACAAGCTCCAGGAGGAGATGACATCCTGAGGTGGAGAATGCCCTCCGTGGAATGCAGGGAAAGGACTAGGCCAAGGTCACCCAGTGAGTGTTGAGGCTGAGGGAGGATTTGAACCTGGGTCTCCCCAGTCCTAGCCTGACATTCCAACAATGCCAGACATGGTATGAATGGCAGTTTTCCTGTGGAAGACTTAACTTACTCCAAGAGATTCCATTTTAGTTGTGTGTCCTTATATGGATAGCTCAGTGGCGTAGCGTGGGTTGTCAGCACCCGGGGCAAGGCAAGTAATTTGCGCCCCCTAACCCGTGGATTTTAGCACTCGAGTCTCTTCCACTAGATTAGTTAAAGAAACCCTTACCCCCTAAGCACATATATTGTTTGTTATGAAAATACTGATGTAATTAAAGTAAAATGCATCTAAATACAAGTTTATTTTCAAACACTTTATTGAGTGCGAACATGCATTACACATTCTCCACATTTTCAGCAGGTCTATGAATACAAATCTACAAATGTAGTAACCTAGCATGGGCCATGCTATTATATGTCGTCTCACAACCATCGTAAATGACAAAAAATATCAAGAACAAAAACTAAACATCAAAATGGAACCATACCCTGGAGATGATCCAAGACTGGGCTAGATGGAGCCAACTTCCTCAATCCTGTACCTCTAATTGTAATTCTTTAATAGAAGTGCAAAATATCAATCTGTATATAATATACAGATTAATTTAAATCCTCCACTTTCTGTAGGAGGAAGTTATCAGCAACACAGGTCAGGAATTTCTTGGAGGGGCCATGTTTGGCTGAAAGTGGAGGAAGGAACTAGAGGATCGGCTATCCTTGACCTGATTCTAACCAACAGAGACGAGTTAGTGGATAAAGTGGCAGTTTCGGGAACTCTGGGGGAAAGTGACCATGTTATACTAGAGTTCTTGATTCTAACAGAAGCAAAAGCTGAGTGTAGCCAAACACGTACCCTGGATTTTAGGAAAGCCAATTTTAACAAACTCAGAACAATGATTAGTAAGATCCCATGGCAAGTGACTCTCACGAGAAAGGGAGCCCAGGAGGGGTGGGAGTTTTTAAAGAAGGAAATTTTAAAGGCACAATTGCAAACAATTCCCACAAGGAAAAAAGGCAGAGGGCAACAGAAAAAGCCAATGTGGCTTCACAATAAACTCAAAGATGACCTGAAAACAAAAAAGGACACGTATAGGAAGTGGAAGGAAGGACAGGCTACAGGGGAAGAGTACAGGCAGGTAGCACAGAACTGCAGGAATAGTGTCAGGAAGGCTAAAGCTGAGAATGAGCTAAGGTTAGCGAGGAATGCTAAAAGCAACAAAAAAGCTTTCTTCAGATACATGCACAGTAAAAGACAGAAGAAAGAACTGGTGGTTCAACTACGCGATGAGGATGGCAAATTGATAACAGAAGACAAAGAAAAGGCAGAAGTGTTCAATTCCTACTTCGGCTCGGTCTTCTCCCAAAAGAGGGTCTATGACCCCCCTGGCAAACCTGAAGTGCAGACTGAAGGGGCAGAATTGCAGCTTGAGATTGATAGGCAAATGGTCAAGGAGCACCTGATTACTCTGAACGAGTTTAAATCTCCAGGGCCTGATGAGCTGCATCCTAGAGTAATAAAGGAACTGGCAGAAGAACTCTCAGAACCACTGTCTATTATCTTTCAGAAATCCTGGAGGACAGGTGAAGTGCCAGACGACTGGAGGAGGGCAAATGTTGTTCCCATCTTCAAAAAGGGCAAGAAGGAGGAACCTGGGAACTATAGGCCAGTCAGTCTGACATCAATCCCTGGGAAGATTTTTGAGCAGATTATAAAGAAGTCAGTCTGCAAGCACCTTGAAAACAATGCAGTGATTACTAGAAGCCAGCATGGATTTGTCAAGAACAAATCCTGTCAGACTAATCTGATCTCATTTTTTGATCGGGTAACCTCCCTTGTGGACTGTGGGAATGCTGTGGACATTATATATCTGGACTTCAGCAAAGCTTTCGACAAAGTGCCTCATGATATCCTGATTAGTAAGCTAGCTAAGAGTGGGCTAGATGGAACAACTATCAGGTGGATCCACAATTGGCTAAAGAATCGGACTCAAAGAGTGCTTATCAATGGTTCCTTCTCAAACTGGGGAGAGGTAACGAGCGGGGTACCACAGGGCTCGGTCCTGGGCCCGGTGCTCTTCAACATTTTTATTAATGACTTGGATGAGGAGGTACAGGGAATGCTTATCAAATTTGCAGATGACACAAAGTTGGGTGGAACAGCTAATACTCTGGAAGACAGAAACAAAATTCAAAGTGACCTCGATAGGCTGGAGCGCTGGGCCGAAAACAACAGAATGAAATTTAATAGGGATAAATGCCAAGTGCTGCACCTAGGGAGAGGAAACCAAATGCAGAGTTACAGAATGGGGGACACTTGGCTCAACAATACTACAAGTGAGAAGGATCTTGGAATTGTGGTAGATCACAAACTGAATATGAGCCAGCAATGCGATGTGGCTGCAAAGAAGGCAAATGCTATTTTGGGCTGTATTAATAGAAGTATAGCTTCCAAATCGCGGGAAGTGATAATTCCCCTTTACTCGGCACTGGTTAGGCCTCATCTTGAGTACTGCGTCCAGTTCTGGGCACCTCACTTTAAGAAGGACATAGACAAACTGGAGAGGGTTCAGAGGAGGGCAACAAGGATGATAAAGGGACTGGAAACAAGGCCCTATGAGGAGAGACTGAAAGAACTGGGCATGTTTAGCCTTCAGAAGAGGAGACTGAGGGGAGATATGATCGCACTCTTCCAGTATTTGAAGGGATGTCACACAGAGGAGGGCAAAGATCTCTTCTCGTTCATCCCAGTTTGCAGGACACGGAATAATGGGCTCAAGTTACAGGAACCTAGATTCCACCTAAACATCAGGAAAAATTTCCTGACTGTCAGAGCAATAAGACAATGGAATCAACTACCTAGGGAGGTGGTGGGCTCTCCCAGTCTGGAGGCATTCAAGGTGCAGCTGGACAGACATCTGTCAGAGATGCTTTGACCTGGATTCCTGCATTGAGGGCATGGGGGGTTGGACTCCGATGGCCTTGGTAGGCCCCTTCAACTCTACTTTTCTATGATCTATGATTCTGTGATTTCCTTCTCCTCCTCCTTCCTGGCTTTAAAAATGTACTCTCTTCTTTCTTTGCCCTCCTTTCCTTTCTCCCCCCCTTTTCTCCCCTCATCCTTCACCCCCCACCCTCCCCATTTCTCTCTCGCCCGTTGCTCTCGCCATCCGTTTCACTTTCCTTCTCCTTCCCCCATTTCTTTCCTCTCTTGCTGTTTACGCTTGTCCTCCTTTTCTTTCGCTTTTCTTTCTTCTTCTTCGTGCTTTCGTCCCCAGTCACTCTTTTCCTCATCTACGTCTGCCGCCTCATTGCTTCAGGATCCCTTCCACTTCCTTTCTCGTCTCCCCAACTTTCTTTAACCCCTTTCTCATTCCCCATCTTTCCTCTTTCCTTCCCTTCATTCTCTCTCTCCTTTTCCTTTTCCTCCCTTCCTCTTTCTTTTCCTTTCTTTCTCTCTCCCCCTCCCCCTTCTCCTTCCTTCCTTCCCTTCTTCGCTCTCTCTTTTCCTCCTCCCCCCTCCCTCTCTCTCTCTCTTTTCTTTCCCCCTTCCTCTTTCTTTTCCTTTTTTTCTCTTCCTTCCTCTCCCTCCCCTTCTCCTTCCTTCCTTCCCTTCTTCTCTCTCTTTTTTCCTCCTCTTTCTCTCTCTCTCTCTCTCTTTCCTCCTCCCTTCCCCCTTTCTTTTCTTTCCTTTCTTCTCGCTTCCTCCCTCCCCCTTCTCATCCTCCTTCCCTTCTCCTTCTTTCTCTTCTCTCTCTCCTTTTTTTCCTCCTCCCCCCCCTCCCCTTTTCTCTCGCTCTCCTTCCTCTCTCTCTCTCTTTCTCCTCCCTTTCTTCTTCCTTCCTTCCTCTCTCTCCTCGCTCTCCCTCCATACCTCGATCTTGTCCACGCTCCGGGCGCAGCCCACCACCTTCATGCCGCGGCGCAGGTGCTAGCTGAGAGGGATGCCCTGGCGGCCGAGCGCAAGCCGGCTGTGCTGGTGAAGATTGCACCGGACCTCACAGCCCAAGACAAGCAGGACATCGCCAGTGTCGTGTGTGAGGTGCTGCGGGTTGGGGTGGGAAAGCATCCCCTATCCTGCCAGGGCCCCCAGATGTTGGATTGAAACCCACAGCCCTCGCCAGCATTGCCTGTGGTGAGGGATGAAGATGTCGTGCAGCAGCATCCTCGCCCTTGCTATAGTGACACCCCCACCCCCACGGCCACCTCAGTTCCTGGCGGGCTTGGCTGTGCCTGTCTTGCCCTAGAACGGTGACTTTACCTGGGCTTGGGTGGGGCGGTTCTACCTTGTGGGTTTTTGGGGGCCACAGTGGGAAGGCAGAGCCCAGGCTGTGACGCTCACTGTAGCAACGGCTCCCTTTTCCCAGCTAGGCGTGGATGGACTGGTGATCTCCAACACCACTGTGAGCCGTCCCAGCACTCTACGTGGGGCTCTCCAGGGCGAAGTGGGGGGGCTGAGTGGGGCTCCCCTCCGCCAGCTCTCCACTCAGGCAGTCAGCGAGATGTACTCTCTCACCAGAGGTAATGGGGCAGCCCTGGGTGGTGGGGAGATGCAGAGGGGCAGCACTGCTGCTGCCTTGCCCGTGAACGGCCCCCTCTTGCCCCCAGGAAGGATACCCATAATTGGCGTGGGCGGGGTCACCAGGGCGCGGGCCACGGCCGCCCCGATGCCCACCGAGGCGCCGGTCACCAGCGCCACGCGCCCCTTCCAGCGCTCCATGGCCCACGCGCCGCGCGCGGCTGCCCTCCGCCTGCCCGGCCCGCGACGCACCGGCCGGCGCCTCCTTCCTCGCCTCCCGCCCCGCCCCGCCCGCGCGCTCTCCGAGGCGCACGACCCGGCAGGCGCGGCGGCGGCGGCGGCGGCAGCAGCGAGGGGGGGTGGCGGCTGATCCGCCCCTTTCTCCAAGGGCAGCCGCCTCTGGGGGGGGAGCAGGAGGAGGAAGAGCTGGGGCAGAGAGCTGCGAGTGCGCCCCCCCCAGATGTTGCGCCCGGTGCGGCCGGCCCCCCCTGCACCCCCCACGCTACGCCTCTGGGATAGCTAAAGAGTAAAGTTTACTTGCTTTAAAAAAAAAAAGAACAAAAGAAAAAAGGTTGGGATCATGCACTCAGAAGCAGACAGATGCCTTAAAGTCAAATACGGGGCATCAATGCATCTTTTGGATTCAGCTGAAGCATATAAAACCCTTCTTGGCTCTGCTCCAATGATTCTCAACACTGTCAAGCTCCCTCCAGTGAACCACTGCCTTAACCAACTTGACAGCAAATATTGTTCTACATTTATTAATACTCTCTATTCTGTTTGCAGAATGACATGTTCCAAAGCTCGGGCCTCAGGTGTCCTCAACTGTCCCTATAAAACTTTGCCAGATAATTGCCCTGGCTCTCTGTTGATAATACATAAATATGTGTTTTCAATGTGCTCCTGTCATATTCTTTTAGGTCTCAATCTTCAGTGTGTAATCGCTCCTGCCAAGGGGCTTCAGATCCCAAGCATGTTTTTTGTTAGCTCTCAAAGCAAACAGTCGCATTTTCTTCTTCTTATAATGCAAACCCTGCCCACCCAGAAACTTGCATCAACAAAATGGGTTAATCAAATTCAGAAATTGTTCTTGCCTTGCTCTCCTCTTTGAATTTAGATGCTTTTCTCCCCCACCGCCCTTTTGCACCCTCATATATATTTTTTTAGGTCAATGAGTTGTTTTTACTTATAGGTCGACTGTGTCCATCACTGAAACCAAAAACATTTAGTCAGCATGCAGGGGGGGGGGGGCAATAACGGGAAGCATTTGGCAGCTTGATATACAGGAAATTTATTTGCATTCTCAGCTTCAAATCGATAATCTTCTTCCCTCCATTACACCAGCAGGAAATTATAACCTTTGTGAACATGACTGGGAAAGCTATCTTCCCTAGTAATTCTGCACACCTTTTTTTTTCCTTTGAAAAATATAAAAAGAGTACTCTGGTGTTGACAGTTTAACGAGGCTTTATTTTCTGTTCTACTAAATATCCATTTCTACCTTCTTGGCAGCAGGTCTGTACTTGTCATGCTGAAGACTCTGCAAGGATACCTCAGGGCTGTCATCACCATATGGTGGTCCTGTCACTCCCTCCCCATACACAATTTCCTGTATTGCCTGACTATACAAATTGGTGCACCCCACCCACACCCCACGTAACCCTCTTTCTGTATTATTATTAACCTATAGGAAATAGTACAGTACTGCTATTTATCCAGACATGTGTACCTGCAGAAGTTCCATAGTAATTTGGCAGAAATTAGATTGCTCTTCATATTTCTTAAAAATGCATACATACATACTATACACAGAGAGACACAGTCCAAGATTTGATCTAGGATTTTAATTAAGAGCCCCAATATTTTGAGCTGTTCATAATCCCGAAAAACCAGAATCATGATTTTTATCTTACTATTTGGTCAAGCTTCTCACTTCCCATTGTAGTAGGAAGTTGCCTGGCAGCCTTTCAATTGGTTGATTTCCTTGTCAGGAGTGAGTGCCAATAGGCCCTTGGCAGGAGCTATTACACACTCAAGCGAACACCCAGACTGACAATGCTAGCCTTTAAAGCAGCATCAACTCTCCAAAAGCAACTCCAAAAGGCCCTCCAAAGTCACTACTTGCTAACTAGCTGTGAAACACAGACCAGGTTCCCACGATCACAGAGGGGAAATAAGTCATAGTCTGGGGGTGGATTTGCACAATCACTGAGGGAAAATAAGCCATGGTGGCTTATTTTCCCTCCGCTCACATGTCAGTCATGAGCCACCTAATTAGCATAATTACTCATGGTTTCAGGCGGTTTGTAAACCACCCCAGCCACCTACCCTTGCTGGGTTTGGACATCTACTTGAATGGCTCACTACCAGCAAGTTCAGGGTGGTAAAATAAGCCACCATGGCTTATTTTCCCTCAGTGATTGTGCAAACCCGCCCCCAGACTTCTGTCTCCTTCAATGGACAGAATCAGAACTGGCAACCCTTTCCTTCACATAGATATGCACACAGATACGCACCAAAGCAGGCGGATGTGTGCAATAGCTAATCATCCCAATAATTAAAGGCCATCAATGCTCATTATTAACTTATTAAGCTACACAATGTCCTAGAGTCAAGGTCATCTTCTCAATCCACATACCCATAGCACTATTTTAAAAGCTAATTGATGCTTCACACCTTGCATGTGTAGGGAGCCACAATCATGGTATCTTGAACATGTTCCTGTGTCACACAACACAAAGCCATGGAAAACAAACATTTGTTGCAAGCAATAGTCACATTTTTACATGTACTTGTAGAACATTTTATGTGTACACATAAAAAAAAAAAAAAATATGAAGCAGCCCTTGATCAACAGTAACGGGAAATAGGAAATCAGTGATGCTCTCAGAACTATGCCATAGCATTGGAATAAAAGCTGTAACATTTGCCTGAGAAATAAAAATAACAGGATTAAGAAAACATTCGGGTTCCTCACGATACTGAGTAAGCAATCCATTTCTAGGCATATGTAGAACAGCCTTAGCCAACTTGGTGCCCACCAGATCTGTTAGACTACAGCTCCAATCATCCCCAACCAGTATGACTATTGGCCATGCAGGTTGGAATTGATGGGAGTTGTAGTCCAACACATTTGGAGGGCAGCAGATTGGGGAAGTCTGATGTAGAACATTCCTGCTTTTCCCTTCCAACTATGCAGTTGGAAACCACATTTCCATAGTTAGATACCAAAGAACAGGAGTGGGGATCCTCTTTCAGAGAAGCTTTCGGGGAATGCATTCCAGTGGGGCCAAAGGCAAAACAAGTGGGGGCAAAACTACAAAAAATACCAGTATATTTTAGCTTAAAGCTCTTACTGCCAGTAACTAAGCCTTAGGAGAGGCATTTCAACCTTTTAGAATGGGGGGGGGGGAGAGACACACAAAAGCTGGAAGCTACCAATCGGCGGTTGGGGAAAAGGGAAGGGAGCATGGACATCTGGAGAACCCCGGAGAGCCAGATTTGGCCCCCGGGCCTGAGGTTCCCCATCCCTGCCCTAGAACATCTGTCACATCAGGATTTCAAAACAAAACATCCTTCAGTGTTGTGGAATACCATGCAAGACCCCCTAAGGAAAAAAGCTTGTATATACTTCAATTAGATTCTTACCCTTGCCAGCCCTTCAGTGCTAATAAGTTGAACAAGGGTACACAAAGGGATAGTTACGGCCACTCTTAGGTCCCAGTGGCATACATGAACATATCCAGTGAGGATTTTGACCTTTCCCCCCTTTGGCTCCCAAACTGCATTGGCTTGAGTATTGTGGAAGGTTCTGTGCATAGTGGGGCCCTAACTATTAAGAATTGCACCAATATTCAACAGACCACCAGAAAATGCAGTGCATAGGAAAAACGTTATCTATGAAGGGCAGTAGGCTTAACACAATCAGATTGTTGACCCAAGCCAGGCAGACCTCTTAAGCTAGGGCTCTCCAACCTTGGGTCCCCAGATGTTGCTGGATGACAGCTCCCAGAATCCCTTGCCATTAGCCATGCTGGCTGGGTATGCTGGGAGCTGTAGGCCAGCAACATCTGGGGACCCAAGGTTGGAGAGCCCTGTGACCTAAGCCGATGCTCAAGGAGCATCACTGCAGCTTTTTGTGCAATAAAAAGGGAGCACCGTACCACACTCGTTGAGCTGGGCTAACCTCAGCAGCTCACCCCACTGCACCTGAGAAGAGCTTCTGTCTGTGAAAAACATGTTTATCATTTTGGAAGCCCTTACCATTGAACAAATATCCTGTCACAAGATTAATTAGATTAATTAATTGTTCATCATAGGTGTACTGGTCTCTTGTGTGTTTGGTTGGCACACTGCTAACGCTTTCATCTCCTTAGTTTACAGAACTCCAGGTGCACTCCCTAATGTGAGCTATGCCAAATAGAAAGGAGGGGAAAAACACATGCATTGGGAGGGGCTTGAAAGGCATTGCTAGCTTCTCTTCCCACTCACGTGTCTTGCTCTGTGGCTACTGGCCCTTACCTAGAGCACCTTCTCTTGCCAGTAGGGTTGCCAACTTTTTTTTTTATTGGCCCAATCTTATGCCTTTAATAAGCAACTTCATCTGCAGACATTAGCAAGTGACAAACACTTCCGTGCCATTAGAAGCTCTCCCCATTGGTTTTTGCAGATCGAGCTGCTGGTTAAAAGGGCACAGGAAATAAAAAATTACCTAGCTAAGCTATGGTTTTCAAACCACGGTTTCCTGGAGTTTCATTTGCATCACTGAGACTACTCGGAAGCCGATGGTTTCAGGATAGGTTGGTACCCCCCACCTCCACCAAGCCAGCTTTTTGCTGGCTAGCTGGCAATCATGCATGCCCAAGTCCCAGCAATGTTCCCTAGCTACAGCCTTTAAGACTCTTTTTTCCATCCTGAGTTCTCAGTCTGTAGGTTTTGAAGCTGCATCCACTGGCCCTGACTTTTAGCAGAAAGGCTGGGATGTCCTTTACAGTTCCCCTGGCATAAAAGCAGCCCTCAGACAGTGTTGCTGCCCGTTCTCCTGGCAGAGCTCTTTTTGTGCCTTTAAGAGCTGCACAGCAGGCTGAAATTCAACAAGTGAAACTTTTCCTGCCATGGATAGGGGTGAGAGGAGCTGCCCATCACATAAAGTACAGAAGCTGGATGGGGGTGGGGTGCCAAACTATCCTGAAACCATTTGCTTCTGAGCAGTCTCAGTGATGTAAATGAAACACCAGGAAATGTGGTTTAAAAACTGAAGCCAAGCTGAGTAAAAAAAAAAATTCTAAAGGAGACAGACAAAAGAACCCATTCCATAAAGTAGGTGAGGCCCAATAGGTAGCTTTGTGGATTGGGGAGTGATTGGGATACATAAATGAGACACTCAAAAAATCCACAAAGTGATGGATGGCATTGTGTGCACAAACGGCTCCTGTCCAACCCAATACTGAGTAAACCTTGATCTGAGTCTTGAGGTGGTGAAGTTGTGTGTGTTGTTGTGACTAACACTCTTCAGTAAGGAACTTGAATGCAGTTTGAGTTTTAGAAGGCAACTCATTAAGATTGTTGCCAGGGCTTGTGTTGTTGTACTTCCCCTTTTAAGGCTGCATTTTCTGTGGCGGCGTGTGTGAACTGGTAGCAATGAATAATTTGTTTTTTAAAATGCTGATAAACCTAAAAGTTGCCCTTAGCTTCAAAACACAAACGGTGTTCTTTAACCTCATCCTTTAATACTTTTCTCAGTGCACACGCTTCACATGTGAGTTATGTTGCAGACAGGAAAATGGAATCCAACTCCACATGGGGGGGGGGGGGAGAGAAACTTGATTACTCCACAGCAGGAAAGTTTTAGGGTGGCAGAGTTGCAGCTGATTCAAATACACAAAATTAGATCAAGTACCGGTACTTAATATGAATTCAGGGTAAATCATTTCCCTCAGTTCTCCTGTTATGATAGGAGGTTCTTTCCTTTAATTGCAAACATGAGATACAATTTAAATGAAATTGTATTGGATTAACTGGTAAATTGTTGATTTATGGGCGATGGTCCAAATTTTTAAACTCCTTCTGGGATTATCATCGAAAACAGGAGATGGAAGAACACCTCTTTCTGTATGTTGTTCTTTGTAATTATTATGTAACAGAAGGAGACAGGTGTGAACACAATATGGCCTCAGGGTCAATGGAAATTGGTGAAGCACTTTCCTTCTAATTAACTACCAGTGGAAGACCGACAACCTGGTCTTCTGCACGGGTTCAATGCTAAGGGGGTAGCGGGTGCTGGGGCGGGCCTTCTCCGAGGTCCCCAGCGCCTCGCCTTAGCCCAGAACAAAGGGATAACTTATAGCCACAAAAGTATCTTTTAGAAAACAAGTTTATTTACAAAATTACCTTCACAAACTCAGACCCACGCCAGCAATACAGCTTATCAGTACGGTACAAAGTAGCAAGCAAAAGCCTCAAGGACAACGTGATTTCAGGGCTCTCAGCTAGTTAGTTTAGCTTGGGTCCCAGCAGAGGCCCGGTCAACCGCACGCTGCTAGCTGGGTTCCCAGCGGAGGCCCGGTCTACCCAAGCGGCTAGCTGGGTTCCCGGCGGAGGCCCGGTCTACCCAAGTGGCTAGCTGGGTTCCCGGCGGGGCCCGGTCTACCCAAGCGGCTAGCTGGGTTCCCGGCGGGGCCCGGTCTACCCAAGCGGCTAGCTGGGTTCCCGGTGGGGCCCGGTCTACCCAAGCGGCTAGCTGGGTTCCCGGCGGGGCCTGGTCTACCCAAGCGGCTAGCTGGGTTCCCGGCGGAGGCCCGGTCTACCCAAGTGGCTAGCTGGGTTCCCGGCGGGGCCCGGTCTACCCAAGTGGCTTGTGCGTGATCTCAGCTTGGTTTCCCGGGGGTCCGGTCAACCCAAGCGGCCAGTGATTTCAGCTTGGTTTCCCGGGGGTCCGGTCAACCCAAGCGGCCAGTGATTTCAGCTTGGTTTCCCGGGGGTCCGGTCAACCCAAGCGGCCAGTGATTTCAGCTTGGTTTCCCGGGGTTGCTGATCCTTCGTTCCCTTACCCCAGGCATGGGCAAGATTGCTGATCAGGTCCAGAGAAAAGTTCCCTTGTGCAGGGTGTTTTATACCTTGGTGTTTCAGGTAGCCCCTCCCTCCGTGATCAGGTGGGTTGACACCCTCCCTGAGGGGCGGCCTTTTGGGTTAGGTGGGGTGACGCCTCCCCCCCCCCGTGGGAAGCCACTTGCTTAATGGTCCCATCCTATGGTGTTGAGTGGCCATTTCTTAGGGGTGCCGAAGCATCTGCCCTGGAGAGGTATTCAAGTCTTATGTAGATGGGGCTGATATGCAAGAGCATTGACAAACCTGGTGATGCTTCCTGCCTTCCCCCCTGGGGTGATTCTATGTAGATGTTGTTTGTCCCCTTTGGCATCTGTGGAGACTGGTTGTCTCCCCCCCTGGGTCTCCTTCCCCCCTCCTTCGTGAGTGTGTGTGTGTCAGGCAGGGGGCTTAGGTTGGCTTTCTCCACACTACCTACCATTTTGATGCTAGTCAGGGCAAAGCAAGAGTCCATATATTACAGTGAACCTTTGATGCAGCGGTGGGGGGATAACACAATGTTAATTGTCAAAAATTAACAAGGGGTCACTCACTCACTGGTTTCTTGCGCACCTCCTGCCCTGTCCTCCAGAATCATGGAACAAAAGCTCCAACTCTCTACTGCAGTGTTCTCCAACCGTGGGTCCCCAGATGTTTTTGGCCTACAACTCCCAGCATTCCCCAGCCAGCGTAGCTGGCTGGGGCATGCTGGGAGTTGTAGGCCAAAAACATCTGGGGACCCAAGGTTGGAGAACACTGCTCTACTGTATTGTTGTCTGGCAGTCTGTCCCTCCCATTAGTCACTGCTGAAGCCCTCTCCCTCTCACACACAGGTGAATGGACTTGGAATGAGTCACTCAGGAATGCAGCAACCTGATTGACTGAGTGCAACATTTACAAATTAACAAATTGCTGTGTCCTGATTGACTGGAGGTGGGGTATCAATCAGTACAAAACTGGGGGATTCAGAAGAGCAACCAGGAGGAACACTCGACCTAAAGTCTATGGAAGACATCTAGAAGTCACTCTAATGGAAAATCCTGAGCATGTTCACTATGCAGTAGGGATGAGCTGAGGGTCATAGATTTCATAGATCATAGAGTTGGAAGGAGCCTACAAGGCTATCGAGTCCAACCCCCTGCTCAATGCTGGAAACTAGAGGAGGGGTCTCCCATCCAAGTAATAACTAGGCCTGACCCTGCTTTGCTTTCCACGCTCAGACAAGCTGAGCCAGCGTAATGTCATGAAGCATGGATGTGTGCACAGCAGCCAGCAACCAGCAACTGAAAGACAATTTGAGTTGCTTCAAGCTGAAGAAGCTGCACATCATCCTTCCAAATGGTGAGAATTTTTACCATGCCTCTGCTTCCCCAGGTGTCTGATCAGGGATGTAAGTATGGTAAATACCTCCTTACCACTTGGCAGGAAAATTCAGTTGATGGGTTGACCAAACAGTTCCCTGTACTCTAGGATCACAGGAAGCTGCCTTATACTGAGTCAAACAGTTGGTCTATCTAGCTCAATATTATCTGCAATGACTAGCAGTGGCTCTCAGGGTCTGAGACAGGGGTTTTTCCCATCCCTGCCTGGAGATGCTGTGGATCAAACCAGGGACCTTTTGCATAACAAAGCATGTGTTGTACCACTGAGCTATGGCCATTCCCCTAGTAAATTAGCTCTTGACAAATAGTTGTCATAGTCACCTTTCTGTAATAGAGGATGTCAGATTCTCTATATGGCTATAAACAAATGGATGATGGGCCAAGGAGGCATTGAGTTCCCTAAACCCTTTTATTGTAGCACTCAAATCCCTTTAACAGATTCTCCATTTACTCCAGACTATATCATGCTGAAACTAGAGAAGGAATAAGCAAGTTGCATTATGCTAGAGGTGCCTATAAAACAAGCAAATACCGGGAAAGCTTGCACTTAGGACTAATTCTGATGTAGTGCTTGATGCTCAAGAAATGAGGACTTTTTCAAGCAATTCCATGATCACAGGTATTATTTTTAATGTACATTTTCCAGGGACAATCCTGTGGGAAGAATTTAACAGCTCATGGAACTGGCCCCAAAAAAGATATGTGTATAACACTTTCTGAGGGAAGTCTCCTGGAATACATACTAAAGGTGTCATTTACCATAAATAAATAAAAAATCACACTGCAGGCACCAAATGCTACATCAGAATTAAGCCATTGATAGTTCAAGCTTTAACTGGTAGAATGATCAACTAAAGATTCAACTGGTGGAAGCAAATTTTGATTGGTGGGTCTGCACATTTAGGGCACAGCTGTTAATTTATTTTAGGCTACATTGGTTCTAGTATGTTATTGTACTAGGAAATGAACTAGAAAATTTTGAAGATAGTCTTTCCTTCTAAGAGTAACTAGTAGTTATTAAATTAAGTTTCCTTACACCGCTTTCTACATGTCAGAAAGTCACTTCTGCATTGGGATTTTGGTAATAAGCAAATTTATTCAAATTTAATTTATTAAGTAATTGAAAAATCTGCCTCTGAACTAATTAATCAACTAAAAATTCTTTAAATCAGCGAGCAGCTACAAAATTAAGACATGAATGAAAACAAAATGTATGTACTGGCTTTCTGCAAAAGAAAAATCTCATAAGCAAACATCCACCTCATCCGCCTCCACCAATAGCCTTCTACTGTGCTATAGAGAGGAATAAAAATGAAACCTAAAGCCTTGAGGGGGAGGGGTGGAATGTCCCACTAACAGGGAAGCCAGAACTAATGCATCTGAAGAACTGTGCTGAATGACACGCACCCATTCCTTCCTCAGATAAATGCCGAATAATGTGTACAAGTAGCATGTTTCCTGTGTTGGGAATTTGCCTGTCATCCGCTACAACCTGCTTGGGCACTTGTTGCAACCACTGTGCAACTATTTAAACTACAATGCAACTCTCGCTAATAAAACAGCACCAGATTTCAGCAGCAACAAAAGTGAAAATACCAGCCATTAATCATGGAAATCAGGACACCACTCACTACCTCCTGATACAAAAATAAATGGTTGGATTACAGTGGTATTTGTGCCTAAGCCATAGGAATGAATAAATACACTGTAAATACATTTTATGTAAAAAGGTTTACAGTTGAGCAGAATCTCAACAGAGGTCCACAAGATCTGCCTTACTGAATTAGACCAAGATCTAGTATAGTATACTGTTTCTAGTAGCAGCCAGCCAAATATTGCTGACAAGCAGGGGATAAAGGCCCTCTCTTATAGTTTGTCCGTAGTATGTGGTACTCCAAGATATACTGCTGGTAAACATGCAGGTTCCATTGGCTAACCATTTGTTTTTTTAAAGTCATCTCTAAAAGTCTATATTTTGCACTTGTGTAGTTTAGACCTGAGATACTTAGGGAGAAATTCTGTTTTCCCATTGATTTAAATCAGGTTAATACTAACAGGTTTGCATATATCCAGCTTTTTTTTTTTTTTAAAGGAATATTTTCACATTTGCCATTTTGTGACAAGAAAAGTCTATGAATAACTATATGGTTATTCATGACTATTGTCTATGCTAGCTGATGAAGGGAGTTGTACTCCAAAACACATCTGGAGGGCACCAGGTTGGAGAAAGCTCATATAGAAGAATTAGAACCCACATAAATATCAGATAACCTTTTTTTAAAACCTAAAATCCCACTAATTTCTATAATGGGTGGGCAACATGCAGGCTGCATGCCCCCTGCCCCCAAATTTATCCAAATTGGCTTAATTTGTTTTTAAATGAAAGGAATCCACAGAAACTATGGCGCACCGAAAGGGTCAAAATTAGCTTGTTTGCAAATGAGCTAATTTTGACCTGTTTGGTGCCCCATAGTTGTTACAGACACATTTTTTAAAAAATTATTATTTTTTCGACACTGCGGGAGGAGGTTCCAGGGGTTAAAATGGCCCCTAGACCTCCCAAAGTTGCCCACCTGTGTTCTGTAATGAAAAATAAAAGATACAAATGACGTTAAAAATTCTTCAAAGATAGGAAAATAATGAACTTATAATAAAATGATATTTTATGTATTATACACAGTCTCCACTCCTTTAAGACTGAGTACTAATTCCAGATTCATTCAATACACTAAAATCTTTCAACAGTTTCTTAGTAAATTCTGAATCAGACCTTTCTATACAACTGAAGCCCTTTTATAGAGATGATTTACAGACATTAAGCAATCAAACCTGAAAACTGCTTGGGAATATTCACTATCAGCCAGGGGCATTTTCCATCAGCACTCCTGGAAACAGCTTATTTTAGGTCTGTGGCTTCAATTTTCAAAGCATTGGTAGGGGAGGGGGAAGCTTCTGACATTTTTCAGCTTTGAGGATCACATGATACAAAGCAACTACCTGAACCAATGGAACATTTCATGCCACCTGGACGACAGGCAGTACATCAACATCATGACAAACTTGCCTGAACAGTTCCCCTTCTCTCACTTTGTTTTTCATGTCCTTTATGTTTCTACTTTAGTTGGTTGCAGTTAAGAAAAAAAGGGTTTGGAGCAGAAGCAGTGTTGCCCAACTCTTACCCATGGTCTAGAAATTGGAAGTGGATCAAGGGTCCATTCACTCCTCCTCCATCACCCTCTCCCCAACATTAACCATGTTGTAGCACTGTCTACACTGACACTAATCAGGGTTATCTTTTAACTGTATTTTGAAGCTAACATCTCAAACTGGTTCGCAAACCCTGGTTAATATTATGATTAGCATGATGCAGGCCTAACATTACGTCATTATTAATGTTGACAAGAGAAGAGAGGAGGAAATTTCCACAGGGAAGAGGAAGTGGGAGGGAGCTCACAAGCCACATCCAGTTTCTTAACTTTGGTTATGAAACTGGCACTGTGACAGTTGCACTATGCCATAGCTCTTAGAAAAGAAAAGAAATGGTAGACACAAACTTGTTTTTCCTTGGTGCATAAAAGGGAAGGTTTTATAACTGCAGATCAAAAATTTAAAAATTGTTCAGGCAGTTTAAGACTTCAGTTTGGAGGAAAAACAACACAGAAATATATGCAAATTTATTTTATTCATTTATTTAATGGCTTGGAAGTAAATGGAGGGGGAATTTGCATACCTGCAGTAATAGACCAGTTACTACAGGTGTGCAAATTTCCTCTCCATTATTTTTCAGACCTTAAATTTTTGTACATTTCTGCATTGTTGTTTCTAAACTGTCAGGGAAACACAGTAACTGCAGCAGTAAGTGCTCTGAAAAGGAGATGAGAAAAGGGTGTGTGTGTGTGTTAATATTTCCCCTTTCTGGAGTAGCTGGAGACATGGAAATGTGTTGAAAAGGTGGAGGACACTGAGAAGTGTCTGTGCAACATTTAAAATCGAGAGGCTTACATTGCTAAGTGGGTGATATTGTCCCCTCACCTTTTGGTGCACCTACTTTTGCCGCTTCCCCCCCCTTTACTGGCACTTTTCAATTGACAGCTAGGCAACTGGTTCCTGGGAACTGTGTTCAAATTTGCCTATATGCACTCCCACGGTGTCAATTTCCCTGTATGTTACCTACTCCACTTCTCCTCTCCCTTTGACAGCTGAAACACACAAGGGAATTGACCAGAAAATACCACATATTGGACAGCCATATGTAAACGTGCACTTGCACAATACGGAGGAGGAGGAGGAGGAGGAGGAGGAGGAGGAGGAGGAGGAGGAGGAGGAGGAGGAGAGTTGGGCAATTTTCTGGGGCTGATTTTTTTTTAAGGGTGGCAAAGCAGTGATGGCCACTCCAAAGTGCCACTTGGGCATCACTGGAGTGGCTATCACTGGCAGTGGCAAGGGTGAGATCATGAAGAGCAGCGGGTGTGTGTGTGTGCCAGTCATGCAGAGCGGCTTGCGAGCCAATCCCTGCAACCCATGATGAAAGTGCTCTCCCTGGTTCGGACAGCACAACAACCCATTGTGGGTCAAACAACTCCTAGAACAAGCCATGGGTTGTCAGGGTGGCTTGTTGCTGAAAAATAAGCCACACTGCGGGAAGTGTTGTGGGTTTGGATGACACGACAACCCACCATGGCAAGTTACTCACAATGGGTTGTCATGTCGTGCAAACGAAACCACAAGGTCATAGTTGATTAGAACAGGGCATCAAATACTTTAACTATGTTTCCCCCTTAATCAACCCAGTTTATGGATTCGCCAATCACCCAAGTAAATTTCAATAATTATCTTCCACTCATGAAGAGGAATTTAAATTTGTGATATGCAGGTTTGTAACATTAATTCAAGTTCTAGTGTTATTTAATTTAAGTACTTGCATTTGTAAAACCTGGCAATCTTGAAATACCAAAAGTACAATACAAACAAAAACCTAAGTTAGCCATTTTGAAGTAATGCCACCCTTCTAAGTCTGTCACAACTCATCAGGGGGCAAAATCTCTGAAACAAATGAAATCACTGGTGTATGTGTGTGTGTGTGTGTGTGTGTGTAAGCTGAAGCAGTCAATTTAAAAATAGAAGGTAGATCACTGTATGGGCAGAAATGTGAACAGCAGCTGCAGTACATACTGGATTCAGACAACATGATAACCCACACTCAAGCGTTGAGTAGGAGTTGAACTGTGGGTTGTCGCTTGAACAGTGGGTTACTATGTTGTTTGAACTCAGCTGAGATAACAAACCATGGTGAACAACCCACAGTTCCCAACCCAACTACAAACCATGGGTTCCCTTCATGGTATCAGTACATTCATATAAGCAGGGTCAGCGTTAGGGGTTGACATCAGTGAGCACCTGTCAAAGCCCATGCCTCTCTGCCAACCTCTGGAATTCCTGGGCTCTGCTCCTCCTTGCTGTTGCTGCCTGTTCACTGTTCTTGCTGAGTGAACAGTGACAGAAGTCACAGAGAAAGAGGGCCAAGCCTCCACACACCTGGCCCTTTTTCTCTGGGCCACGGTGTAGATTGGATCCAGCAGAAGAGGGCAAATGAATAGGCAAAGGCAAAGAGGAGGTGGGTTCCACGTAGGGATGGGGGCAGGCGAGCCCACTGAATACATTTTGCTCAGGGTCTCTCAAAATTTAGATCTGGCACTACATGCAAGACACAAAGGAGGGCTGTTGTGGTTCTCCCCCAGCAGGCATGGGGGCACTGCATCTTTAATAGAGAAAGCACACGATCAGCAGACTTACACCAGATAGATCTGTTGCTGGACTGCACTGTTTCTAACTGCAGCTGGAGGGATGAATGCATGAATACCCAACGATGAAAAGGGGCACTTTGCAGGGACACTTTTGCTACAAATAACAGCAGCATGTTACAGAAAGGGGCTGTGCGGCGTGCGTGCCCATCCTATCTCCCTCTTGTTTAAAGTGTTGCAGTACATGTGAAAAAGGATGAGAGTCATCCTCCCTAGAGCAAAATGTGGCACTTCAATTACAAACAAGGGAGGAGCCATGGTTCTGGTGCTTTGCATGCTGTGCAATTCCAGGTATCTTTAATTAAACACACACACCCCTTTGTTTGATAGGCTGAAGACCCACTGCCAGTCAAGGTAGACAGCAATGGGCAAAACAGACCAGTGGTCTGACTCTGTATAAGGCAACTACATACAATACCTGTAATATGACTAGTACTCTCATTTTCTGAAGTATTTATTCTAAGGCAGCTTCAAAGCCATCATAGTATTTCAACTCCACTCCCTTTCTCCAAGGATTGCCTTAGGCACAAAGCAATTCAACAAGCTCTGCATTTTTACAGTTCATTCCTTAGTCTCACTAATTAGCTCAAACAGGTCAGGTAGAGCCACCCTGTGTCATCTCTTGGATTCTCGACCAAAGATCTCTCAAGCGAATCCAGGTAGAAGCCCACTGCAGGCCTCCTCATTCAACATGGGGTGGTCAAGGGCTGAGCGGGTGGGGCTGAATCCCCAGTGCTCATGTTAGTCTACCCTATTCAGGCATATCAATGCCTGAATAGGGCTCAAATCAATGCAGAATTGACCACACCCCCAGCTTTCGATTCCATCTACATTTGCCATGCCGTCTCAAAGCTGCCATTGGTGCACTGGAGCATGGTAAAGCTATACAGTTTTGAAGTAGGTGTGAAAGTGAAGTAACCAAATGATGAACATGCTGAACACTGCCCAAATCCATTCCATCCATGTTCTAAACATACTGATTTGGTCAGGCAGATAAACTTTCACATTGAAGCATCCTGGAGCTGAACTGGCATCAACAGTGACAGCAGGTGACTTTAAGAAGTTACTTGGTTGACTTGTCAATTTATATGGGGTTTGACTGTGTTCCATTTGCTATGCATTTAATTAGAGAAACTAGGCTGTATCATAACTGAAACATCCTGGAAAGAGAACATGAACATCCTCAATTAAATCTAATCCTTTTCAAGTAAATGGCTGTGGCAGACAACTAAAGAGATGCAATACCGGATACTAGCTGCTGTGCCTAGCTATATGGTTGACATGGTATAAACAATCATGTTCAAGGAAGAGGAAATTATTCATTGTAGAAGAGAATACCACGTTAACTGTTTAGCTCAGACCAATGAGTAGGAATAGCTAATGAGGCTTCATAATGAACGCAAGATGCTCACATGCAAGCAGGGACATGTACCGGTATGTCAGGATGAGTCTCTGTGATTCACTTATGGAAGACAAGAATTGTTAGACCTTTCCATTTTCAAGGGGTTTCCTTGAGGAAAAGAGAAATAAAAAGCCCAAGCCAAGGTGAGCATTTTTAAAACTTTGGAAACATATGCTTGGGGCTACTTGGCTCAATGTACAGACTTACCAGCTTAATACAGTGCATTTCTAATCTTAGAGAACAGCAAAATGTCAAAGAGATTAGAAGTCAGGGATCGTCCCGGGTTAACCAACTTCACAAAAAGTCCCGGGAGTGTCCCCAAAGTAAGACGCCTCAATTAAAGAAATCTAGTTTCTCATTGAAGCCTTATGTGACAAAAAAAAATATGTTGGAAAAACATCAAAGATCCTCAAGAAAAGAATAGGGGAACATCTTTGTAACATCAGAAATAAAAAATTGGGCACCCCACTAGTAAGTTATTTTATTGAGAAAAAATAATGCTGTATTGGATGTGAGGTTCTGGCCAGTGGAAAAACTAAACACAGAAAATGATAAGATCTTAAGCAGAAAAGAAATGGAGTGGATTTTGAAGTTGATATTGTGAAGCTGAAAGCTTCAAGTCCTCACTGAAGGCCTCAAGGAGGAATTTGATTTCTTTCCTCTAATGTAATTGAGAATTCTTACTTTGGTGACACTCCCTTGAGTCCTTCTGTGAAGTTAACTCTGGGAAGATCCCTGACTTCTTATCTCTTTGACATTGTTAACATGTGTGTGGGAGACTGCCAACACCTGCATGTAGGTTATTTAATCTGCTGCCTTCAGCAATAATTTTACTCGCCTGTTATTGGATGTATGGAACATATCTTCCAGAGTTCTCTGAAGGCTATTTTAAAGAATGTAAGTAGTATGCATAAGCAATCACGTAATTTACATTAATTTTATCTGTTATTTCCCATTGTTTTATGTACAAAATTTAATTGAATGTATTTATAGCCCTGAAGAAGGCACCAAAGAAAATCAGGGCCAAAATGCATAGGACTTTCTTAAGAATAAAGCAATTTTCCTAGCATCCTGAGACACGTTTTCTCTTTGTGGATTGGAAAGGGTTTGATGACTGGCTTCAGTGAATCTCCTTTTGATTCAAGTAGAGGGTTTTCTACTATTCTAATCCAAACCTTATGGGGCTCCTTCATACATGACTGCTGTTGCAGGGGAGCTGGCTTCTTGTGGCTCCTTCCCATGCCACTGCAGGAACATTTAGAAACCTGGACTATGAGGTCTCCCAAGTGGTTACATGCACATGAGGGTAAGTTACCAGTTAGTAAACAGTCAGGCTCTGTATTTACCTGGTGTAAAACAGAGGGGAAAGGGGTGAATTTCTCCAAAGGCCACAGTATTTATTTATTTATTTATTTATACCCCGCCTTTTTTCCTGCAAGGAACCCAAGGCGGCTTACATAATCCTCCTCCTCCTCTCCATTTTATCCTCACAACAACCCTGTGAGGTAGGTTAGGCTGCGAGCCAGTGACTGGCCCAAAGTCACCCAGTGAGTTTCATGGCCGAGTGGGGAATAGAACCCGGATCTCCCGAGTCCCAGTCCAACACTCTCACCACTATGCCACACTGGCTCTCACAGTAGATCATTAAGTTGTCCCTCTAAGCCAAGAGACCAGTGTTTTCTATTCCCTTTACATTTTGAGAGATCTAAAATTATGTTCTCCAACAGTTACTTGAAAATGTTTCCTGAATTTCTTTCTTGCTGATCTTTGTTACCAAAATTCTGGATTATCGAATTTAATGCTTCTCAATAGGGTAATGCAAGGCATTTAGCTGGTAATTTAATTGTGTGCATTAGCACAAATAACCATGGAGGAAAATGACTAACAGATATTTCCTGCAGAGGGCTAAGTATTTAGACAAACAAGTTCTCTATGAATGGGTTAGTATTACTATGGTTTCTCTTTTGGACTTACAAGAAGATGCTTATGGCACACCAGACTAGTAGACATATTTCCCTGCAGGAGGACTTTAGTACCAGAGATACCGCATTACCCAGCATTCAACTCACTAGTAGAGGAACGTAGTATCCTCAGTTAGGAGATTTGGAGTGTTTTCCTCAGTTAGGAGATTTGGAGTGTTGTTTGAAGTGTGATTATAACAGCAAGCTATTGAATATTGGCTGTGTTATCACCAAGGATGAACAAATCCCCATGCTATTTTGAACCCCTTTTTCAAGGTCAATTTTTGCATCTTCCATGATCGAAAACATCTGTTCTTCCACTGAAGTGCTGGAGTGTTCATGTCCCCCTTTTAAAATGAAACAGGTATACAACCTCATGAGGTGGTATCCGAGATCTATAAAATCCAATGAGCTTCACACAATGAACATGTGGGAGTGGGAGTTGTTATGTAGATTTATAGACCACCCTTCTATATAAATATTCCAGAAAATGGTTTCATGGTTCAGAAAAAGCAACAAAAACAAGTGGGTTCCTGCAATAAAATGTTGCAGTGTGGAGCAATTCTCTTCAGGGGTCTAGCCACTCGATTCCACTCTCTCTGCCGCTTGCAACAATACTCCCCTCCTCTCACTTTCTAAAGTGTTCTTTGAATTATATGTTCCCCTTGCCCAGCACTGCAGAATAAAATTTCCCCTTTTACCTTTTTTTTTTAAAAAACCCAAAGTGAACAGGCTATACTATAATAGCAAAGCTATTACCCTGTAGCCCTCTCCTCTAAATAATATGTAGACAGAATATTATGCTACTGTAAATAAAAACTTACAATGACCTGGATAAGTCATTATTCCCTATACATTTATTTTCTATTTGTTAATTATTATTTTTTCTATTGTATTTGACTGCAGAGCATTTGTTAAGCAATTCAGTTGTGTTAATGGCACAATGCTCACTTTTCAAATATGAAGACACATTATCAAGATATGGCAGCAGCGAAAATATACTACCCAAGGGCAGGGCCTAGGAAATAGAAAAAGGTACTTTCAGCATGAGCCAAGGACAAATGCTGAGAACACATTAACTTTTTAATCACAGGTTAGTACAAATGACTAACACTAATGCAAGATAATTGCCTTTCAATACTAGGAGGGTTTGTCCCTCCCAAAAATTAAGTTCAAAACAAAGTGCAACTCTTTGAAATTGAATCCACAGTTTGATGATGGGGATGATTTTGATATAAAGAGCTTTGTAAGTTTCTTTTTCTTTCTTTGTTAATATAGGCAGAAATTAGTGCCATGAGCAGGTCTGGTTGTATGCTGCAATTCTATGGGAGCAAAGAAAAAACACAACACAGAATGGAGTACAGTAATACCTTAGATTGCAAGCATAATTCGTTCCGGAACCGTACTTGTAATCCAAAACACTCTTATATCAAAGCGAGTCTCTGGAGGGTGTGAGCGGGGCCGATTTCGGCCCGCTACGCCCGCTCGAGGTGAGCGGTTACATCCCTATGACGTCGCTTGTTTATCAAGTCAAAATTTATTTTAAAAAATTGCTTGTCTTGCAATATGCTCTCAGACCAAGTTACTTGCAATCCAAGGTATTACTGTAATAAGTGCAGAATTCAGCTTCCCAAGATACAGCTTTCTTTTTTTCTTTTATTTTGAAAAGCAAGTTGCTAGCCCTCATGGCTGTGAATATATGCTTTAAAGCATTTGGGCAATGCCAACTAAAATATCAGAAGCCAAACGGGGCAGATGACAAACTTTCTACTGGTTTGGGAAGGGGCTTTAGTGCCCTTCACAGTTAACTGTTCCTTCTCTGTGACTAGGAAAAAGCAGACTCACACAAAAATAAGATGAAACTATGCAGAATTATAGAGGTCACAGCTTTTCTTGGTACAGAATTTGGACTAACTGAGCCAAGTAGAAAGACAGTCTAGCAACAGGATACTAGCCCTGAGCAAGTCCCCAACCATCTCTGCCTTAACTTTTCCCATCTATAAAATGGCTCTCATAATGAATTACCTTACAGGAATATATGAGGTAACGATTATTGCAGTCACTAATGGATTGTCATACTAAGAATATGTCATGCAGTGCAATCCTATGCATGCCTATTCAGGAGTAAGCCTCACTGTGTTCAGTGGGACGTACTCCCAAGTAAGTGCGTATAGGATTTAAGGATAGAAGGATCAGCCCATGTCAGTTTTGCACGCGTTCATAAGTCCCTTCTGTCCCACTTCTCCATCATTATGGTAATTCTTTAAAACCTTATAAAAATTCACAGAATTTTAATGCATTTTCCACAAAATACACATTTTGTATGCATTTTCTCCCAAAACACACATTTATGCATGCATTTTGGTATGTTGTTTGGAGCCAAGGACTATATCGCAAAATTCAGGGAAGTGCGAAAACCGAAGGATAACTGCATTCCGCCTGGGAAGTGCAAATCCGCTTGGATCACTTTAAAATGCAAACTGAACAAAATCCTCAAGCATTCCTAACAGATTGCAGCCTAAACTGCGTATATTTCCTGGGATATGTCCCAGGATATATGCAGGTGGGGGGAGAAATATGTAGTCCATACCTGGCACCTATTTCTTCTTCCCAAATCATATTGGGGTGAAAGGACAGTAAAGGTGCAGTAAAGGATCAGGTCTGCATTCTTGGGTTTTATTAAAGGAAAGTCAGTTCCTCATTAAAGAGAGATTAATTTTTAGTGGCTCAGTAGAAGGAGCACAAATGGAAGTGCTCTCTCCATTTAAGTGAACTGAGAAGCCTGCCTGGGTAGAGCACCTGAAAAGGTTCTGGATCAGAGGCCATTATCTTTCTTTTTTTTCTCAAGCAAGGAGCCCTCTTCTAATATTGGGAAATTATGCCCAGCACCTACAATCTGTTCCACAGTCGACTGTGCAGATTGCGCTATGCTGCACAGCTGCAGTGCACGCACAACCGCCTGCTACTGCATGCAAGAATCCATGGATTGGAGTAGCATTAACTTCCTCCTAAAACCATGAACAAGAAAATATAAGACCAAAGCAGCACCTCTTTCTTCTTCCCAAATCATATTGGGGTGAAAGGACAGTAAAGGTGCAGTCAACCCCACAATTTTAACATGGACCATTGAGAGGTCCCTGCCAGAGCACATTCTACCTCCCCAGGCCTTGACTGGTGGGGGAGAAAGGCACGACCTGCCTCAAGTTCCAACCCTTCTGGAACTTCATATCTACCTTGCAAGCACCCCATGTTGACTGAATGGGGCCTGCCCCACAGTTTGAGAATCATTACATTAAATAAGTTAATGCCGATTGCTGGGGAACACAAGTGGGAAGGTGCTGTTGCATTCATGTTGTGGGCTTCCCATAGGCATCTGGCTGGTCTCTGTGAGAACTGAATGCTGGACTAGAAAGGCTTTTGGTCTGATCCAGCTCTTCTCATGTCCTTAAAAGGTAGCTTATGCTAATGTTCCTTTGTTGAATGAGTTACAAAATCCACCCACCAGCTTTCCACTGAAAACACAGGTCTTATATGCAAAAATGAAAATTTTATGAAGCCATTTAGGCAGCTGGTTCAGCAAAGCTGTTCAAAGTAACAGCTTTATTTCATGTGCTGCTGAAAGTAAGAATTTTTTAGAAAAGAAATTGCACTTCTGAGGAAAATGCTAAGTCAAACTATTCCTTCCCTACAAATAATGAAGGGCAATTGTATTTTAGATATAAGGAATTTTCATATGTGCTTGTTTTACTAAGTTAACACACATCTACTAAATTGCATAGTTTGCCACATTAGCCATCTCAAATGTGGGAGGAGGAGGATATACATAGTGGAATGAAATAAAAATAAAATACGGATTACTTTTATGTGATCCAACTTCTCATATATTTGAGAAACCTGGAAATATATCTAGATCAGGGCTCTCCAACCTTGGGTCCCCAGATGTTGCTGGCCTACAGCTCCCAGCATACCCAGCCAGCATGGCTAATGGCAAGGGATTCTGGGAGCTGTCATCCAGCAACATCTGGGGACCCAAGGTTGGAGAGCCCTGATCTAGAATGGTACCTGACACAAATGCTTGTTTACATTAGATGCTTACCTAGACTCTATTCAGTAACCTGCCCTAAAATGTCACACTTACATTTAATATTAAGATGTTTCAAATTTCCCTTTTAGATAATTTCTACATTTATCATGGGGGAAAGTTAGTTTATTTACTACCAATATATTTTCAAGCTTACATTGATACACGACCATATATCAAGGAGCATGACTGAGATAAAAAAAAATGTTGGCATTACCATCCTAGGTCCTTAATCCTCAAGGCAAAAACATTATTAATTTGCAAAATGGTTATATCTTTTAGTAAACATTAATGTTAAGAAAGTATTTTTTAGTATTTCCCGCCCCCTAAAAGACTAATGTCTCATTTCAATACTAGGACAACATAATTAATATAATTAGGGATAACTGCTGTTGGCAGCAAGTTACAGCAATATGGAGTTTAAATTCAATCCAGCATAGAAAAGTCTTTTACTTGCATTTATGCCCTGAGGTACAACACAAAAAACCTGGACACAAACTACATTTTACACAGAGTTTCACGACTTGTCTGGCAGGGGTGGGGTAACTCAAAACAGCCTAGGTAGACAGCAAGTCTGAGTGGAGGAAAGATGCATAGAGAGGGGCTGCCTTATAGAGAGAGTTTGGAGATACCAAATGTGTCTGATTAATGCTGACCCTTAAAAAATAATCAGTTGGAGATTATTATAATTGTAGCAAAAACATAAGATCACTACAGATTATTTTTATGGGTACTATACACTGGGTATGATGGAGCACGTCTGATAATTTTACAGTACAGTCATGCCTTGGATTGAGAGCATAATTGGTTCCGGAAAGGTGCTTGTAATCCAAAACACTCTTATATCAAAACAAAATCCCCCCAAAAAAATTTGTACAGATTTTTAATTTAAGCCGTACTGTAGTACTTGTATTGCAAGACGATGCTTGTATATCAAGTCAAAAAAAATTAAATAAATATTAAAAATTTTGCTTGTCTTGCAAAACGCTCTCAAACCAAATTACTTGTAATCCAAGGTATTACTGTATAAGCTTACAGCAGGGACATGCATGCATGTTTTCTCATTAGTAACTCCCAATGAATTCAAGGGGATTTGCTTGCTAGTAATTGTGCCGAGGATTGTAGTATTAAGTGACAAAGAGTGTCTCTTGCTAAGCAGTCTATCTGCACAGAGGGCTTAGTAGCTCAGGCAACAAAGCAAAAATGCACACGTCAACAGTTTCCTCACATTTATTGGAGCACCATGAACATTTTAGAAATCAACGTCAATCAAAGTTACCACAAAATTTAGTGATGCAAATTAATTGCCCTTATCTTCCACACCCAAATTTTCGATTCCAGGTATCATACAATTCCAGATCTTTGGAAGACACACTAGGGCGCACAGTTTTTAAAGCACTGACAAAATCTTGAAAAGCAATAGATTGCAACTATTACACTGGAGCAAATACAATGTCAACAGACTGAAGGTTGCGGATCGGGCCTAGAGCAGCCTCTTGACAAAGCTGTCATGTCAGCCCCAGAAAACCCATCTGATTTTTTAACAATAAGATCCATTTCCTCTTCAGTTAGAGAGTAATGTTCCTTTGACATCAGACGAGACACTATCTGCTTTCTGGCAGAAGATTCAGGAAGTGGGATGTACAGTCTGTTCACCAATTTCCTTCATGCAGCCTCATCAATCTCTTGTGGCTGGTTGGTTGCTCCTACAACTAAAACACGCTCTTCAGAAGAGGTCGTTGCTCCATCTAGCTAAACCAAGAACTCAGTTTTTATTTTTCTGGAAGACTCGTGTTCACCATCTCCATGTTGGGACAAGAGAGAATCAATTTCATCAATGAAAATTATTGCTGGCTGCTGGCATGCTACAGCAAACAATGCATGTACCATCTTTTCTCCCTCACCTATCCACTTGGAGGTCAGTGAAGAGGCACTGATGCTAAAAAATGTGGCCCCAGATTGGCATGCAATACATTTGCTAATGAGAGTCTTCCCTCCCTGTCCTAGGAGGTCCAAACAGAAGAATACCTTTTGGAGGACCTCGTAAGCCAGTAAAAATGCCGGGTCTCAACATAGGCCACACTACTATCTCCGTGATAGTTGCTTGTGCAAACTCAACTCCAGCAATGTCATCCCAGTTTACTGGAGGCCCATGGTCCATGATCTCATGCATAATAAGTTCTATCATTTTTGGTTCTATATTCTTTAACCATTCGTCTGTTGGATGAGCCAGCTCTCCAGTTCCAGTCCCACAAGATTTGTATGGCATTCCCATGTTTCCATTTCCATCTTGTTTTGGTACTGGAGGGACAAACTTTTCAAATGGACCCCGAGACTTTCCAGCTCCCAAAGACATTTTTGTACCTCCATAAAATGGGAATGGTGTATGCTGGGGTTGGTTTTGGCATTTCTTCTGCTTGTCTGCCGAGAGTGGCTGTTTTGCAGTTTTGAAACCAGATGCTCTGTTCTCACTATTTTTCCTTCCACTCCATGTAAAGTTCTTTCCCTCTATATTAGACGACTTATTAGGAACGAACCCAGAAGATATATTACTACTATCTTCACTGTACCCAGATGTTTTCCTTTTTCCCAGGTTGCCCATCCCTGCAGATTGAGTGAAGGATTATGAATTTTGCCCCAAACTAGAATTACTCATGGGTATCAGAGAACTATTAAATGCTGATTCACGATTTGCAAATAATGGGGAAGTGCAAGAGGTAATACCGGATGTTTCACATACAGGCACAGATGAAAAAGAATGGGCAACTCCTGCCTTGGTTGAGAAAGCATAATACCATTTTGATGAAAGTTCAAAGCTGGGGGACTCCCAAGTATATCTGGTTCCTGATTTATACAATTTGATGAGCCACCCCCAAGCCCAGATTCACTGTCACCACCGTAAGTGAGTTTGGGAAGACTTGAAGAAACAGAGGCAGTGACCTCCTTATCAATGCTTACATCTGTTTGTGCCTTCAGAGAGCTCTGGAAATTTTTGCCGGCCTGCATCATCTCTCACACATACATCAGTTCCATCACATTACTTGTTGTCAAAGCAGATTGCCACTTGTCACTGTCATTTTGCTGACATCTCGCCAAAGTCAAAATGTTTTTAGCATAGTTATTCAAGCCAGTCTTGCTTTGTCAGAGTCAATCACTGCAGAGTATTTTTCAGCATATTTTTTGAAGAGGTTAGCAGCACAAACCTGGGAAATCTCAGAGTTTGCCCTTGCATACTGAATGCGTAAAATCTGCGCATGATATCCATCTACCTTCTGTCCTGGTGTACAAGCCTCAGAGGTAACAGCAAAGCAATTATTTTGCCATTCACTCAGATGTATGTCTGTGGGGCTATTAGTCTGCATGATCTACAGAGAAATGGACAAAAAATGACTATGAGAAGTGGGGAGGCGGGGGAGACTTTGCCTCTAACATCACCTCTAGCTAGAGGAGGCAGTCATACAACAGTACTTTATAAATTCATTACCTCTTATTTAACTACTGTGATGAATTTGACAAATATTTCAGATAGCCAGAAAAATAAATATATCGCTTGATCAAAGAGCATTTGGATACATAAGCCAAGCGCAAACATTTTTTTTTATTGGAAGGTTAAAAAAATGGACCAGTGTGGCTGGGTTCCCTTGCAATTCCTTCCATCAGTTAGGAGCCTGCTTTGTACAACAGCAAAAACAACAAAACCCCTAACAGAATATTGAATTCTATACATCTACTATACTCAGGAGTAAGGCCCAGTACAACAACTCTCATGCCTGAAAAACACAGCTCAATTATATGCATGGTATTTAAAGTTTAATTGCCTTTAAATACCATCTTATCTCCAATAACTGATTGGAGATAAGAGCACAGGAAGCTTGTGAGCCAGATAGGGAACCCGTGTGGCCTGCATCCAGCCCGTGGACTGGAGGTTCCCCACTAACAACTGTATATTGGGGAAAGAAATCCTAATCATATATATGCTGATAGGGTCTGAGCTGGCAGTGACTGGCCACTTAAAGGACCTTCGAGTTGTGAAGGATGGCTTGATGAAAATGTCTACACTATGTGCTGCTGCTGTGGAAAAGGCAAATTTTATGTTGGAGATCATAAGGACAGGAATCAAAAATAAAACTGCCATTATTATAATGCCTTTATACAAATCTATGGTGTGACCACACTTGGAATACTGTGTACAGTTCCAGTTAGCACACCTCAAAAAGGATATTGCAGAGCTAGAAAAGGTGCATAAAATAACCTTCTCTGTCTATGGAATGCCCTGCCTGTGGAGATCTGCCTGGCATCATCACTGTATAGGTTTACACACTAGGTTAAGACCTTCCTCTTTAAGCAGGCATTTTACCTTTAATCTCTTGCTTTATTTTTAGTACTATATCCACAAAGTACCAATGCCGCCGTGATTAAACTTACTTTTATCCATTTAATTAAACCTTTTACAATATATATATATATATATATATATTAGAAATTTTTAAATACATACTAACATTTTGAGTATAAAACCTTAATGTTTTCACATTCAAATTTGAGGACTTAACAATGATAATGCTAGAATGTCAAGTTACACCGTATAAATTTACATGCAAGTTTGAGGACTTAATAATAAATATTACAATTACAAGTAACACAATTTATATATCTACTCATATGTGCTTTAGCATACCAAGTCCTAACTTTGTTATCTTTTTAACAGAGTTAGTAGAAGCCTATCTCTTGTTTTTTCTTTTTTTTTTTTAAAGTGGCATAGGCCTTCCCCTGTTTTTTCTTTTGAGGAGGCCACCGCCTGAGAATTCCCTTATTTTTTCTTTTGGTTTTTCTTCCCAGGTGGCTTGAGCCTTTTTCTATTTTTCCTTTGGAGAGGCTTCCAATGTATTGATTGCTGCACGCCCGACAAGAAACCGGTTTGCCCCTCTTGTTTCGTTCATTATCTTCTTCAAGGGTTTCTCACAGACTATATCAGTGTCAATTCTACACCAAAACACAAAAATATTTCTACAGTGTTACAAAACAAACATCATACAATCTATCTTCAAGGTCCCCTTGTTTTACTTACGGTCTTACATTGTTTCTTCCTGTATCTGCATCATGCTTTTACTCTTACTGGGTCCTCTAGTGGTCATACTTTTTACTACATGTATTTATACTCTATATGCAGCTGGTAACAGCTGGTAACCATTTCATCATCATTCATACAAGTAAGACATCCAGCAGAATCAATTACCACTCCCTTAGGGCTCTTACAATGTTCCCATTAATACTATAGGGCAGTGAAGGTGAACCTATGGCACGCGTGCCACAGCTGGCACGCAGGGACCTCTCTGTGGGCACTCGAACCATTGGTCGCCAGATCGCGAAAAGACCGTCCCCTTCTGCATTCAGCGTCCGGTTTCCACAGTAACTCCTCTCCACTCATTCCTCACTGGCCTCCACAGGCAGGCACACTCCAACATCTCCACCCCCAGAAGCAGACTGCGCAGGCACCCAGCCCTCCTTCTAACTGAACAGACAGCTCAGAAGCACAGCACGCGCACACCCGAATCTTTGTGCGCCCGGTGAAGAGCCATGCCCTGAGACAGAGCGGGGCGTGATTAGCTAGTGCCCCCTCCTCCTTCCTACCAAATTTAGGCACTTTGAAATAAATAAGTTGGTTTTGTGTTGCAGTTTGGGCACTCGGGCTCAAAAAGGTTCGCCATCACTGCTATAGGGGTTACATTACAGGTCCACCTATTCTTTACTTGGTGAAGACTTCATGGGTGTGCCCTTCTTCTAGTTCTCTCTCTTCTAGTTCTCGATCTGGCGACCAATGGTTCGAGTGCCCACAGAGAGGTCCCTGCATGCCAGCTGTGGCACGCGTGCCATAGGTTCACCTTCACTGCCCTATAGTATTAATGGGAACATTGTAAGAGCCCTAAGGGAGTGGTAATTGATTCTGCTGGATGTCTTACTTGTATGAATGATGATGAAATGGTTACCAGCTGTTACCAGCTGCATATAGAGTATAAATACATGTAGTAAAAAGTATGACCACTAGAGGACCCAGTAAGAGTAAAAGCATGATGCAGATACAGGAAGAAACAATGTAAGACCGTAAGTAAAACAAGGGGACCTTGAAGATAGATTGTATGATGTTTGTTTTGTAACACTGTAGAAATATTTTTGTGTTTTGGTGTAGAATTGACACTGATATAGTCTGTGAGAAACCCTTGAAGAAGATAATGAACGAAACAAGAGGGGCAAACCGGTTTCTTGTCGGGCGTGCAGCAATCAGTACATTGGAAGCCTCTCCAAAGGAAAAATAGAAAAAGGCTCAAGCCACCTGGGAAGAAAAACCAAAAGAAAAAATAAGGGAATTCTCAGGCGGTGGCCTCCTCAAAAGAAAAAACAGGGGAAGGCCTATGCCACTTTAAAAATTATTCCAGTGGAGCAAGTTGAGCTTTACCCCACCTCAGCAAAGACGCTACATTGTTGCATAAGTCCAGCAAGCAATAGTCAGAAGAAAAGAGTGAAGAGAGAGAACAGTCCTGCTCCTCTCTAAAATGGCTTCAGACAAAAAAAAGAAGTCAGTACGTCACCAGAACATCTAAACGATGTGACTAGCTCATACTGTTTCTTGCCTGAATTTGAACAAAACATTTACACCCAAAAATTCGCACGTGTGCTATCTTTGGCTTCCTCCCATGAAACATTTCATATGGAGTTTTCACAGTTGTGGTGTTGGGCAACCTGTTCAGCAAGTAATTGGCATTTGACAGTGCATCCCCCCAGAAACGGTTTCCCACCTGTGAGTCAGCTAATTGAGCCCTCATCATTTCCTGGAGTGTTCTGTTCCTTCTTTCAGCAACGCCATTTTGAAATGGAGAGGATGGGGCTGTAATTTTGTGCCCAATGCCCTCATTTTCCAAGAATTTCTTGAATTTTGTACTCATGTACTCTCCCCCACCATCTGTGAGCAATTCACCTATTGGGTATTGTTTATATCTGTTACCAGCCCATTTAACAAATGATACAAATCTCTCTTGAACCTGAGATTTATGCTGCAGAAGATAAACAAATCCAAATCGAGAAGAGTCATCAATGAGTGTCATGTTGTACCTATTTCCCCCATAGCTGTTTTCAAATGGTCCAGCCACATCAGAGTGTACCAGCTCAAATATTCTAGTGCTAACTCTATCACTGTGTTTCTGAATGTTTGTTCTGTGTGACTTTGCTGTACTGCATACTTCACATTCCACATAATTAGAACAAGGTTTCATTTTCATACCCTCACACAGACCTGGCATCTTTTCTATGCTTCTGTAGTTGGCATGTGCGAACCTCTTATGGAAAATATGCACACAATTGTCATGAGGTTTACAATTTGCATACTTTGCCCTCTCATCATGTGTTACAAATGGATTTATAACATACAGAGAATTCTGCAAATCACCTTTTGCACAGACTATCCCTTCACGTGAAATCACACAGTTGCTGTCAGAAAAACATATTTCAAAACCATTATTAGCTAATTGTGAAATACTTATCAAATTTGTGTCCAATTCTTGAACAAGCAGTGCCCTCTGTTGACCCAAAGAAGCAAATGCAATTGTTCCTGTAGTTGAAACTTGGATCCGCTTTCCGTCAGCTAGTTCTACATGTTGATTTGTATATCCATCATCCAGAGATTGAAATATGTCTCTGGAGTTTGCCATGTGGTGGCTGGCCCCAGAGTCCAAAATCCACACATTGTTGTTGGAAACTCCCACCCTAGCAATCAAACTTTTGCCCGTTTTAATTGCCTCCTCAGGTGCACTGGTAGCTTCCTGTTTGCCCTTTGTACAGTCTTTTTTCAGATGCGATGTAGATCCGCAAGAAAAGCATTTTCTTACTTTTAAAGCTGCCGCTTGGGTAACTCCCCCGAGCTTCCTGCTGCTATTCCCAACTTGGCTGTTCACCACGTCAGCCGAGCTGTCTGCTGATTTACGTCCAGCATTGTTTCTCTTCCCTTGCCGTTTCTCCCACTCAGAGAGAAGTTTGCCTGACACATATTCCATTGTCAGATTCTGATCTGGTTGTCCCTCCATCAATGTTACAATTGTATCATATGAAGAGTCCAGACTGGATAACAGAATAGAAAATTGATGTAAGGGATCGATTTGCATTCCCTGAGCTCTCAATCTGTTAAACATGTCCCGGATTGTGCTCAGATGCTCTGGCATAGATCCACCTGGTTGTAAGCTCAACTTGTACAGCTTACGTGCAAGCAAAATTCTACTTCCTGCCGTTTGCATCTGGTACATGTCCCTTAGGGTGTCCCAGATCTGTTTTGCAGTGTCTAGAAACTGAATAAATGGCACTTGCGAACTTTCAAGAGATAAGCAAATTATTGCTTTTGCTCTGTCATCCCGCTCTTTCCATTCATTATATCCTTGATCTCCCACTGCAACTGCATCCTGTATTACTACATTCCAGAGTCCCGCATGAGTTAAATAATGCTGCATCTGGAACTTCCATAATACATAGTTCGAGCCAGATAGTTTTTCTACTATCTGAGGATTCAGAGATGGTGCTGCCGCCATTTCTGTGACCGGGGGATTTTCTACCTCCTCCCCTTCAGAAACTTCGGCGTCGCTTGCCTCTGAATATTCGGCCTTGAACAGAGCCTGCAAGCATTCCGCGAACACATCCCCCTCTTCCCCCTCCTTACCGGATGAAGGCCCTGGAGATTTTTCTTCTACTTCGACGTCTTCCTTCTCTGCCATAAATCACTGCAATCCCGGAGTTGAAGCTGTTGGGAAACAGGTCCTGCTGCTGCTGCTGTTGACCTTCAGCCTGGTACCGAACTGGTTCCGTTCGGTTCTGGTTCTGCTGGTTCCGGTCCAGAATTCTGGGCCCATAACCTTGATGGCGCGTGAGTGACAGCAGAGCCCCGTGTGTGCGAGATGGGAGATTAAAAATCCTGTTCGTGTATAGAGGCCCATTTATCCACACACAGAAATCCAGATCTTCTCCAGACCTCTCTCTGCGCAGCGTGCAGCGTTCCGGTTGCAATCAGCCAGCCAGCTTTCCAGCCTGTAATCCGACTTCAGCAGCCAGCTCCCCCGTTTGCAGATAGCAAGGAAAAAACTCTGTAACTCCACAGGTCTATTCTACCTGTTTATTTACTTAGCAAAGTAATATTCTCCAGAGTATACATTTCCTAGTTACAGTCCATGTGCAGAGTACAATGCATAGCAAGCATTTATTCCAGTGGAGCAAGTTGAGCTTTACCCCACCTCAGCAAAGACGCTACATTGTTGCATAAGTCCAGCAAGCAATAGTCAGAAGAAAAGAGTGAAGAGAGAGAACAGTCCTGCTCCTCTCTAAAATGGCTTCAGACAGAAAAACAAGTCAGTACGTCACCAGAACATCTAAACCATGTGACTAGCTCATACTGTTTCCCACACTTACTGTTTCCTGCGAGAGCACGAGATTCTAGAAAGACACAACAAACTTGTTTACTGCCATTCTGTCCCTTCCATGTGTAAACAATGTGCTCCAGCTTGTGAATGTGATACATATCACAACATTCAGTGCCTGTTTAAAGACATTCAAAGAAGTCAGCAGGCGTATGTCAAGTGGCAGGCCATTCCACAGTTGAGGGGCAGCAAAAGAGAAGGACCTCTGAGGAGTAGCTGCCAGTCTCACATTAGGTAGCTGCAGCAGATGGGATCATCCCATGAAGCTGAATGATGGGAGATTCAGGACAGATGAAAGGAAATACTTCTCCATACAGCACATAGTTAAACTATGGAATTCCCTTCCACCAGATGTAGTGATGGCTGCCAACTTGGACAACTTTAAAAGGGAATTAGACGAATTCATGGAATATAAGGCTATAGATGGCTACTAGGCTCAAAACAATGGCCACACATTATCAGTACAGTCATGCCTTGGACTGAGAGCATAATTCATTCCGGAAACGTGCTTGTAATCCAAAACACTCTTATATCAAAACAAAATCCCCCCCCCAAATGTACAGAGATTTTTAATTTAAGCCGTACTACAGTACTTGTATTGCAAGACGTCGCTTGTATATCAAGTAAAAAAAAATTAAATAAATATTTAAAAATGTGCTTGTCTTGCAAAATGCTCTCAAACCAAGTTACTTGCAATCCAAAGTATTACTGTTTAAGTATCAGAGGCACCACCTTGGGGAACACGAGTGGGAAGGTGCTACTGTGCTCATGTCCTACTTGTAGGCTTCCCATAGATATCTGATTGGCTACTGTTAGAACAGAATGTTGGCACAGATAGGCCTTTGGTCTGATCCAGCAGGGCACTTATGTTCTTATGTCACTACTATTCAGAAGAACTGCAGACACAGACATTTTCTTGGCTGCACCCAAAAAGCTCACTTAAGACAGAAAGTATTAATTAAAATTTTAATTCATAAGGTAAGCACTACAGGATTAATTATAGTTCTTTAAAGGGAGTGGATGGGATTTTGGAGAGCTAGACTTGTGTTTTGCACAGTGATATCTCTTGCTCTAAGCTCTAATTATTGGCTTTTTGGATAGCCAACTTCTATAGGATTGCTCAGTTGCTTCCTTTTTGGTTATCAACAGCAGTTCCCTTACATAGCTGTTACTGGAGGTGTATGGGGGGATATCTTTGTAGTTTTGTCTTTTTTTATACTCGCTGATTATGGGGGGGGGGAAGGCAGCAGATAATGATATCCAGTAAGGAGTGAAAAATATTTTATACAAGGAAAGTAAACACCTTTCCAGAGATTATCAATATCAAGTGCAATACATGTACAGTATTAGTCATTTGCTGTGCATTGTCCAGCTGCCTTCCACTGAGACCAGGGCCAGCCCTACCATTAGGCACAGTGAGGCAACTGCCTCAGGTTGCAGATGCTGGGGGGGGGGCAGCAGTGGCAGTCCACCAGCTGTTCCTCCTGAGCCCACAGGCATTCCCCTCTCTTGGAAGACAGAGCTGTGTGTGCCACACAGCCTATTCTGCACCCTCCAAATTACTCTGCTGCCCTCAAGTGTGGTGAGGGACACTACCCCATTGCCAGTAAACTGCCAGTCCAGTTGGCGCGCGCGTGCGTGTGTAAGAGAGAGAGAGAGAGAGTGAGAGTGAGAGTGTAGGGGGGATCTTGTCCTTTGGCTCAGGCAGCAAGATGTCTTGTGCCAGCCCTGGCTGAGACTGTGCTTCTGTGGCAGCGATATCACATTTTCCCATCACTGGATGCACATCAGGGGAAAATGTGATTTCCCCCCTGCATAGCACGTTCATTGCTATTATGGATTAAGTTATGGAATGTCGGTGTGCACAGACACTCAGTGGACATTGCCTATATAACAAGAAGGGTTATAAACAACATGGCTCCCCCCCCATCTCATCTTTTTAGAATTTGGGGTGCTATTGTTTTCTAAGTACTAGAACATTCCCACACTGAAACACTCAGCATGAAAATGGTAATTCAGCCTCATTTACCAAGTCTGCTGTGCTTGGATTGGCTCACAACATCAGCACAATTTGTGACATTGTGCTGGCTAAGCAGTCCTCTTGCACCCAGTCCTATATTCCCCTTGGCTAGACAGCACACAGGAGTAGTAGGCCTCTATGTTTGAGAGAGCAATCTCCAGTGTGTTTCCAAATAAACAAGGATATTGTTACTGAATACCAAGCAGTCCTGTTGTATTATATGCCAATTGGTTATACCACTCAAAAATCACTGGGAATGCAGAAGGGTAGTTTACAACATTACCACCTTGCCAGCTGTAACACAGTTAAAATTGTGCATGCCCACCAGACTCTTAGTTGCCTCTTCCACTTTTTCCTCTTCCAGCAATTCCATAAATGAAATGCTTAAAGAGCCATTATTAGTTGTTTAGATAAATCTGTGTGCACCCAAGAGACTGGTTGATTGAGGGTTGTTACTTATCAAACATTTTTACCTTGTTTATCAGAATATCAAAGAGGGCATATTCAATGCAGATTCATTCCTTCTCAACACCCTTCAACTGCCCTACAGTATTGACAATCAATGTGGTTAAAAACTGTTTTCCTTCACCTTTTCGGTGCAGGCTTACAGGCAACTTGAGTGTTTAAGCTACATTAGAGACTGCAAAGACACAGTCAAGAGGTGCTAACATGGAATACAATGGTGCGATATTGTTTACCTTGGCTTGCTAGCTCCTACCATTCTTGGGTCACTGTGCGGTTGTACTCAACTGTGTACCACTCCACCCATCTTTACACACCGTACTGTAATTGTTTATGCAATCCCTTATCGTCAAGATGAAAGAAGAGGTGAATCAAGCAAGAACCACACACTAGCCACAGATGTTTTTCAGTGCTTTCAAACTTGGATTAACTCCTTGCTCAAATAAGCTAACCAGAAACAAAACAAAACACCTCCAAGAGAAACAGCTCATGGAAACAAGTATAACAGACACAGCTTTCGAAGAGGTTAACAATTTATTAGGAAGTTTGCTTAAACATGAACTACCAATGGATTTCTCATTGTTTCATACATTTTGCACAATATGAAAAGTTGTAGTAGATGTAGACCAACAGCATGGCATTTCCTGAGAGAAACAATTTAAGAGCTCCTAAAATATCTATCTGGTGTTAGATAATTACAATGTAACATTGGGATAAAGCAGAAAAAAATCCTTTTCAGCTAATATCTAATAACCAAGGAAGATTAGATAGACATGAATTGCCTGTAATACAACACCTTTAAGAAGAGAAAATATCTTTTTTTTAAAAAATTGTTTATCTCAATCTACAATTGAGGTGCCAACCCAAGTACTCAACTTTTTGTGCTCTAAGGACCAAGTGAACAATGATCATCATACAGAACATGCTTCATCATCGATTAGAAATTGTGGTTAGCAGCTACTGGAGTTCCAGAATAATGGTGCCACCTGCTGGAGGAATTCAGTGTCTTGTTTCCTTTCTAGAGATGTTCCTTCAGCACCCAGCATTTTGATTTAGGGTTTTATCACATCTGATTCCTGAGCTCACTGGAGTGAGATTGGGAATCAGATGTGATAAAACCCTAAATCAAAATGCTGGGTGCTGAAGGGACATCTCTAGAAAGGAAACAAGACACTGAATTCCTCCAGCAGGTGGCACTATGAATAGGGTTATCCCTTTTTATCCTTGCAACTCCCTTATGAAGTAGGGGGCCACCCAATGAGCTTCATGGCTGTGGCAGAAATTGGAACACACATCTCCCCAGTCACAACACTGGATTATTTGTTAATGTATATCCCACCATGGGATATGGATTTATGGCAGAGTTTATGAGGCTCCCAGGTGGTCTTAGGCACTGACCAGCCCCGTGACCACTTAGCTTCAGCAAGGTGGCAGTATCATGGGCCTTCAGACTACGCCAGTGTTTCTCAACCTTGGGCCCCCAGATGTTTTTGGCCTACAACTCCCAGCATGCCCCAGCCAGCATAGCTGGCTGGGGCATGCTGGGAGTTGTAGGCCAAAAACATCTGGGGACCCAAGGTTGAGAAACACTGGACTACGCCATGACATATCTAGCAGTTGCTTACATATATTAGCTGACACCTCCTAACCTGTAATTTCCGGCCCCTGCCCCCAAAAGAAAAAGATCTCCAAGCAAATCAAAAGCTTCCTTTGGTCTCCCTCTTTTCTCACAAACTGTGGAGTGGAGCTGCAGGAAGCAGCAGGAAGCTGGTCTATTGCTCTTGAGGCAGAAACAGACAAGTCTCTTCTCTCTAGTCTGGGCCAAATGAAATGTGACATTAGATATGTTATTGCATTTAATAGGTGTGTGTGTGTGTGTGTGTGTGTGTGTTTTGCAAGGGGGACAAGCAGGATCAGGACCACAGCAGAAGGAGAGTGGGAGTTTAACTCTCCCCAACCACAATCCCACCAACTCACCTCCACCACACACACTTTTTGCATTGGCATCAGTGGAGCTTCCTCCAATCTACATATTTAACATCATATTTTAGGAGGAGGAGGCCGATGAACTGTTGCAAGAGCAGGGCAATCATCCCTACATCGCTCTAGCGGAAAGCACTTTAAAAAACTAGGTCAGAAGGTGCCAGGACAGCTAAAGCCTGGTAACAGAACAGCACCAATAGACCTTGATTAGTTGCAGGTAACTGTAACAAAATTGCAGGATTTAATTACCACTGGCAACTAATTAAGTCCCCCTGGTAATCACTTTTGGAGATAACTATTTACTTAGCACTGTTGGATGCGTGGTCTGTATGGGAGTCCTTGTTCACTGTCCTTAGGCACTTTTTCACAGAAGAAAGTGCCTAAGGACAGCAGTGATGCTGTGGTTGTGGAATGCCCTCCCCAGAAAGGCTTGCCTGGTGCCAACATTATCATCTTTTCTGCACCAGGTGAAGACCTTCTTATTCTCCCTGGCATTTTTAAATTATTTAAAGATCTTCAGTGTTTAGCTTGCTTTCTAACATTTTGTTGCTGGTGGTTTTACTAAAAACATAGTACCGTATTTAGTTTTGTACTATGGTTGATTTTTATGATGTTTGATTTTTAGGACTCCTGTTGATTGTTTTTATGGGGCTGGATCCAAATTTAGTAATACATAGAGTGGACCCACTGAAATCAATGGAACTTTAGTCAGGACTTATGTGTTCCATTGATTTCAATGGGTCTACTCTAAGCATGACTAAATCTGGTTCCAACCCATGAAGTAGTATTCAACTGTGCCCCAGTACTAGTGCTAATGTCATTGCGCTAGTGTAAAACAATGCTTATGCAAAATAACTAGAGCTGCTAGAGCAATGGCAAAAAGCAGTGGGTTTATTGCTGAATTTCAAGGGCAGCACCCATTTTCCGCAGTAAATCACACTTTTCCCCATTCCCCTAGCAAGAGCTAGTTACACTGTGTAAAGGTTGGTTAAGCTAGTGCAACACTGCATAAACTGGGGCACAGTGGACCACATGGTTTTTTCACTTTTATTGTTAACAGGGCACTGTCAGTAGGGCAATATATAAATGTAGAAGAAGTACTAGAT
>JAHFWL010000282.1:0-54328 GCA_021292165.1 Shinisaurus crocodilurus | reverse complement strand
GAGGATAATGTAGGCAATTCGCTCCTTCGGTTATGGTAAAACATATTTTGACATATAGAGGAAACCTCCATAGGAAATCTGCAAAGGGGAAGTAAAAATGGGAGGGGTACAGCCCTCTTACCTTCTTGGCTCTGACCCGCATCAGAACAATTGGACACCGTTCTGTATCAGATTAATATTTAACAATGTTCCTTTTCTGTTATTCTTTGCTTACACTGAACAACTTCCAAATGGTGCTTTTTTTCCTTTTTGGCTCAGAGAATTTTGCCAGAACACAGTACTATCAGAAGGCTCTTGAGCAGCTTCATAAAGACCCAGCAGCCCTAGAGGCACTTGGTGCTCCTCCTCTTAAAGTACATTTCATCAGACTGATGGACAAGAGCAATTGTGTGGATGTGACAAAAGCTCAGGTAACAGCCAGATGGATTGAGACCTGATGGCGGAGGAGGGGAAACAAAGGGGAGGGGGAATTCTAGCAAACTACAATAATAAATTATAGCTTGACCAAAGTGTCTTAGGACATAAGCATTTAAAGATGGTGTCTGTAATCTGCTATGCCAGCATTATGCTGCATGTTAGAAGGCTAGGATCCCTGAAGCCCATAGGACACTACGGGCTGGTTCACACAATTGCTGTAGCTCACCGTGGCCACGGTGGGTTGTGGTGCATGCCGGTGGCCATTTTGTATATTCAATCTGTGGTGGCTGGGCGCGCGGCTTATCGTGTCGTCTGAACCCAATGAGGGTGGGTTGTTGGCATGGTTAGCAAACCACCCACAACCCATGGGCTGTGTTAGGGTTTTGAATGATGTTAATCATGCCAGCAACCCATCCTCACCAGGTTTGGATGACACAATTAGCCACGGTGACCACCTGTTAAAGCTTGAATATCCAAAATGGCTGCCAGCATGCACTGCAACTCACCATGGCCTTATGCCACGGTGCGTTGCACTTATCATGTGAACTAGGTCTGCTAGTTCAATCCACGAATTATCAGTTAACATACCTGCACTTAAATAAGCCTTGTTTAATTAATAGTAATAGAGTCTAACCTGGTGCAAATTATAGGCAGCAACTTAAATGGTTTGTGAATTTTAGTTAAATGGAGTTAGATTTATTGAAACATCTTGCCCCAATCCGGCAAAGGAGATCTGAGTGTGCAGTTGATGTGGAAATACAGGGTTGGACACCTAGATTGGATTTATCCATTCTTCTGTAGTAAAGGCTTACACTTTTGCTTGGCCTGAGGCATTATCCTGTATGTGTGCAAAGGAGGGATGGTGGTTGTACAGCTTTATAGGACTCTATGGAGGTGAAGCTCATACAGTGACTGGGTTTGCATGATCAGGGAAGGAAAAGAAGCCACGGTGGCTTCTTTTCCCTGCCCTGCACGTGCTGGTTGCCCACCGCCCCATTTCCATGATTACCTGTGCCAACCTGTGGGTTTCTGTGTCATTTGAACCTGGCGTGGTGGGGGTGGCTTCCAAACCACCAACTCGTGGCTTGTTCTGCGGTGGTTTGGAAGCCACCCCTGCCACCCATCTTTGCTGGGTTTGGACAACACAGCAACCTGTAACTATGGAAATGAGGTGGCATGCGACCAGCACATCCAGGGCTGGGAAAAGAAGCCACCATGGCTTCTTTTTCCTTCCTTGATTGTGCAAACCTAGTGCTTATTTGGGATTTCAAGACATTGGATAGATTTTAATTCTGTTTTGAGTTCTAAGACTGTTCCTTGCAAAAGGAATAATTTTAACACACATTCATCAGAAGAATTTGACTTTTTGCATTTGCAGTTAAAGATACCAGTATCTGGAACAAAGGCAGGTGGTTATCTTCACGTCAGTTCAGAAAAAGACTTCTCCCTCAACAGGTGTGTATTAAAAAAAAAAAATACTATGCTTGAAAAAAATGCTGAGACTTGTCTTTCAACATCATATTTTCAGTCATTGGGAGATACATAAGTGCATGATGTAGGGACTAAGTGACTTCATGCAAAATGATAACTTTGTTGATTCTAACTTGTATCATTTCTTGTGCAGAATAGCTCCAGGTGAGCTCTTTGCAATTTGATCATCCCCTTGCAAAGCTGTTACTAAAATTGTTGAACTATAGAACTGGATGTTTCTTGGGCTCAGTTCACACATGCAACAGTGTTGGGTTACTGCTCCACATGGTACAGCCATTTAAGCAGGTTGCCATTGTCTCATGTAGATGCAGTTACTTTGCCAGCAGCCATTCATGTGACTTGTATTCATAAATTGAGCCCAGGATTCAGCTGATTTCCACTGATTGTATCATTCCTATGAGTAGTGAGTACTGATCAGTTTAATGGGGCCACACAAAACATAAGGTAGTAGTAGTATCAAAGTACTTAGGGTGCACCCTAGGTACACAGAAATATAAACATGTTTAAGAGAATTTAAAAAAAAATTCCCATGAGCTTCTAAGACCTTTAGAATGGTGATGCTAATAAGAGAAAACTAACTCATCTTATTGTCTGGTGATGGTACATCCCAGTTCACACTGAACACCTAAGACACAGACTTATTACAATAAAATAAATGGGTCATGCCCAATAGCATCTTCCAGGTCTTTGAAAGACTTTGTGATGTGTTGGAAAATCTACTGAACCTATTCCAGGTTATAACCTTAATACTAATAACTTTCTATGGTTGGGCTCAGCATCGAAATGTGTTACATGTCTCTTTGTCTCAGTTGGCGTCTGCAGGAAGTCACACTGCAACTCCGCAATGGCCAAAGTATTCCAGTGTACCTCTCTTCTGAGAAGAATGCTACTGGGCAGGAGGTGTAACATTCAGAATGGTGCTGCTTACGTTATTATTTGAATATCCTCATATTAAATGAACAGTCCAATGGACACCCTCAAAACAAGCAATGCTTATGTATTCTATATTGCTGCATCTCAATTCTCCTCCCTCCAGTAAACTAAGGGTCAGAATGAAGCAGGGTAGGGGTGGTAAAGGCCAGAAGGTGCAAACACATTACTGGATGAGGCAAAGAAGTGACTGGATTTTCTTGGCTTGAGTTTTTGTACAGCTTAGAAATGGTTTGCAGGCATTCTCCCATCAGGCATCTTACAAGGGTTGAATTACTTTGTTTCAACACTAGAACTCGTCTCTGGGCCTGAAACTACTGTAGACATGTGCTTTAAAACATGCATCATGCAATTTATTTTAAGAGCCAATCTGCAACTCAGTTCAGTAACACTGCAATCCTATACATGTCTTCTCAGAAGTAAGTCACATTGGGAGCAATTAATGCGGGTGCGCAAATTTCCCCTCCATTTACTTCACAGCCATTAAATTTGTGTAAATTTGTTTTTAAAAAAAACTTTCAGGGAGCCACAGTATCTGCAGCAGTAAGTGCTCCAAAAAGTGGTGATGGGGAGTCAATATCTCCATTTTCTGGAGTAGCTGAAGAGTCGGAGAAGTGTTGAAAAGGCAGAGGGTACTGAAAACTGTCAGTTCAACACTAAAAATCAAGAGAATTACATTGTTAAGGGGGAGATATTTTCCCCACCCACTTTTGGTGCACCTTCTGTTGCCGCTTTCCCCCACTGTTACCGGTGCTTTTCAATTGACAGCTAGGCACTTGGTCCCTGGCAACTGTGCACAAATTAGCCTATATGCAGTCTCACCTTGTCCTCCCTTTGACAGCTGAAACAGACAAGGAAATTGACCAGGCAAGACTACACATATTGGATAGCTGTTAACTGTGCATTTGTGCCCCTGTGAAACACTGGGGGGGAAATCACAGCCCCATTTGTGAATTTTTGAGCCCCCCAAAAATAAAAAGCCAAGGAACGAGTGACTGTCCTTTCAAAATGCCGTGTTGGCACTGGTGGAAGGGCAGTCATGGGTGAGAATGCAAAAGCGAGCTGCAGGGTTTTTTGCTGCTCTTGTCAAGCAGCTCTCTAGCCATTCCTGACAACCCACAAAAAAATCACCCTGCTGGTTTGGGATGACACAACAACCATTGTGGGCAAGAACAACGCTAGAACAAGCCATTGGTTCTCAGGGTGACTTGTTCATGAAAAATAAGCCACCCTGCAGAAATTGCACCAGGTTTGGATGACACGCTAACCCACCATGGCTGGTTGTTGCATCATGTGAATCAGGTCAATGCCTTGGCCAGACTATTTTCACAGCAATAAATAAGTTTGATACTAATAACCTTGTTTTTGGAAAATTGGATTATATTACTGTGGAGGAAGGGGGGGCTGGCTGGCCCGCCACCCCCCCACCCTTTCCTACCCCAAAGGAACCAAGACCCCCAGAGATCTCAAGGTACCAGATTGCCAGCCTCAGCTGTCTGCAATCCTGCTTGGATCTCTGTTGAGGGACTCGCCTTCAATTCTGTAACCTGGATTTAGATATTGAACTCACAGAGTACTACAAAACCCATGTAGGGTAAAACCAGGACAAGGTTTATTCTGGTAGCATTTTACAACAAGATTAGGGAAGTGAGAGAAGCACACAAAATAAAGAGACACACGTTAGTACACAGTAAAGCTGCAAAACAATAAAACCTGATTCCTTAAGATCTCTCAGGCACACACCTGTTTCCTGAGGGTGTTCTCTTCAAGGGTTAAATCCAGCACAGCCTCGCTGCCCGAGGGAGATTACCACACCTACCCGAAGGTCCGAGATGGGTAAAACTCCCACAAGGCTTGCCTTTACTAGAGCCCTCAATCCAGCTAATTTCACCAGGAGCTGCCTGGGGTCCTTGGCTTACTGCCATTACCACAGCCAGGTAGAACAAAGACCAAAACCCACGCTTTGGGAAATATACCTTCCCCCCCCTCCTCCCTGTAGCTCTTAGCCAATCACCATGCACCTCACCTGGCCAGGCAGGGGGAAGGGAACTCATGACTCATGGCTTGAACTATTTACATATGAAAGCCCTAGGCCAGCTTCTCCAGGCATCTAGGCGCCATCCGAGGCTTTCGTTTCCTCCCTGCCCCCTCAACTGGCCCCACTTGGTTTACACATGAGGAGGCGTGTGTGTGTGTGTGTGTGTGAGAACTCCCAAAGGCTCTTTTGTTCACAATTACATTGAATAAGATCAATGAAGAATTCAAGGTAATTATATAATCCACAATTTGTGATATGTTTAATAATTGATGCCAATATATTTGTGCAAATTGACACTCTACCACACATGGTAAATATCTGCTGTGAATGCCTTACATTTCCAGCACTGAAACTTAGATTTTAAAACATCCTATTTTGCATCTTGCTGGAGTTAAAATTCCAACTATCAATTTGTGTTGTAGATCTTTGCCATGACCCTTTAGGTTCTGCACCTGTAGTCATTGTTTCAAAACTTGTCAATTTCCTGAGCTGATAACCATGAATACAACTGTTGTGGGGAAGGGAACATGGCCATTTGGGATCCCTGGATGGCTGGATTGAAACTCCAGGTGAGCCAGATTTAGCCCCCAGGCCTGAAGCTCAACATCCCTGGGTCAATTTGTGGCTTCCCAAATTGCTTCAGCAAGAGGCTCAGTTATTAAAGCAAACAATAAGGGGGACCAACAGGGCCAGTCTTGTAGCTCTTTTTAATAGTTTTATCATCTTTGCCAGTTATATTGAATATATAGCCCTACCCAGTTCCATAAAACAGGGATGTCATTTGTTCTTTATAGGAATTGTCATATTAGATTGGAGAAAACTTTCTATTTGTAAAATTCTCTTGCTGTGTATTTTTAATTTTTTGCTTTGTCTAGTTTATGTCTTGTATGATTTAAAATTAAATAAAATCATTTCCCTGTCTCTCCCCACTTTAAAGAAATTCAGATGCACAAACATAATGGCAGTATTGCAAAGATTTAAGATTATACAGTGGAAACCCAGAAAAAGTGGTCTGTACATGGAAGCAGTCTTCCACATGGATAGCACCAGCTAAGTAGGGAATCATGGACATACCTCTAATGTAGAGTGCAGATGTTGTTCATTTACACTGCTTTGCTTTTCATAGTAGTCATGTTTGAACATACATTTAAATATGCATCCCCATCCATTCTAGATGGCTCATGAAGCCGCTAGGTTACAGTTTTACAACTTCAGCAAAATGAATCTGTAATCAATGCAACCTTGAAGTTACTTGAGGTTTCTTCTCAAGCTACCAACTAGAGATATTGCTTTCATATGAATCAAGACAAAGATTAATTTTTTTTTAATAAAGCTGAATCCATTTATTAACCCCCTTAATGTTGAGATATATTCCTTACAAAATGTGAAAAAGCAAGATGTTACATACATATTCCAGAGGACTAGGTATTGCTCTCCTCAGCTATATTACTGTTGATGTGACATTGTGGAAAGTAACAGTAAATGGACATTCATCACAGTCATTCTTAAACTTCAATTAAACTTCAATTTCAGTAGCATTGTTGCTTGAATTAGGAGCTAACTAAGCCTAACTGCGGCAAAGTAAATTCTAGCCATGAAAAGAAGGCAGTTCAATGTAGCACAAATATCCTGCTTGATATTCAGCTTTGTTGAATATGGCAATGGAAGGGCAGCAGGTAGAATGTAAACTGCTAAAGCTAGGCCAATAAGTTGGATTCTAGCCAATTCAAGAAGGCAGTGCAATTTTATAAACTGGGGTTCCCCTTCATACTGAAGTCAACAGAAGAAAGTGGTGTGTCAAACACAAAGTAACACACCATAGTAAAGAAAAAGAAATTTTTCCCATTACATGAAACGGATTGACTTTTGGCAGCAGTTGCAATCTTCCACAGTAGTTCTGGATCAGTCTCACTGATTTCAACTGAACTTCATATTGCAGAACAGAAGAGCTACAGCAATTGAATACTTGTCCTCTACCTTCAAAGTGTAACTTTTGGCTTTCTAGAAGACACTAGTTAAGCAAGTGCTACTATCAGCTATGACGAGAAGGGAATGGTTTTTCAATTAAGGCACAGCACAGGCAATGAAGCAATGAAAACCCTAGTCGCACTACTTGATAACAACCCTTTGGAATGCCAGCTACCTTTTTAGCTCCTATGGGAAGCAGGAAGCCACCTGAGAATTAAGCAGCTCCCTAAAACCTGATAGCATTAGCTCCCCCACTTCCTTTTGGATGAAAATTTATGGTATATAACTGCTAACAAACATTAAAGAACTGGAAAAACCAGTTTACCACATTAAAGCAAACAGTTTTGCATTGGCCAACAGAAGAACATAATAGGCCTTCTGTGTTTAAAGGTAATAATTCTATAACCACAGTAAGTGTACAACTGCCAGGATTCTGCAGAAATGTGTAGAGGCATGGCACTTCTTTGCTACTCAAGTAACTTTAGAGATTGTCCGATATCCACATTCTTTTCATTTTCTCCTTATGTTGACTATAGAGTACTTTCAAGGTGTTCTTCAGACCACAAGCTTAACCCTGCAATTCCAAATAAAAGATCCCTAGATGTGGTAATCAGCATTAGAACCAAGTAAACTACATCTGCTTCTAGCTTCTCATAAAAATTCAAGAGGCTCAGTGTTTCCTGTAGCAGGAGATTTAAGAGGAACACCATAGCTTGTAGATCGAGTAAGGGCCGCTCATTTTAGAACATAAAAGAGTCACAAAGAACTACAATTGGAGGAAACACTGTGGGGATTGCAACACTTGGAGAATTTTCCCAGTCTTCCCACTTCATACACTCACTACTTCACATTTTTCATAAGGTTAATTTTTCTTCTATGGACTTCAAATTTGTATCTTTGAATAATAAGGCTCTAAAAGGTATATTACTTGATTCCAAGTCAATAGAGCCTTCAATTTATACATTTACTTTACAACTGCATGCTCACAAAATATAAAAGAAATTGATAGCATTCAGTTTATCAAATTAGCTGGTGTCCCTACATACATACTCTATTACAGATGAACATAGGCTTTGCCTTGCTTATAAGTTATGTTAGACTTCTGTAACGTTATACATATTTGAAACAATTTGATAACTGTACAAAAAACCACCTTAAGGCACAACAAGTTAATATAATATAGAATACAGAAGTCACCAAGCAGCCAACCCAAAAAGCTGGCCTTGTTAGAAGTACATTAAAATCCACAAATTAAATATTTAACAAGTTTACTATTGTACAACACAAACTAAAAGGTACTAGGAACCCCCCTCCCCACACCATGCAGCTAAAAATCTGCCTTTTAAACTTTTGTTGGAAAATCAGAGTTTATGCTATGCAATGGCTGAGCTAGCAAATGTAATTTAATTTGCAGAGCTCTGCAAATTGATAACTTTATTAGCTTCTCACAGATATATTTAACATTAATCTAACTTCATCTCTTCACTGAACTCGTCTGTTTAGACAAGAAAATAAGGACTATGTCTTTCCATTTCTGATCAAAAAGTGAATGTTATTTTCATCTGATGTGAATTCTAAGATGCACACAGAAGCTTTGTTTTAGTGCAGCCTTCATAAATGATGTAAAAATGGTGAACCTCTGACAGTAGCACTTACCAGTGAGAAGCACTGGTAGATCTCCAGAACATATGAAGTTAGACTAGTTGTACACTTGCACAAACTTTCATTGCTACTCATAAAACTAGTATGTTGCCTTCACGCTAATTTTTCAGATTTTCTGATGCTCTATGTGATTTCAATTACTTTACAGAAATCAGTAATTCACAAGATAAATTATTCAGTGTGGATGAAGTACTCTGCTATGGTTATGCAACAGGTTTTTCAATAATACGATATTTCGAAACCAACCAGTTACCTAATTCGGCAGGAACAAAGCACTTTTATTGATGGATTAAGTTGCTTTAGAAGACAAATGCAGTTTCTGCTAAAGACAAATAAATAAACAAACAGACAATATTAAGGAATGCTACACAATGCACACTCTGAAGGTCACTAGGCTTCCATGTGTTCTTTATCCATAAACTATAGCATCTTTGTGTCTTTTATGGCTAGACTGAAAAAAGTGTACCTGCTTAGTGGCAGATTAGGTATACCTCTTCCTGCATGAATCTGGTAATCTTCCAAGAGGACCAACCAGCTCTGAAAAATCTTGCACAGCAGAAATAGCAGCAACAAAATACATGTGAAGAATCCAGTTTCGTAAAAGAAAACTTTAGGCAGGAGTAATGCATGTTCTGGTGCAGGGGCAATAAGGGCCAACTGGCCAGGCTGCATGCACACAAGGTGATTTCATGTACACTGGAAACTGAAAGAGCATTATATTTTAATCTAACGACTATGGAACAGCCTTACCTAACAATTATGGAACAGCCTTACTTGTCAGCTGTTAGGTGTAGAATGACAGGTGTTTACACTGGACAGCAAAATTTACAAGCTTATTCTAAAAAGCCCACCCTCCCTCCCAATGACATACATCTTTCGTTTAGTGCTTCTTACATTTTTCTTACAAAAAAGACATTTTTTGTTTAGTGCTTCTTACAAGCACTGAATTTCAAGGCAGATTATAGGTAAAGGCTCTTTACACCATGAAGAAAACCAAGTTATTCATAATGTAATATGGAAATTGGATGAGTCCATGTAATCCAGCCTAGGGTAAAATGGCAATTAACTGTTTTGCTTCCCCCTCAAACCTTGAATTATTTTATTTGAATCTTGTGTGTCAGTTAGAAAAGCCAGACTACCACAAGAGGGAACATATAACACATTTTTTCAGGGTGAAACCAGCATGAAGAAAGGAATCTAGCTTAGTATATCTAAGGGAAACTTATTCACACATACTAATTAGACTTGGTCTTTTACTGCACCAGGAGAAAAAAGCATGTTTATCAGCCTGTCCAGACAACTGAAATATCCACCAATGGTAACTTGTATAGGAATAGCCCACAACTGTACATACTTATTAAACAGAAGGTGTAGTACAAATATTTTAGATACCAACAGGAAGGGGGGACTACTGCTTTCTGCACTTCTCTATATGATACGCTGCCCATATACTAATTCCATAAAAAAATAAGATGTTTGGCACAGTTCTCTAGTTGGCTTTTGAACATTTCCCCCCTACTTTATCTAGAATGATTTTTGCATATAAATGTCATTTGGCTATACATAAATTGGTCTGGGGAAAGAGGACCACTCTGTCAAGTTAGAGTTTCAAAGTCACAAGAGCAGAAGCAAGCTGCAATTCAGTAAATAAATTCTCCAGGTATTTCTTGCAGTAATGGTTCCTCAAATTTAAACCGCTTGGAAATGGTTTTCTGTTCAACAATGTTATCTTTTTCTGACTGCCTACACTGGCCCAGTGTATATGAAGCTACTACAATCAGCTCTTCTGTCACTACTGATTCTTCTGTTTTTTCTCCATCTGTAGAATTTTCTGAAGTAGAATCTTCTTCATTTACAATAATGATATTGGCCTCCTCTTCTGTGTCCTTAATCCAGCATATAGTATCAGGAACATCAGTTTGTGCCAGCCAAGAATGTAGCAAGCATTCTTCAGCTGTTGCCCGTTCCCTAGACAGAAAAGAGGGGAAATTGGCTTAAAGATACTGGCCAAAACAATTCGTTACTAAAAATCCAGTTCAGGATAAATTTCTCATAATTTCAATAATTACCTCATGGTGGAGAACAAACTCTGAACTAGAATGTTGCGGGCATGTGTTCAGATGCAAGTTCAGAAAGCACATTAGCATCAGGTCCATCTTACCAAGGCCATATTTAACCCTTTCCATGAATTAGTTTCACAATGATCTCCACAATCACTGCAAAGTCTCCACGCAGTGGGAAAATGTATTTTAATGTTATTAATTTCAAGTATTTATATACCACCTTTAAGGACTAGACAGTCCTCTCAAGGTGGTATACATACTTTAAAAAATCATCAAATTGATGCCATACCACCACTCTTATACACAAGAAGTAGGTAACCTGAAAAATTGCTTGCTTACGATAAGTTAGGTGCACAGGGACGGCTTCTGTCCACTTTACACAAAATGGCCGTCAGGTGGCTGACTGCTCAAAATGGCATCTGCATGGTAGCTACAGCATGCAGACATTTCTCATGCAGTAACTTCTCAGTTGGCTTGATTATGAACCCGCTGCAAGTCACCCAAAGGAATGTTTTGCAGCAGTGTGAAAACAAGCCAGACGACAACAGCCAATCCACATAGTGTGTAGTTGCACACAAGGTGCATCTAGATACAATGTTGTAGCTACCATATGACCATTTTTTATGTGGCTCAGGATTTGCATCACTATAGAGCAAATGGTTCCTTAGGGTTCCATCTTAAATTTCAGAACAATTTAACTTTGGTGTATATAAATATGGGCCATGATTTTGAATTTTCCAGATGTTGTGAAACAGTCCTCTGCAAGTGTTTGTTTGTTTTTCTTTTAAGATTTTTACCAGCATTCATTTTTGACTTTGGGGTACTGGGGTAGAGTGATCAGATGAAGTCACAGTAGCACTGAACATGAATCTACAAAACCTGGAGATACACCAGCTCCCAAAATTCCAAATATTCCAAAAATCTCTCTCCGAAGAGTGGAGTTATATTACTACCATCAAATTATAAATACCTTAGCAGCAATATCCCAGTATATGTTGCAACTGAGGTAGCAACTTACATAATGTTTTATAAAGAAAACCCATCCCTTGCACTAGAGGTTGATGTCATAGCTAGTGCCGGTACAGTAGCAGCCAGTGGCTTTTTAAAGATCAGGATGTGGAAATGTGGGGCCTTCTAGATACTTGGCATTTTTGGCATTAAAAGTAAATTAGAGTTTCCCAATTATTCAAATGGAAAATAGGGAGGAGCTGGATGGCTGTCTGTCTTGCTTGCTATGTTTAGGATACTGCTTTAGTTCCCACAGTACAAGAAATAATACTGCAACATTGACAGAGGAAAATATGAAATAACCAGATTAAAACTGGCTTATTTCAAGGATGGAAAAAGTATTTTGAAGGAATACCAGGATCCTGGTGTAATAACCTGTTTGGTTGACCAACATTTAACCAGAATTCAATCCAGAATACACATACCAAAGCCAGTGTGTGAGGGGAAGAGGAAAGGTGGGAGGGAGATGCACATGGGTCCCAATGCTGATTCCTGGCAATTTTATATCCGAAATGAATCAGCAATTTACATTTGCAACTCTTATTTACACCTTTTATAGTTTTACAGTAATGAAGAAAACCTTTAAATACAACTTACTCAGGTTCTTTAACCAGAAGAGATTTGATGAAATCCACAGCAGATTCAGATATAAGATCAAAATCCTCAGAGTAATTTACATTCATCTGAGATATATTTAAGAATGTTTCCTGTTTATCATTTCCCAAGAAAGGTGATACCCCTGTTAGCATGACATATGCTAGCACTCCAATGCTCCTAAATCGAAAAACAGAAATAAAACATGTAAGCTTCATAAGAGGAAAACTTGTAGTTTTAAAATAACTGTTCAGTAAAGAGCTCTCCTTACCACATATCTGTTGCAGTGCCTATTGGATCATAACTCAGAATTTCTGGAGCTATTTCAGAAAAAAATATATAGCTTGTTGCAATGGTTTGATGCCAAACAGATAGTATACAGAATTGTCCTCATACTTCTATAGCTTTTGCCAATGAAGATACTAGAAGCTTGAGTACTAATCAATGTAGCTTGCCCTAATTTGAACAGCTGTAAATGTTTCTTGCAGTTTCTTTGAAACGCTGTCACAGATTAATAACCAAGACCCGAAGGTAATGTGCAGATGTGAGACTTTGATTGACACTTCCTTTTCATGTAATCCAAGTCTCTATATTGCACCCCTGTACTACCGTACTTGCCCTGAGGATCACATTAATGACTTGCTAAGAACTTACCCACATATTCAGGCGTTCCCATAATTTCTCTTAGTTCTTCACTATTCTTCATTACTCTGGAAAGACCAAAGTCAACTATCCTAATGTCTCCCAATGGTGATTCACTGGTTAGCAGAATATTCTGGGGCTGAAAATAAGTGAATGGAAATAAGGTAATTGTGACAGGAGTCTAACCATTAAAAACTGCACAGCAGTCCTAATTGCTTAAAGTCCTGTCCACTTAATTAACACAGCAAAGGGCTGGGAATGTTCTGAAGATCAAGACAAAATCTTGCATCGAACGAGTTCAAGACAGATCAATAGGGAGTTTTAATCTCAATCCAACTGCTTCCATAAAAGCCAAACAATGTGTCCAAATAAGATTACATGCTGCATATCAAAACATTAAAAAGTTGTGCATACTACAAAAATACTGCAGTATTAATATCTAAGAAAGGAAGTCAGTGATATTGTATGGAATATAATAAACTATTCATTTAATAAGTTAACAAAATATATGTTAGAAGAACCTACATTTAATTCCAAAGTTTAAATCCAGTGCTGAATAAAATGTATTTATATAGAATTGTACATAGCACTTTAAAAAGAAAGAGGGCAAGTCACTGACACAAGGTGCTTACAATCTAGAGATTGAGAGCAGAGAGACAACAAAGGAAGGGGAAGGGAATGGGGGCAGGGGAAAATAAATAGTATTTTAAAAGACATACTGTGCGCACACACAAACCCTAGCTTCATTTTCCTATACTCTATACATGAAGTCCATGTACCCAATAAAGCCCATTTTCTGTTTTGCAATCCACTGCATTAAATAAATCAGTTGATATAATACATGATCAGTAACAAATTAAGGAAGTTCATTTGAGCAGTATTTCTCCAGTTAAGCTTTATGAAAAGTCTGTTTACCACCAACTTATCAGGTCATCTGTGGTCCGCCCCCCCAACACAGGACCTCATTATACATCTGTTCAATTCCTATACCACTGCATGGTTTCTTCCTCCTCCAACACAGGACCTCATTATACATCTGTTCAATTCCTATACCACTGCATGGTTTCTTCCTCCTCCAACAGACTCCTATACCCTGCGGCACAGTTCCTTTACCCACCCTGCACGGTTTCTTCCCTCTGGCTCCTACTGACCCCATTTCCTCACACTATTTCTCCAGCTTCACACCCATCCTGAGGTAACCGCAGTTACTTCAGGACCACCTACACCCGCTTTCAATGATTTCATTGGAAAGTGACAGAAAGCTCATTAAATCATGAGCTTTGATTGGTTATAGGCCTATTATTCATTAAGACATGTCAAGTTATTTGTGTCCCATGGCATTCATCTTCTGGTGCTCTAGATCTACCTATAGAAGCATGTCACCATTAGAGCACCAGCTAATAGTAGGGACAGAGACCAAGGACTAGTTTGCTCCAAGAGCAGCAGTGGGGCTGAAGCATCAAGAACCAGAAAGCTTGCAGTAAATATTGGGAGAGCAAGATGTTAGCTTAACTGAAGAACAGTTTGGCACAAGTGTTGGATCAAAGTCCACTCCATAAGAAGCCAGTAGTACAGCTAAGCACAGAAAAAAGTTAAACCCATAAAATCTCAAAATGTATTTTTCAGTGTGTGAAATCAGAACACTTAAAATGTCTCAGTTCTACAGAACCATAACCTTACCTTCAAGTCAAGGTGAACTACATTATTTCGATGTAAAAATGAAACTCCTTCCAAGATCTGCCTCATGAGACGCTTAACATCTTTTTCCTTGAAGGCATCTTCTCTTTCGGCTACACACTGGTCAAAAATTTCCCCTCCAGCAGCACTGAGGAAGAGCACATTTTTTTTTTATTTCCAAGAGAAAAAACATCACACCCAATGATTCACTCTAGTGGTTTATATTCTTAGACTGTAGGGTGCTAGCCTCAAACAAGATTAACTGGAAAACAAGCAGTTTTTCAATATTTTGGTAACCTGCCTAGACACTCAGTGAAAAACAGAAAGATAGCAAGTATAAGAAGTTTCTGTAAACTAGCATCTACGTATGTTTTTACTAAATCTAACATGAAAACCACTGCCAAGTGTATATACATGTAGAAACAATGGATCTCAGTAAAAATGTTTGAGCTCTTTCAACTTAAATGTTTTCTGAAATAAAAAGATTAAGGGCGCAATCCTGTTGGGATGCCTGTAAGCCTCTGAGCTCAGACGCTTACAGGCATCCAATATGGAGGAGCAGCAGAGGAGATCTTTGCCTACCAGTCCTCCTGCCTTGCATTTTTGCTAGATAGGCTTTTTTTGCTCATGTAGCTGGGGCGTCTTGGAGGGGAAGGGAAGGCAGCTGGAGCGGCTTCAGGATAGTTCGTATCTTGACTGCTCCAGTCTCCTCTCCTCCCTCCAAAACGCCCCCTTTAACCCCTTCTCTGAGGTCACTTTTCCAACCTCTGAGAACAGCCAGTGTGGTTCTTTCCGCGCTGGTAGCAAATGGGCGGGGGAGGGGGTTAGAGCTCCGATTCCAAGCTCGGAGCTCTGGTTCTGACCTTGGAGCTGGGAATCCAAACTATCCTATGGTCCATGGCTTATGCTGGCTCAGCTTGTCTGAGTGTGGAAAGCTAAGCAGGGTCAAGCCTGGTTATTACTTGGATGGGAGATCCCTCCTCTAGTTTCCTGCATTAAGCAGGGGGTTGGACTCGATAGCCTTGTAGGCTCCTTCCAACTCTATGATCTATGAAATATCCTCCCTCAGACAATGACTAGGGTCCACAGGATCGTTGCTTAATCTGATGTATAATTAGATTTAATATATGAATTACTATTTTTATGTAGAAAATTTTATATTTCAGCTGTTATTCAAAGAAATATGCAAAAGTTACACTGTAGAAGATTGGAGAAGTTAAGAGGTTGAACAATAATGGGAACAATCTTACGATGATAAAAGTACTCTTCTGTCCTATGCATGTGTAGACAGAACAAAAGCCCTAAAACTCCCAGCATGCTCCAGCCAGCCATGCTGGAAGTTTAGGACTTTCGTTCGGTCTACACATGCATAGGATTACACCATTAATGTGTTAAGAAATAACAGGTATTGAGTCACATATCACTTATCTTCAAAATTAGAATTCTTCTGGACAAAATGCTGTATCCTGCACAGAGATTGGTGAGATGTAGTGCTTTTCTGTATTTTTTTTTTATTGTGCACATTTGTAAACATTAAAAGCAATAAAAACTTGCAAATAAAAAAGTGACCAGCTCTTCTCATTAATGTATGCACTTGTATGCAGTTCATCTGAACAGTCATGTTGGCAGCTTTGATGGGGCAATAGTCAAATGTTGCTTACCATTTGCAGCTCTGCTTTTGTAGCTCAGGGAGGGTGGAAGAACTACACTATGTGGGACTGCCTTTGAAGATGACTCAAGAACTTCCACTGGTAAAGAATGCGGCTGCTCATGTCCTTGTTCGGGCTAGACAGTTGGATCATATTATACCAACTATGTACCAGCTACACTGGCTGCTCCCGGCATTTTTCTTGGAGCTGACGTGCAGTAAAAATCATGTCTACTGTCCCTCTAGAGGGGCGGAAACCATATTGAGTTTCAGGGAGGATCTCTTCCACAGTCACTTACGGACCCATCGCTAGAGTCTACACAATCTTCTTTAGAATTTCCTCCTTTTATCCCGGAAGACAATCTTACTCGGTCACGAGTGATCGCCTGATGATGATGATGATGACACTGGCTGCCAGTGCATTTAAAACTAGCATCATTTGAGTCAGAGTGATGCATTTTCCTTTTCTTTTTGACCTCAACTATTCAATGTTTATTTGCTTGTGAGGCCTTGATGCAGAAATTATGATTAAAAATGATCAAAGACACAGTATCCTCTTTCTGAAAAAAGAACTGGATGTTGTTTTTATTTGTTTTATTGATTTTACTGGTGAGTTTTACCTGCCTTGTTTTTATGATTTGACTGATATTTTGTATTTTACTATGAGTGAGATCCGGATTTAGGTGTGTGCAACTGGGATGGCAAAAGGGGACTTCCCCCCTTCCTCACCATGGCAGCCCCTCCAGCCTACTGAAAATATGAGAGAGGGTCAGGGGGGTCCTACTGAATGGGATAGATAGGCTGTGGTGTGGGGAGCTGAGAGGGAAGGTTGAGAACTGTTGAAAATTGGGCAGGGACACCTTCTGCTCATGGAAGGGGCCTCTGCCTGATTTTGGGGGATCCTCCTTCCTTCCACACCATAGTCTATCCCATTCAGCAGGGCCCCCTGATCCTCTGTGTGGCATTATCAGGGGACTGGTGGGGCTCTTGTGGGGAGATAGGGACAGGGAAATCTGCTTCCACTGGCTGAATCACACACACATCTAAATCTGGATCCATGCCCTGAATCATATCTATTTTACTGCTGCTAGCCACCTTGAGCATCATTTGGTAGAACGACACAATACAAAATTAATTTCTGAGAACGAGCAAAGTAATGCAGGTCATCCACTTTAACATCAAATGGGGAACTTGTTGAGATTCGTAACAGTCATGTTTCAATGAGTCAATACATTCCAAGATATTAGGAATCTGGTCAGCGACAAGAGTCTTTTTGCAGTCTATAGTTATGTGCTTAGAAATAACACATGCTTAAAGGCAGAATATTTGATAATAATCCAAAACACCAGTCATTACTATTGTTCTGCTGTAAACTTCATGCCTTTGCAACCTCAAGAACAGACTACAGTGCACTATGGAGCTGCCCCTAAACACTGGTTAGGAACTTCAGCCAACAGAGAACCCACCAATCTTTTTCTTCAACAGGTCTGGGGTCCTGTGCACATAATAACAATGTTTCAGCATTTGTGCTGGCTTCCTACAGTCTTCTAGGCTTTTAGTTTTCACCTCTGAGCTGCAATCCTAAGCTTAATTATAAAAGAATAAGCTCCACTGAGATCAATGGGACTGACTTCTGAGTAAACATACTTAGGACTGCACTGTAAATCCCTAAATGGTTTGAACCTTATATGCCTAAGACATCACCCACACCATTCACATTCATTGAACTGGGGATTTCCCAGCTCATAGCTAACATTCTTAATGTCATGGCCAAGAATGTGACCTGTGAAGTCCCTAGCTGAAACTTGCCTAAACCAAGAATTTACAAGATAATCTCTATTCTCTCAGCATCAACCCCCAATTCACAATATAGGGGTACTAATATCAGTCTATCTTACCAAGATGTTAAACAGATTTCAAACACTTGACATGCGCTATCTAAATGCTAAGTACTCATCATTTACATAACACATTTCAAGTATTCAGTTATAATAATCACGATTACAAAACACATTCTTAATTATTCCATCTGTGCACCAAGCTCTGAACACATGGCAGATAAAGAGGTATATTTGGTAGATACCTTATAGCTATGAACTCACTTTTCATAGAAGCCTGGCAAAGCCTGAGTCATTTTTCAGAACGGGTGAAAGATTTTTATTTTGGGTTTGTGTTTGATAGCAAGGATTAAGCTGCTATGGATAAACATTATACCCATAAAAGGTTTAAAAGTGTACATTCTGTGTTTAGCCCAATATTTACCTGGATATGTGCGGTTTTTAAAAAATGTAACCTACCCAGAGCTCTGGAGATATGGCAAGATTATCAGAATAAATAAGTAATAAATTGTTACATCAAAAATGTGTCATTTTCCAATAAAACATAAGTTATTTATTAAATCCTGTCATTCTATAAGCACACCTTATCATAATGAAATTAATACTTACTATTCCAAAACCAAAATCATTTCTGTTGGTGTTTCATAAACTTCATGTAAGTTAATAACCCAATGATTGCGTTGTGCCAGTTCCAAAACTGCAATCTCATGAATAATCTCCATCCGGCAATCTTGTCCCTTTCTTCTTTTCCTCATGAATTTTGCTGCAAACTCTTTTTCAGTCTCTTTCTTGACACACTTCTTTACTACTGCAAATTTCCCCCTAGAATTAGAGGGGAGGAGGAAGAAAAGGTAAGACAGATACAAATTTAGACTACGTACATTCGCTATTCAGTAAATGCAAACCATACAATTGGTTCTAGAACATGGGTAGATAACGTGGTGCCCGCATTCACCAATGCTCCTCCGGACACCTTTCTTGGTGTCCTACCCTCCCACTCTTTTAATTAACAAATTTTCTTACTGGCAGCTGGTATAACTTCGAAGCAATATGAAGACCTCCAGCTGCTGCCAATCTCATTACCTATGAATGCCTCTGGGCCACATGTAGGGTTCAGATACATTTTTAGGAAATAAAGATGGTGGCTGGCAGCAGGGCAATGTTTTCCCCTGCAGCACACATAGCTACCAAGAAATAGAAGGGCAACAAGAAAAAGGAACCTTGAACTGTGGGGTCAAAGTTTGTTCAGGCTCAGACTCCATCTTTGCCTTGTACTCAGTCTTCTGGACAGGTTAGTTGTACTTTGTGACTAGCCACACCTCCCATGGCAGCCATTTGGTGATGTTGCCTATTTGCCTAATATGCCCACATGCTCCAAAAGGCTCTCTACCCTGTTCTAGATGAAGGTCTCCTAGTGCTACCAATCAAATGTCACTGGGCAACTATTCCATCTTTCCCTCCTTAACAATTTCTTTATGGTTAGAAAAGAAATGAAAGCAGCAGTGGGAAAACACAAGACAGTTATAAATGGAAGACAGAGTTGTCTGGACCTTCCATAAAATTATGAATGAGGTGGGGTGATGCACAATAAAAGCCTCATTTGGAAATTCCCACAGATGCCAAATTTCTTTTCCAATTATCTTGAGGAAACCTTCCCAATTAAGAAGCCAAGACCTTATATAATACTTATAGTGCAGCTACACAGCTGCAACAATGTCTTCATAAAATAATTCTCTATCATTTTAAAATTCAAAGTCTTGCTTCTTCTTCTTCTTTTTTTGTATTCTATGGCTTGAAAAGTTACCTAGAAAATAAAAAACATGCACATTCGAAATCCTATTCTCTTATAGACACTGACCTATAGACACTGACCTAAATATCAGTTCAACTGGAACATTGGTATGTGTGGACCAAAGATTTGGAAAATACTGACTTGCCTTATTGAATGGCTAAATACTACAATCGATACATGTTTCGTGATTCTGTGCAAACACAGAAGCAAAATTTGGAATTGGGTGCACACTTTAGCATCTTGGGAATTTCAATCTTTATTTTCTTCTTTGTTAAAAAAAAGTTTCTAGCTCCTCTCATTAGCAAAGATGGGCTTGGGAGGATAATGTCTGTCTTTATTTTTTTCATACAGCTCTCCCCATAAGGCCCATCTCCTAATTCACAATAGACAAAGAACACTTTAGTCAAAAGAGCTGGAAGAAGAACTAATAAGTTAGAGGATAATTTAAGAGGAGACCATCAGTTCTAACTGACAGTACAGTGCCAGAAGGTCAAACAACAGTTTTCATACTGTCCACGGGTGCTGAAACATTAGCCATAAGCCAAATCCAGATTTTACCATATCTCCTTAAAGCTCTTCCAAATCCTCATGACTCTTTAATTTGGTCCAGACATTCTTTTGAATGTGACTCAGCCACATGGTCAGAGTGCAATGAGATCCTAGTCAGAACATAGCTCAGCTGATGGGTGACTTCCTAAATAGCTCAGGACCAACTCAAATGTTACAGTTTGCATCTGGAGGCTTCCTAAAAAAAACCCCCACCTATCTCCTGGCATTCAACCTGGAGGCTATAACATATACAAAGTCTTCAGGATAGTGCCCTGGTGCAAAGACTCTCCTTGCAATCATTGGCATTAACGTAGTAAGCTATTTTCAAATGTTACCATTTTATGTGGAAATGTATCAGAGACCTCAATGTGAGGTCTGCAATGTTGAATTGGCCCTCAATCAAAAGAAACAGCCATGGAAAGTTTCTCACTTCTCATGCTGTTTTGCTTGCCTAGGTGACAGGGACAGAAGCTTTTCCTCTGCTCCATTTGGTTGGTCTCTGCTGAAAAGCAATAAGTGCAGTATCCGTAAAAGAGAAGTGGACAGAGTCCACAAAAGCTTATGCCATAATACAGTAATACCTTGGATTACAAGTAACTTGGTTTGAGAGCGTTTTGCAAGACAAGCAAAATTTTTAATATTTATTTAATTTTTTTTTACTTGATATACAAGCATCGTCTTGCAATACAAGTACTGTAGTACGGCTTAAATTAAAAATCTCTGTACAAATTTTTTTGGGGGGGATTTCGTTTTGATATAAGAGTGTTTTGGATTACAAGCACCTTTCTGGAACGAATTATGCTCTCAATCCAAGGCATGACTGTACATTTGTTGGTCTTTAAGGTGCCACAAGACTGTTCTTTTTTCTACACAGGAAGTGTACATAGAATGTACTCTTTCCTTGTAGTTTACTTGCCAATGCAGCCAATATCAACCCCCCACCTGCGCAAAATGTGATTCCCAATCCCAATAGTCAAAATTAGTCTTAGCTGCAACAGACAAATCTTATTTTTTCCTGCTTAAAAGACGGGGAAATCTATTTTTGCAAAAGACAAAGGAGGACAAAACACGTAAGTATGCACCCTGCCAGCCCTTATGAAAATTACATGTGGCATAATACCACCATGAACTTGGACTCCACAAATCCAGATTTGGGATAATATGGTTTTGATCTACTTAGAAATATTAATTTCTAATTCAACACCACAGGAAAAGTCTGTCTGGTTTCTCAACTGTTACAGATATGATTAAGACTACTCAGATTTATGTAGGATTTGCTTTGGCCCACAAAAGCAGAAGAAATGTTAGCCTATTAACTCTCCATAGTCTAGAACTACTGAGTTCCATTGCCTGTGCGGGTAGCAGAAGAACTATCCAATTTAAATTTGAAACATAAGAAAACCTAAACCTATACTATTAGTATGTTTAGTACAGTTCAAATCTACTTAAGACTAGGGTTAAACTAGTTTTTAAAAACCTCATATTCATCAGCTCTTTTCCTTACTTAAAATAATCCCTAAGACTATACTTGGACATACAAGCTCCACTGAAATCCATGGTAATTAGTTCCAAATAAATGATGGTTAAGTGCAGGGCGTGAGAATTTACTTTTAAGAGGCAAATCAGGAGGAAGCAGAAGCTTGAAGCACTACAGGAATACAGATTATTTCTTCTGAGGAAAGGAGGGTGTTCCTTGGTTGGGCATGTGCTAGAACTATTTATTTACTTGCTATTTAAATGGAGAAAAAAACTTGGTAAACTTAAATGGTTTCATTACCCAAATCTGATGGCTGCAGTATTGCACTGGCTAAAAGACTGAATGGTTTCACTGGAATTCAAAGTTGTATTAGAGAGCTCAAGGTCATTTCTTGAGACAACCAACCTCAGAGGCATGGTTTAAGTTGGCATGCCTCCTGGCTTGAAGAAAAGAAACAAAGGCCCTACTGATTGCAAGTCAAGCTCAATGAGCAAAATGCTTTTACGTCATATGTTTACCCACTCTCTGGTTGTCATGGGTTCTGCTAGCGAACAACTGAGAATGTGATATCAAATAATAGTTTCTTAAAGTAATCTACAACGTCTTGTCGCTATTGTGAATGCTATACTTATTAATAGTAACTTCAGTAAGGAAATTAATCTTTCTGAAGAGGTGAAAGGGAGTTTGAAAGCAATGGAACTGCATTTGATTAAGAATTAATTCTAGACTTTAGCTATTTATATAGGGTATATTCACCATCTGCCCATACACTCTGAATTTTGTGGGGAGAAAAACCACATTTGAAAAAGTCATACACTTTACTGCCAGCAGTTCTTCTATTCTCAATCTTATCTCTTCTTCCTCCTCCTCAAAGAAAGGTTTGCCTGTGTGCTTTCACAGTGTAATCTTAAACAGGTTTACGCCAAAACAAGTCCCACACAATTCAGTGAGTCTTACTCCCTACAAAGCAGGAACTAACCGGGGGGGGGGGGGGAGAGCCTTGATGTTATGTCTGAACAGGGAATCCTGGTTTGTCACTCCCCTAACAAGCCAGAGCTTGAAACCAGTTTGTGTACAATTCCCGGCTTGTTTGGGATTGACAAGCCAGGAGTTGTTTGGCCATAACACTAAGCTGTTTTTTTCCCTTTGCTTTTTTTCCTGGTGAGTTCTTGGTTACTTAAGCCACTACTGCTAGCAGGAGGAGCCAAGGAGTTTGCACTTACTCATGAACTATGCCAGGATTCTCCAGAATCTTGTCTTAGCATTTTATGCTAATACAGCCATTCTCGAAGTAGTATGAGACAGCATTAAGCTTTACTAATATCCATGTAATAAATAAATAAATTTACTAGTACCTAATCACAACATGATGATCCTGACTTATACTGGATATGATTGCTAAGATCTGTCCATTTTACTGTGCCAAAACCCCATTTTGGGAGTCAGCAAGGGTAGTTTATTTTACTCTGTAAGTGTATTTCTCTGTCATCTAGATCACCCCTTTTCTTACTACCTAGTTAATTAAATTGCTCATTCACTCTTAAATACTTAAGCATAATTTCCCAATTTTGAGTCAGACAAGCTGGGAAAAGTGGAAATTTAGTAATATTGTTCCTATAGCCATCAATTTGAATTAATGGACAATGGGAAAGCTCTCCTGCACTGGCGCTTCCTAATTGGCTTTTGATAGACCCTACCTTGAAGTGTCTACTGTTTGTAATGCATTGATTGGTCTACATCACAGGGAGTGGGGTGGTAAATCCCTCCCCAATCTTGACTGTTTTTCCCCATTAAAGGGTAGGACTCCAGTTTCTGATTTGAAATTCTTCTGCTATACAAGCAGTCCCCGAGTTAAGAACATCTGACTTACAGACAACCCATACTTAAGAATGGACTTCTGGGTTCCCTGGCGCTACGTTGTTTACGTAGAGTACATAGCGTAGTATACTATGCAATTTTCATAATTTATGCAATTTGCGTAAATGCAGATTTTAACGTATAGAACGCTATGCTGTTCTGACTTACATACTGTAAATAAAATAAACACTGTGAGTAAATAAATAAATAAATAATACAAATTCGACTTAAAGACATTCTTAAGAACGGAACTTGTTTGTAACCTGGCAACTGCCTGTATTTCTTTGTACTTGAACATCATATGCTTGAGGTCAATGAAGGCTGGCCCTGCCTCCTAGATCCTGGATACAGCTTGGGAACACACTTTTGACTTCTAGAACCCTATACTTAATATGAATTCCATCCTCACTGTTAGCAATATGTAATTGCTTTCATGGCTGCATTCCATGCTGATCTGATTTCCTCAGATTATCTATATTAAAATAATTTGCATACAGGTATATATACAAGGGAATAATATGCCTCAGGAGAAAAATATGTAGATTTTGGCATGATAAGCAAATACATAAATCCACAAAAACTGATGTTCCCTACAACATATTTATCATATCTTCACTAATCATCAATAGTGCACCAATGTGCTGCCCAAGGAACGATATGATCCATAGCTTATCTGCTACAAAATGAAACCAAAGTAAACCAACAGCATAGGCATCTAAAATGAGGTGTATGTTCAGGCACATCCAGATTGGTGGCATTCTGTTTTCTATATATACCGTATTTGAGAAATTACAGCCGCTGATACAGTGACTAGTACTATTTCTTCTGAGACCTAACCTGATGTTCTCTAGCAATTTCTAATTACCCTAGACCAGAGATGGGGAACCTCCGATCCTCCAGAAATTGTTGAACCTCAACTCCCATCAGCTCCAGCCAGCAAGGCCAATGGATTATGGGAGCTATTGTCCAACATCTGGAGGACCACAAATTTTCCATCCCTACACTAGATTCTCTCTTTCCCATTCTTGCCCAAAGTAATATCTCTACCAACTAATCCTATACAATCCACCACAGGCTTCTTTAGTTTGGTACTATCAGCTGTATTCTGACCAGCCCACATTCTTTGCTGTCAATGCTATTTCCCCCTAATATTGCACCATTCAAGTCTGTACTTCTGCAATACCTAGGATTACACAAAGTTTCCTTTAAACTGATATCATGTGAATTTTAGTACCCATATTTATCGCATGTTAAATGAAAGGAGACTCAAATGGTATCCTATTGATTATCTTCAAGGGCCGAAGGGGAGAAATGAACCTGTGCAAGGCAGGCAGTATAGCTGACAATGCTTGCTCTCACCCCCAATGTAAAGAAAGCAGACAATAAACCACCACATTAAAGAAAGACAACCTATTCATTTGCAATAGCTGTCAAAATTGAAGCAGCTCAAACATAAAGGCAATACAAGCAACTACCAAGCTTGATTCATTTCAGCCATACTCAAACAATAACTAGACAGGAAGATCTGCTTAACTTGAAACCATAATTAAAGACGATCTTTGCAGACACTGGTTCAAATACACATGCTTTCCTTAAACCAGGGGTGGGGGACCTTTAATTTGAAGGCTGCCTTGCTTTGGGGAAAAGTGGTTGTGGGCCACATACCAGCAGTGGGCTGGACCAAAGTCAAAAGTGTGTGGAGATTACCCTTCTCTCCTCCCCACTTTCCCCCCTTTATCATCCATTTCACTCCACACACACCCATCCATGTGCTCTCTTCCTCTCCAGCGCGCGCATGCACACACTCATCCATCCATTTACCATCCATTCATTCTTTCACATACACCCCATCCATACAAACACAAAACCATTCATCCTCTCTCAGGCAGGTGCAACCCAAATAATGAGAGAGAGGGAGGATGTGGTAGTCACCACAGAGAGAGAGATGCTAGGAACCAGGCAAGAGCACATGCGAGCTCAGAAGCCTGATTACAGAGCATGGTAGTCAAGAGAGCCTTTCTATGCCACTCTAGCCACACTCTGTGGTCAGGTCTCCAAGCTGGTATGTGCACAGCAGCCACCATTTTCTCCTATTCTCCTCCACATTCCATGGTCATACCTGCCAGCCTGAGAAAAAGAGAATACTGGGGAGTATCTTGTTCACCACAGCAGAGAGGGGGAAATGGAAGAGAGGTGGTGGGACCAAGTGCAAAGACTTACTGGGCCATATACAGTCTGGAGGCCAGCAGCTCCTTGCCTTAAATGTTTTGTCAAATGATGTTTGTGTCACACCATTACCCTTCTATCCCTAAAAAGCTGACATGCTAATCCTAATGGCAAGCTTGCCTCTATTATGTTGCTGTTCTTCCACAATGTCATAATGAAAGGTTAGAGTAATATATCATGTATGTAGTTTTGTATGAACATAGCTCCTTGGTTAAAGAAAATCCTCGGGGTGGTACACAAGCAAGTCTTCATTTTTGCTCATGCTCATTTCTATATCATGGAGAAGATTTGCACTATGTTATATCTTACAACAGGCACAAGGCCACCCTGTTCTGCTAGTAACATCTAAATTTGACTTGCTACACCTGTGCAATAGCATAGCTCTCATTTTACATCCCTCAACTGACTCTCTGATAGCAACATACAGATTAGGCCTTAGATGTTTTCAGTCATTAAATTGTTGTGAACCGCCCAGAGAGCTTCGTGGGGCGGTATAGAAATAAATAAATAAATAAAAAAGAAAGTATACTTTGCATACTTTATAACACTATAAACATACATATGTATGTACAGTTAATTATAGCAGTATTGCTTCCAGAGAACAATATACTCTAGAACACACTCCTTTTATTGGACTGTATCCTGCTGGCAAAACAGAATGCAAGCTTCTGAACCCCACAAAGCTGTCTGGGAGAACAGAATTTGATATGCAATTACATTTGATAAATGTACCTTTTCTTTGATTTTAAAGGTTCTGAGAATGTACTTATCTTTGTATTTACTTTGATTTCATTATTAATTATTATTTATTTCATTATGGACAATTCAATTGCTGAGACAAGACTTGATGACTACTGTGTAGGGACACAGCCACCACTAAAGTTAGGGAATTTTTTTTTCTGCCACCCACCTACACATTCAGAAATTTCTACCTGAACTTCCAGTGGCAAAAATACTTGGGCTACAATCCTGCAAACAGGATGCTCATCAGCAGGATCAGCTTTCTGACAGATATCAGAAGAGGGGAAAAATCAGATTAATAGGACTAGACACTTTAATCAGCAGACCATGGCCACTATCTATCCCAAGCTAAGCATTTTAAAACTCATTTCCATAGGAGAGATTTAGGCATATGCTTATCTTTCCAGCTGAAATCAAGGAACATTCTAACCTCAGCTGGATTGTGCCCCAACTATTTAAAATTGATCAGCACCAATAAATCAGGGAACTGCAAGTAAAGGGCACAACTATTTATTTTTTTAAAGATTATTTTGCTCCTGATGCATTACTATAATACAGATTAATATGTATTTTTCAATTCCGTGGACTAGTCCTTACATTTCTCAATACCTTAAAAGTGGTCTGTTTTCAGATTTCAGTATATTTGTATATCATCAACTGTGACTCTTGAATATATGAAAATATGATGATGAAATCTACCGTGTGAGGATAACAATATACAAACACTATATATTTTTATTTAAAAACCAGCAAGGACTGCAAGGGGAGAACAGTGCCTGTACCATGAGTAACCTAAGTCTTCATATTGGAAAGACTTACAAACCAGATGTTAAACAAGAGTGATGTATTAAAGCTACCTTTAAAAATTAAAAATAAAAATTACTCAAGGCTGAGCACACTTCAGTCACTGTGGTCCATCCTTAAAACAGTCCAAAGTCAAAGCTTTGATCCCCACAAATAAATTTTTAGAATACCTTACTGGGCTTGTTTGCCCACTCTGACTTAGAGTGAACACTCCCAAGCTTGTCTCTATCTTTACAACAGTCCTAGGTCCATAAACATTAATGACGTGACAATTAGTCAAGATTTGATTGAATCTAACCTCAGTGAAGTATACCCTCAAACCTAGTTATTTAAAGAAAGTGTTAAAGTCCCTGACTTTCATATCTTGTGACATCACTTTTAAAAATGCCCCTTATCTCAAGATTCAAACTGAGATAAAATGTTTTTTACTATATTTCTATGCTTAAACACAACTGCTTTTGTATACAGATCACACTCAGAGAGATCTAAATAATATGCTTAGTCCCTTGCATAGTCATAGCAAACTTAAATGATTAGTGTTTAAGACTGAAAAAATGCTATGTTACAAGTAATAGGTGATATTCAGATATAGTTCCTTCAGAATGACAGGACACTTCATGAGTTCTAAATTCAAACACTGTCACTGAGATGTCATGTTAGTTCCTAAGAGCAGTACTCTTCTTCTGTCTCATACACAAATTGGTTGATCAGCTAGTTTGACAGAAAGCATGCACACACAATCGTTATGTATAATATGTGGAAATGTATAGACACATGTATATTCATACATCTATGTGGGTATTTATGACATGGGGGAACATGAGGGTGTCTGTCAAAAGTTGTCACACAAATGGAATCTTTACATTTTGACCCTAATTTGACAAACCAATTTCAAGTACCTCTGTGTCCTATTTCATGCTGTTCCTATGGTTTGAAACGAAAGCTAAAATTCCCATTGTGATGGTAAACTAATCTTATATTCAGGCCCTATTGATGTTGAATGTTACACCACACCCAAATTACATTTCCCTTCCTTCCTATTAAAAAAAGGCCAGTTCCCAACATTCTTCCACACTAGCATAATCAACGGGGCTCTGCAGGTAAGGGCAGACTTGATTTTCAATGGTTGCGGTCACTGCAGTCACAGAGGGCAGAGTTAGTCCCCTAGTTCAAATAGTGCCCAAATGTTTACTTTCTCCCATGTAAGTGCATTGCTAGCAACTCATATTGGGGGGGGGGGGGAAGAGTCAAGTGTCACAAATGTCAAGTATCAAAACATTGGAGTAAGAGCAAAAATGATGGGATGGGTAAGAGGAAAAGAGAAAGAGCACAACGTGTCTGTGTGCATATGAAAACGCACTGCACACCTCCAAATAGCCCACTACCATCACCAAGATGACAGGCGTTTCGCAGCGCCCTTCCAGAAAGGGAGGGGGGGATGAGGCACTGCCATGAGAGGGCCGTGTGCGGACAATGCCCTAGTCTGCTCATCAACCACTTCATGAAAAACACTGGAAGTCTTCGTAGAAACTTCAAATCACTAGCCCAAGGGGCTGCTGGGATTGAGACACAAGGCTATAGGTCTGTGGCTTATGCTGGCTCAGCTTGTCTCAGTGTGGAAAGCTAAGCAGGGTCAGGCCTGGTTATTACTTGGATGGGAGACCCCTCCTCTAGTTTCCTGCACTGAGCAGGGGGTTGGACTCGATAGCCTTGTAGGCTCCTTCCCTTCCCTTTGCTCCTCTCCCCGACTTCTCCGAACCCGCACGGACCTTCGGCTACACCTCGGGCGCCAGGTTCCATCAGTTTTTAAGGGCGCCAATTTAGCGGTCGTCGCGCTTCACAGGAGTTTCAATACGCCAAAACAGACACACCCGCGCGCGCCCCGCTGCGTGCGGGTAACGTAGGTGGCAAAACGGTAGTCGGCGCGCTCTCCCCACGCCGACCCCCCCCTCCCCAGTCACCTCACTCACCTGCCAAGTTCGCGGCCGGGGCTGAGGCTGTAGCGCTCCTGGAAGGGCTCGGTGAGGATTGGGGTACGAATCTCCGTCAAAAGCCCTCCGCGCCGCTGCTGGGGGCGTCCGGCTACCCCGGGAGCGGGTCGCCGGGGGCGGCGGCGGCTTCTCCTCGGGACTCATGGCGAGGGAAAGCCGAAGGAGGCAGGCGGTGTCCTCAACTCCTCTCCTTTTCCCCCTCACCCACCCACTGCGGGAAAAGGGGAGCCCGTCCGGCTCCTACTACCAGGCAAGAGCAGCAGCGGCGTCGGCGTCTCGCTCGAGGTAATTCGAACCAACAGCCAGGAACGGCGGGCGGCTGCGCTGTGAAAGGATCCTTCGCCGCCGCACGCGCTCGTCTGACTGGCAGCTGGAGAGGAGCGAGCAAAAGCCCCGCCTTCCCGCCCAACCCCTCCCCGCTACATCCTCGTCCCGTCATAACCCAACCGCCTTACCTGCAGGAAAGGAAAGGGGGGGGGGAGGAGCGGGCTTGACGGTTGGCCAGCGCCACCTGCCGGTTCGGCTAAGCGCGCGCGCAGGCACCGCAGACTCGGCTCACGCCATGCTAGGCAGGGGATGATGACACCCAGGGGAACGGGCGAGCCCAAATCAGCCCATTGAGGACTGAGCAGCTTAGTGGGCACGGAATACTGACTGTTAAGAGGAAGGGGGATGGAATGGAGTATCCTGAAAGAGGGCATGACTGACTGGAACCCTTGAACAGGAGCACTCTGCACACGGCAACATTTTGTTTCAGATCTCACTTGTATTATACTACAGTCATGCCTTGGATTGAGAGCATAATTCGTTCCGGAAACATGTTGTAATCCAAAACACTCTTATATCAAAACGAAATCCCCCCCAAAAAATTTGTACAGAGATTTTTAATTTAAGCCGTACTACAGTACTTGTATTGCAAGACGTCGCTTGTATATCAAGTTAATAAATAAATAAATAAATGTTTAAAAATTTGCTTGTCTTGCAAAACGCTCTCAAACCAAGTTACTTGCAATCCAAGGCATTACTGTATTTGCAATTGCAAATAACTGCAACTTAAAAACAATGCAAAACAACGTCCAGACTCATACAGAACTGGTGTAGTGGTCAGAGTGTTAAACATGGACAAGAGAGACCTGGACAATATCACTGTTCAGCCATGAAATTTGCTGGGTAGCCTTTAGCAAGTCAGTTTCTCAGCTTAACCATACCAGAAAGAGTGGTTGTGAGAAGAACATGGGCTTACTGCCCCACCCCGCCCCCTATGCTGCCTGAGCTCTTCAGGCCCATGGGTGACCAATCTGTAGCATATATGCCACAAGTGGCACATGAGAACAAGTACAGGATGAAAGTCTGTGGGCTTGGCTACGACATAGATTGGGAGGGCAACTTGTGGCCAGCAACTTGCTCCCCACCCCCAGCTAGCAGCACCTCTGGTTGGATGCCAGAATTGAGAGATACAGAGGCAGAAAACAAACAAACCATTTTGACTTTGGCAGTGGTGCAGAACTCTGGTTGCCAAGCAGGGCCATGGTAGCATCATTTTAAAATCTCCTCTGGGCAGGGCGCAGTCTTTCTTCTTTGCAAACCTGTCCAACTTGCAGCTGCATCATTGCCAGCCTTCTGTCACCTAGTTGTGGTTATTCCTGCACCAGCCTTTCTTGCCTACATAAGCAGAATTGCTGCATGGTGCAGTGAACATAACTTCCCCCCCCCTGTGTTTTGGTCAAGGCATGGGGCAATTTAAAAGGGTATGGTGCTAAATTATCATGGATGGAGCTATAAAATCAACAGTACCTGCAAGGGATTTTAAAATAATAATTTCAAAGTCCATATTAGTGTAATACCTTTATAGGGCCAACCAAAAGGTCACCAAAAACGAGGAAGCTTTTGCAATCTCTTAATCAGACAAGATGTTACAAAGGTGGGGGAGGAAACAGGAAATGTACCACCTAAAGCTGGGACTTTATTCTTTGCGGGTTCATCCCCTCCAACTACTAGGAAAAGTTTCCCAATTTGGTTTTAACCTAGTACATCTAAAACCAGCTTTGCTAATCTAAAGACTGCTTAGTTTCTCTGCATCCCACTGATAAAGAGCCCTGTGTGCTTCACCCAGGATGGAGACACTTCTGAGTACGGTAACTCCTGGATTTTATATTTTCCAAAATGGGGGATCAAACATTTTCCCCTTTCTTGCTCCTAGCAGTCCTCAGGGCAGCTCCAGGTCCAACCTGTAACCATCACATGACCTGTTCTGTTAGACTCTATCAGGGGTTAGAGAAGAGCCTAATTTGAATGTCCGCAGACTCCTCTTCCCCAACTCCATCTTGGGACTCTGATCATGCAGACACATAATGTTTTTCTTTTCCTATTTCCTCTCCACTTTTTGTAGCATCTTGACTGATGAAGAGATCTGGAGATCTTGAAAGCTTGCATATTTTTGGTAACCTTTTGGTTGGCCTAGTAAAGGGATTATTCAGTTATGGAGTTTGGAATTTTTTTTATGGCCAACGTGGCTACTGTTGTTGTTTTTATAAACCCCCCCCCCCAAGAACTTATACCACTGCCTTACAATAGGTGGTGATCTTGATATAATTGACAATTGTGGTCTGTTCCCTACATTACTTCACCAGTCTTAACTCCATTCCCTTCGATAAAGTGCATTGAGAATCAATTACCCAGTGCCATCTTAAACACATGTGGAACAAGACTAACTGCAGTGAAGTGGTCCATAATATGCATTTGAAATGACAATGTGTAGCAGAATTCAAGCATTCACTATTTGCAGACACCAGTCCCATATTTGCAAGTGCCCAACTTGGCAACCTTGGCATTCTGATCTAAAACACAATACAGTAATACCTTGGATTGCAAGTAACTTGGTTTGAGAGCGTTTTGCAAGACAAGCAAATTTTTAAATATTTATTTAATTTTTTTTTACTTGATATACAAGCGACGTCTTGCAATACAAGTACTGTAGTACAGCTTAAATTAAAAATCTCTGTACAAATTTTTTTTGGGGGATTTCATTTTGATATAAGAGTGTTTTGGATTACAAGCATGTTTCCGGAACGAATTATGCTCTCAATCCAAGGCATGACTGTAAAAGGAAGCAAATAACCTCATTGATCCTAACACCATGCACAGTACAATCCTAAGCATATTTTCTCAGAAGTTTCACCAAGTTCAATCAACAAGAATTGCCCCCATGTGATTGTGGATCAGATTGCAACTGTGCAGCTCAAGCCTATTGTTTACTCTGAAGTAAATCCTACTGTGCTCCATAAGGCCTCCTTTCAAGTAAATGTGAATAGGGTTTGTAGCCATGTGTTTAGAATGGGGGAGGGGAGTCTGAAATACTAAACAGTCACTGCTGCTTATATCAATGCAGGGAGTGGCTTCCTTCCGTTTGTATGTGGCTGTAGTCAACTAGTGCAGAAATCTGATATTGCCCAGATCACACCAGCACAATGGAGGAATGGCCATGAAGTAAACCTTTGGCCACAACGGATGGATGGATAGGTGTTCTTGTTTGTGCATGTTGACTTCACACATACTTGCAGAGCAGGGGTGCAGTACTATGTTGCACAATTTGGGTCCCCGGCATGCCCTCTGTCATGCCCCTACCCATGGGCGAAGCCCTAGCAGTAAGTATGAGAGGGGAGGAGGGAGTGTGAGAGGAGTGTGGAATGTTGAGATGTCTGCTGATTGGATGAGGGAGTGGAATGGGGAGACTAGGAGTGTATACAGTCATGCCTTGGATTAAGAGCATAATTTGTTCCGGAAACGTGCTTGTAATCCAAAACACTCTTATATCAAAACAAAATCCCCCCAAAAAAATTGTACAGAGATTTTTAATTTAAGCCGTACTACAGTACTTGTATTGCAAGACGTCGCTTGTAGATCAAGTAAAAAAAATTAAATATTTAAAAATTTGCTTGTCTTGCAAAATGCTCTCAAACCAAGTTACTTGCAATCCAAGGTATTACTGTATAAGGGGAGTGCTGTTCAGTGGGGGGGGGGAGAGTCTGAAGAGAAGGGGGGAGGGTTTACAATGTTAAGGATCTCATAACCTCATCTATTTCCCTACCCTAAATAGTAATCAATAAAACTTGTTTCATTTTTTAAAAATCAAAGTGAGTGGATTGAATAAGTTACCCTAAGGGGGTTGGTGGCAGCGGAGGAGTGAAGTTACTACCATATGTGGCCGTAGGGAGGAATTACAAGGTCTTCTTGTAAAGGATGAGGGAGAGATGGGCGGCATGAGAGGTAGAGGCATGAGACCCTCGGCCAGATGATGTCAGTGGGCATTGCCATACCCACTGACGTCATCAATCCCCCCACCCAGCATTTTGCCTTTCTCTGTGCAGGGGGAGGCACAGAGAAAGGGACTCTGTCAGCTCTGCCCACCTACATCCTCGCTGTTATCTCCAGTCTCAAACTCTGCTCTCTGGAGGAACCCAAGGAGGCTCAGTGGGCCAGATGTGGAACCTGTTGTGGGGTGATTAGATGCCAAGGATGACAGAGCTCCTGTACCTTTCAGAGATGCATAGAAGAGAACATTTCAGCAGGTACTGTTTTTCTTATCACTGCATGACAAACCCCATCTGCCAAAATTAATTTGCCTGCTGAACCCTTCTGCATATACCCGTAGTCAACTTCCATGTCAGTGTGAGAGGGCGGAGATTGGGTAAGGAGAGAGCATGGGGATACCAAAACAAGAAAGGATCTGTGCATGTGCTGGTAGAAAAAGGGCCACTGCAGCAACTTAAAACAGCACCTATATCTCTGGACTCTCTCCTGGGCAGCTTCAGCAGGGATGGCTTCGCACAGCAGAAAGCTTTGGCTATTATTGGGTGGTGAGACGACTCTGGTTCTATTTAAAGGTGAAATACCTACTGAGGTTTGCATATAGTGTGCCTGAGGTGTATGATTGACAGCTGGAGTAAATCTGGAGTAGGAATGTTCAGATGCAGCTTGCGTGTGATTGGCTGGGGAAGGAGTGACTGGATTTTTTTAAAAAAGAGAGGGGGCAGTTAGAGAAGGAGTTAGAGTGTGAGTGGCAGTTAGACAGAGTGTGTGTGGGGGTGTGGACTTGGATGAAGGGAGGTGGGAGATAGAATAATATTTAATTACCTTTATTTGCCTGAAACCCATATTTGACCCATCCCTTATGTTCCCTGACCCTGATTTCCTACCTGTGCTCCCAAAAGAAATCTTGTTCTTTTTGTGTGAAAACAGTGTTTTCCATTTATAATTATAGACAAGGCCTATGCTATTTAGGGGTTTGGTGGCAGCATACCTGAAGGGGGAAACCCACTAGGGTGGATAAATGAGAAAGAACAGCATCTATTAAGTTTGCCAGGCTGGGTGACATGAAAGCCCCGGCGGTGGTAGCCATCCCAATAGCGGTGTGGTGATAGGCACTGGCTATCTGGGAGGTGCACCTTGGTGGCAGGGCAGATCCTGAGGAGGCACAGGTGTCCTCAGTCACTAGGTGGTTGTCACAGGTGGTATAGAAATAGAAGAAATGAAATGAAATCCCACAGACACATTCTCCTAACTACTCGAGGCACAGGGGCTCTTTGGAAGTTCAGACGCTGCAAAACCATATATTGTAAATTTGTTTACAATAACCAATTGTAGCATGATTTGTTCAACTCCAATTTGCAAGCCCCATTTTACCTGCTTGGAAACCAGTCAGCAGTCCATTTTGGTGGATTTCTGTCCTGCAAATACTGAAAATGGCACAAATCCTTCTCCTTACACCTGTGGCTTGCTTACAATTTAGAGGAACACTATCATGTTTGTTCATATTCAAATGGCATTGGCAAACATTTGAAACGATTTCATTAGCCTCCTGCTGCCTCCAGTTGTAGTCTGATGTTTTTAGAATGCATTCTCTTCAGTGAGACACTTGGCCTGCAAGCAATGGAGAAAGCTGTGGAGTGGAGGACAATGGCCCCTAGTGTTTTGCCTTGGAGAATGTCCTCTCTGATTTATGTTCTGCATGCACTGAAGTGAAAGCCCGGATTTTAGAGCTGACCCTGAGAGATTGCCTAAGCAATTTGCAAAGTATTTAACTCTGGCTTTTAAGTATGGTCTGCTAGCAGGTAGCACCTGGTATTTCAAGGACATTGAACTTCCAGCAGTTCAATTTTGCTTTTTTACATAATGTGTCACAGATGAAATCCCCTTCCTGACTCTAATTATAATAAACCATTTTACATCCTTAAATATAACACTGATTTAATCTGCAGCCTTTCCTGAAAGCACAAGTGGATTTCCACTGGTGCATTGGTTTGATGACCAATATCCTACAATGGAAATATAATATTCAACTCTAATCAATCATTTTTAAAAATATATTATTATGTCAGTTTTATAATATCTATTATTTAATTATTAATTATTATTTATGGTACGTTAATAGTTTTTTTCTTATGCTTCTTCTTTGCTTGGAGGTTATCAGAGAAATGCTAAAAAAAAAATCTATCAGATAAATCTGCTTTTAAGCATATACCTTGGCCACAAATGCAGTGGTCTTTGCATGCACAGGGATGCCAACTTCTATCTCTCCCCCCTTCCCCCATTTTCTAGGCCATGTGAGTATTTCATCAAAAGCATCCTTATCTCTGGTAAGCGTGAGGTAGGTATGAAAAATAACCACAGCAAATTCTCTTAAAATAAATATTTATTGGTAAATATTTATTGGTTTGAGGGTACACAGTGCAGCCACCTACTGAAGCAAAGCAGGTTTGGGTCTGATTAGTGCTTGGATGGGAGACATCTGGGAATCCACTGAGTTCCATGATGAAAGAAAGATGGGATTATAGTAGTGAATGGTAGTACCTCCTGTCAAAATCGGTAAGCCCCGCCCCCTCCGAATGATTTATGGCCCTTAAGCCCCGCCCCCTGTCTAAGGCCCGCCTCAGCCGGAAGTCCCACCTCCGGAAGAGCTGGTCATCGGAAGTCCCACCTCCGGGATTGGTCCAGCGGGGTCATGTGACCCCTCTACAAACTCACCTGACCGCCGCGGACCAATAGGGAGCCATCGATCCCCTGCAATTTCCGACCCTGGCTAGCACATGCTTTGCGATGTACCAGTTTACATTTCTGAAGGAAGGTACAATAGCGATTCCCCCGCCTGACAACTATCACAGGGTGTGTAAACGTTTCTCCACTCCTGCGATCCAATGGTTGGATCGGTATGTTTGCTATATAGAGCATAAAGAAAAGATTCAGATCCAGCACGCCTTAAAGGGTGGGGAATTCAAAGCTGGTGCATATTTTCTAGATGGCTACGCTGTCGTAGATAATAAGAAAACAGCTTTTGAATTTCACGGCTGCTTTTGGCATGGTTGTGTACTATGCTATTCTCCAGAGGGGCGGAACCCTCTGGTGGGTAAAACATATGAATTCATGCACAACGCCACTCAAAAAAAGACTGCTGAGCTGAAACTGATGGGTTTTGAAGTCATGACCATCTGGGAACATGAATGGAAGTCGATGTTAAACACAGATGAGGACCTTAAGAGTTTTCTGGCAGCGGCCCATTTTCCAGCCCCTCTAGAACCTAGAGATGCTCTTTTTGGTGGACGCACGAATGCCACCTGTCTGTATTATAAACCTGAAGTCGGGGAACAGGTTCATTACTATGATTTTACAAGTCTGTATCCCTATGTGAACAAAAATAAGGCATATCCTAGCGGTCACCCTAAGATAATCTATGAGAACTTTACACAGGTCAGCGATTATTTTGGCCTCGCGAGGGTAAAAGTTTACCCGCCCCGGGGCCTTTTCTTTCCCCTTCTCCCTACGAAGGTAGAGGGGAAGCTCATGTTTGTGCTGTGTGCGGCTTGTGCGAAAGCTCATCAGCAGGAAACATGCAAACATACCGATGAGGAGCGTGCTCTGGTAGGAACATGGTGTACTATAGAGCTCACGGCTGCTATAGAAAAGGGTTACAAGGTCGTGAAGATTTATGAAGTCTGGCATTTTGAAAACCAGACCACCTGTTTGTTTTCAGATTATATTGATCTGCACCTTCGCTGAAAACAGGAGGCTTCGGGGTACCCCGCCTGGTGTGTCAGTGCAGAAGATAAAAAGTGGTATATCGCTGATTATCACCAAAATGAAGGGGTGGCTTTACGCCCTGAGCAGATAGCTGTGAACCCCGCAAAGCGGTAAATTGCCAAATTATTTTTAAATTCTCTGTGGGGGAAATTTGGCCAGAGGACAAACCTGCCTAACACAGAGGTGGTGAGTTTTGGAACCCTTTCCTCCCCACACCGCCACTCCGCAGCAGCCAATCAGCGCCGGCCTGCTGCCCTCCTCCTCTCCTCCTCCTCCTCCCCCGCCCCCACCACTGTCACTCACAGCCTCTCCTTCGGCCAATCGCGTCCCTGGCTGGGGCCCGTTTCCAGGCTGCGTGGGTCGCCTCCCCCTCTCCGAGGCAGGAGGCGAGCGCCTTTGCGCAGCGGGGGCAGGGGGGGCGGGGAAGGCAGCGCTCCGCTTCACGCTCACACACACACGCACACACTCGCACACACGCCACCTTTCTCGTTCCCGGAGCGCGAGTCCTTTCTACCGCGGGTGGGATCCGGAGCTCGCGTCTCCTCGGAAGTCAGCACACACACCGCACACACGTCGCCTCGTGCCTGGCTTGCGTCCAAAGATGCGCGCTTGTTGCAGGATCACGATGTGCGTGCGCGCGGCGGACGCTCTCCCGTGCGCGCTTCCTCCTCGCCGGCAATCCCAACGGGCCACAATTCCGAGGAAGGGTTTTCTTTGGGGGGGGTAGGGGGGGTTGCCTAGGACTGCAGCGGTGCTTAGAGTTACACGGAAAGAAGTCCTGCTTAAGACACGATCCTATACATATTTAGACGGGGGGGGGGGGAAGTCCTACAACTCCTAGCATTCCCCAGCTGGCTGGGACATGCTTGGAAGAATAGGACTTTCACCCCCACCACCCCCACCCCTGTCTAACCAGATACGTAGGATCGCGCCCTTAAGCTCAATTTGAAATGTGTGAGAGCTCTTTCTTCCCCAAAAAGCACGCATGAAACTCTTGGCGCGTGCAACGACGCCCTCTCCAGCATTTTGCCCTACTCGGAAGTAAGCCCTGTTGATTTTAACACGGCTTACTTCCAAGTAAGTAGGCTGGGCGGGAGAGGGGGGGTTGCAGCCCGATCCCATGGGCAAGCTTTACTCAAAAGTAAGTTCCGCTGAATTCAGTGGGACTGCTCACACAGATAAGTGTGCGTAGGATTGAGGCCCACCTTTCTATTATTCCTGGCTGCGGGTTGTTAAAACGAGAACTCCGCTTGGAGATGTTCTTGGGGGGTGTCTCGCCCAGGGCGTCTTGCCTGTGCTTTCCCCTCCTGGATTCATCGAAGTTCAGAATTGTGAAGGGATCCTTTTGCCCGGACGGAAAATCTGAGGCGCGCCCGATCCTTTGGATGCTTGCTCGGAAGAAAGGCCAACTGAGTTCGGTGGGATCAGCTCCGAAGTAAGCGTGTGTAAGCTTGCAGTGCAGCCCTAAAACCGGATCCCACCGCACGGTTAACCTGATAGATTTGGAGGTAACAGAAGGTGGGGGTGTCTAGGGAATTTCAGGCGCCGTTTTTTTGCTATTTAAATGTTACTACGATTCTCCGGATTAGAACATAAAGGCAGACGCAACCCTTTTGTATAATCTTGTCTCATCCCAATGCATATAACCACACACCCGAATTTAATGGCAGGCACACAAGGCAGGACAAAGGGGATAGAAAAATTTGGGGAAAGAAAAAAGGAAAACGGGGGGATGGACAGGTGATGTGGCAATTCGAGGAGATCACCCCTCCAAGAGAATCCAAGAACCCCTCCAAGAGACACTTCAGTAAGTGTAAAGTGATGCACGTTGAGACAAAATAATAATAATAATAATAATAATAATAATAATAATAATAATAATAATAATAATAATAATAATTATTATTATTATTATTATTATTATTATTATTATTATTATTCTCATATACTCCTGGGGTCTGAGCTGGCGATGACTGACCAAGAAAGGAATCTTGGGGTTGTGGTGGGCAGCTCAAGGAAACTGTTGACTCAGCAAGCAGCTGCTGTGAAAAGGGCAAATTCCATGTTGGAGACCATCAGAAAAGGAATGGAAAAGAAGACTGCCAATATCACAATGCCTTTTTATACAAATCTATGGTGCCACCATACTTGGAATACTGTGCACAGTTCTGGTCACCGCCCCTCGAAAACAATATATCGTACAGCAGGAAAAGGTGCAGAAAAGGGCAACCAAAAAATGATCAAGGGGAGAAGATGCATATGACAAGAATGCTGAAATCATCTGGAAATATCTCTGAGCCTTTCGGAGGTGATGGTACATTTAAACTGGAAAGGGCTTTATATGATACAAAACTTTTGTTTCAATTGAACTCAGGAGTGAGGTGGGGCTGAGACCTAAGTAAGCTTAAGGTGCATCAGTGTGAATGATTGAATGAATGTGTGTGTGACTGCTGTTGTATTGTTATGGGTACCTTCCCACTGCATCCTAACTCCTTGACCCCCCCCCCGTTGGGGGGGGGAAGGGAGATATTTTCCCAGGGCTCTGGGATGGTATATGTGCCTACTAAGACATGTCATTGATTTTACTGGGTCGCTAAGGCCCCCAAATATATTTGCTTAGGCAATGTGTAATTGGTCCCCTGTTATCCCCCCCTTTCTTTTCATGTATTCACTTTACTAAACTGTGATTAATATGTGTAACTGCAAAACTTATAAATAAACACCTTTCAAAAAGGAAATGTCTCTGAGCTTACTTTTGGTAAGTATTCCAATTTTTTTGCACATTTTACTGCATTGCTTTTTATTTAATTCCATACATTTACTTTTATAGCCCCCCCAAATTTTACTTGCATCCCTGTTCTCTAAAGGGGTGGTTTTAGGGGGCGGTCCTGGGGGTGGGTAGGGGCGTGGCCAGGGGAGGGGGCGTGAGTTCCACCACCTTTTCTCTGAGAAAAAAAGCCCTGGTTGGAGCCAAATTAAGTCTAAGCCAAGTAAATAAGGTGGTTTGCCACACAATAGCTTCGATTCTCAGTAGACCACTCTCCATTCGCAGAGCTGCATTTGGGATGCATCTGGGTGTCAGAAATAGTGACCTTAGGAAACCCGGTTGTATTTTTTCGTCCTCGTCTTCTCCATGATTGAGTGGTCGGTAGCAGACTCCAACCACCATGTTCATTTTATTCTTTGTCCAATTTATTTTAATCCAGATGCTCTCGATGGGTCTACCAAGCTCATCCTCCTGTATTTCTGTGCAGAGATATGCATTTTTAACATATAGTGTGACTCCACCTCCCTTTCTGTTCCTTCTGTTCTTTTTGAACAAGTTATATCCTTCAATTGCTGTATTCCAGTCATGGGAGTCATTCCACCAAGTTTCAGTTACACCTATCAAGTCATATTTGCCCTCTTGTATTAAGAGTTCAAGTTCATTCTGTTTGTTGCCCATACTCTATATAGAAGACAACCGTGGTATTGTCTCTGGAGATTTGGACAGGTCGCCCTTTGACACAAGATTCAAGTGCCCACAGGTCTTTGGATACAGCAGGAAGTTTGAGTTGGTTGTTGCGTAGGGTTCTTAGGGACAGATTGGGAGTCTGGAAGTTGAGTCCCCATAAGAGATGTGTCAGGACCATCCACCAGTGTAGGGAACATTGGACTGAATCAGGAAGAGGTGAGACACAAGTCTGGGGGTCCATTTTTGGGTTGAAAATTCATAGGAACTATGACTGGAGTGGTCTCAAACAGAGGCATCCTAACAGAGTTACTGAGTTGATGGAGTCCATGAGCCCGAGGAGGCATTGGATGCTGTTTGCTCGGCATTGGTGGGTACCTTCTAGTTTCCATGCGAGGTGTCATCGGGCAGGGGTCCCGAATCTCTTTGGACCCATGGGCATATTTGGGAATTTAAGAAACTGCTGTGGGCACCGCCACAAAATGCCTAATCAGTGGATTGCTGCTTTGGCGTCTAGCTGTCATGTCTATGGATCTTAGGCTGCGTCTTATTCAGCAAAAACATTTGTTTCGTGTCTATTGGACACCACAATATCTCTTTCATAAGGGATTGTCTAATTCAGATAATTGCTCATGGTGCAATGCAGCTAATGTTTCTTTCAAACATGTTTTGGCAATGTCCAGTAGTTGCTTCTTTTTGGGAGGAGGTTATTATACAGATACATTTTGTACTGGAACAGTCTTTAATATTCACTGATTTACATGCTCTTTTAAATTATTTACCTGCTTCATGGAAAATTAAAAAATGGTCAGCATAAATGAATTCCCCATGCCCTTTTGATGGCTAAAAGATTGATATTACAACACTAGAAGGATTCATAGATTCATAGATCAACACTTACTTCCTATAATGCAATGGACTGAGGAGCTTACAACACTTTCAATATTTGAACGGGTGACATATAGACTCCACCTGCAAATGGATACTTACTTGGATGTTTGGGCTGCTTTTGTTGAAGCCTATGTATAATTGCTAGAAAGTTGTATGCATTTCATATGTATTAATTTTATGGATATATACAAATCCATGTACATATATATTTTAAAAATGGGGGAAATAAAAAATATTTTTTTAAAAATTTGGGTGCCTGCAGGCACCATGTTGGACCCCTTCACAGGCATCATTGGGGGTGACTGCAGGCACCATGGCACCTGTGAGTGTCACGTTGGGGACCCCTGTTGTTGGGTGTCTGCTCCGTCCTCTGGTAGGTAGGTGCAGGCTCGAGTGGAATCGAGAAGTGCCCCTATTAATTTTTGGGTTTGAAATGGGACGAGAGACAGGATTTTTCTTTGTTGACCTGCAGGCTGAGAGATTCCAGAAGTGAGAGGGCAACGCTGATGTTGGCAGCACTGAGGCAGTGGTGAGAGGGGGCTACGAAGAGCCAGTTGTCCATGCATGGGGGAAAGATGATCCCTTGAAGTCTCAGATGTGCTGCCACTACTGCCACACACTTCATATAGGTAGAAGATCATGCTGAAGAGAAATCAATTCAAATACCGGTACTTTCTGTGATAGCAAAGATGAGTTCCCCCATATCAGCTACTGGCAGTACAAGGCAATTTTATAAGGCAGGGGAGTCAAGCCAAGAAAATGAATTTTATATGTAACATTTTAGGGAGTGAAAAGGATGCTTAAAGAGAGAAGTGCTTTCATGAAATAAGGCGAGCAAAAGGAGTATGGGGGAAAGTTTGCTATTTCACTGCATGCTTGAAGATATTAGTCAGTATTTAAATAGGACAGAACTCTAAGGTCATCATGGCATTCAAAAAAATGGTGCTGGCAGCTGACATAAGCAAATGTTTATCTCTCCCATCAGATCCTAAGCCACTGTATTCTTAGGGAACTGCTAGGAGAGTGCTTCTGGAATTCCATTTATGATGTTGAGCAGTCCAGTTCTGAAACATGACCTCAACTAAAATCTAAATGGGAATGATATCAAATAAACTTTCCTTCAACTGTGTATTTCCTTCCAAATCAAATGCCACTATCAGTTTCCAATAACTGAAAGAAGAAATTCTATACCAAAATGTTCAGCTCAGCAGGAGTTTTGAATTTGTGCAACCCTTCGTTATCCTATATTTTTCACTTTGAGAAGCTGATAGTATAGTAGCCATGTACTGTGGAGGACAACAAACTGCATGGAAAAAAGAAAATTGGTGAGGATACTATCAATGAGTCATAGGCTAGAAACAAATGGTTAGTTTTCTTCTGAGCAGAAGGCAAATTGAAAGAGGAGTTTCTGTTCATGGTGTATACACTCATCCCACTATTACTTGTGGTAAATAGGCTTTGCAGGTTTTTGTATCATTTTCAAAAAACTGAAAAATCTGTTTATCCAAAGTGATAATGGGATAAAAGGAATGCTTGTGTCCAGCATGGGAGGCAAAGCTGTCTGCAGCTTTATTCCCAGTTTTGTAGCTTGTTTCCACTGTGAAGAGTAGTTTATCTGCAGAGAAAAGTACAGACCTTGGAATGCATAAGGAGTGGTTGACATAACTGCTTTCCTCCTCAGGGTTCTCCAAATTAAATGGTGCAAACATTTTTAAAGAATTGCCTAATTAGGAAGGTGTGAGCTGAGTCTATCACTGTAGTTTTAATAAAGTAATTTAAGTATTTCTCGATAGCTGCAAATTTAATATACATTAGCATTTGGGAAGGTGTCACCCCTTAGAGCTAAGGGGAGGTGCAGGGTAATAGTTTGGGGACAGTTTTCCAGTTTGAATCCAGGAAAAAGGAAATGGAGAAGAGGGGGAGCTTAACTTGGCCACAGCTGAAGCATTCCTGGGTGCAGTGGTGCCTTTAAGAACCTTGTGCAGGGATTAGATGCTGCCCAATTGGCTTAAAGGCATGGACTTGCCTTCACGGTGTTGTGCTTCTGTACTGTAAGTGAAGCAAATATTACAAAGACCACAAAATGTCTCCAGTGCCCTCTTCTCTGACATAAACTAAAGCCTGTAACTGTTCCCTTGGAGCCTCTCCCCACTTGTGGAAGAGATTGTTTCTTATTCTAATCTACCAGATACAGGAAAGAAAACATAATAACATTCTTATTGATGTAACAAAAGTTAAAATAATCTAGTCTTTTCTAACTGTAATGACAATTCCAAAAAGAAATGATATTTTTAGCACTTTTCAAACCTCCAAGATGTTAACTTTGTGTTTAGCCTTGCTACTCCTTCGGGCAGTGATCTGACACTCTTTTGTTTGGGTTACTGTGTGAAGAGCCAGGTGCATTGATAGCATATAAAAAGAGGCACATTTAAAATGTGCATACAAGGCATTATTTATTTATTTATTACATTTCTAATCTGCTCAATAACTAAGGTTCTCTGGATGGATTACATTAAATAACTAAAATGCCATAGAACATTAAAAAATATAAAATACAATAGAAATATTTTTAAAAACTAAACTACAATATTATTCAAAACAAACACAGGAATCAATAAAACAGCCATAAAAATCTAGAACTAGGTTGTAATAGTTATTTTTGTTGTTGTTGTTGTTATGATGATTATTCATATAGTATGTAGCACTTTACAGAGTAATAACAAAAATAAACACAAAACAGGTCTCTACCCTGTAATCTGAAATTTGCCAGTTGGGGGAGACAACAGGGGGGCAGGAGGAAAGGGAGTAACACCAGTAGAAGGCTGGATGTGTGCAGATGCAGTTACACCTACTTAGTCTTTATTTAAAGTGGGGATGAGGGTGGGGAAGCAGACCCCTTTGACAGCTGCCAGGGTACATAGTTGGATGGGGCAGAGGTGCCCCTCAGTAGGCAGAAAGAAGCTCTGATGGTAGGTACACCTCAGTAGGCCATGTTCACCCCTGGGATCCCCATTATGCCTGCAGATAGCTCCACAAGCATGACTGTACCACCCGCAGGCTTCCCACCAATGGTGGGCCCCAAAATGGGGTGTTCCTGGGGTGGGATGGAAGTGGCCAAGGTTCGTTTGTTTCCTGGAGAAGCCTCAGGGTCATCCCCCCTCTATGCCAGCCTGGAGCTGGCAGAAATAATTCCCTCCATTGGAACCAATGGGGGTGCAGGATGGGAACACTGAACCACACAGAATGGTAAGATGCCCCCCACCTCCTGACCTGACCAGCAGGGCTTTGGCGGTGGTGGAGGATTGCCATTTTGTACCACCCACCATCCCACTGCAGATTGCACTGTAAGAAATTAATCCAAAGGCTTCATGGAGACGTAGGTTTTGAGCTTGGGTATGAAGGAAGAGAGATGAGAAGACATCACACGGATGGTCTGGGAGGCATAATGCACAGATTTGTGAATGGATATCTTGTTTTCATTTCATTTATTTATTTACAGCATTTTAACCTACCTTTCTGTATAAAAATATAGTCAAGCTGGCTAACAATTAAAACAAAACAGTGAACATTTATCAAAATACAATATAATTAAGATTACAATACAATTAAAACAGAATTAAAGCAGCAGTGGTAAAACTCAGTACAGGATCTCGTTAGTATAGATAAGTTTTAGTTGCCTGCCAATTGGTGAGTAGCGATGGAGCCATAGCAAACTTCCTTGGGCAAGGTGTTCCAGGGCCACCACAGAAAAGGCCCTGTTTCCTGTGCCCACCCACTGGACATCCAGTGGTGGGACAGGGGACACAGAGCAGGGCCTCAGTGGACAATCAGATCATTTCATATGGTTGGAAGCAATTCTTAAGGCACTCACGTGGTTCACACATAATGGTGGCAAATCATGGGTTAGTTAATTAACCTATAATTTGCTGCAGCATGTGCTGGGCGTATTCCATGGCCATTTTGAATATTCGACATCTGATCGGAGGTTGCTACTTGATGTCTGAATTCAGACGCTACAAATTAATCGTGGGTTAAACAACCCACAGTTAGTCTACGATTAGTAGCAACCTCACTTAGCAACCTCTGATCGGTCTGACTGGAGGTTGAGTATTCAAAATGGCCACAGAACACATCTGTGATTTGCCACCATTACCTGTGAACAGGCCCGCTCTGTCCCAATCTGTTTAGAGCTTTAAAGGTCAAAACCTCAGAGGGCTGCTGCCAATCTCTGTTGACAATACTGGGCTAGATGGAGCAATGATCTGACTCAGGGTAAGGCAGCTCTTATGTTCCTAAGCTTGTTTGTTCACCCTCATCCACCAGGGATGTTGAAGAGTCTTTGGTTTCGAGTCACGAGTCGAGTCACGAGTCTTTGGACTCGAGTCCGAGTCCTTGGTCCAAAATGGTGACTCATGAGTCATGAGTCACTCCCAAAGCTGAGCTGACTCCACGAGTCCCTATTAAAATCAATGGGGGTTTTCCCAACAAAATAAGGCTATTTCAGATGCGTGGCTTAAATAAATTCTAGGCACAAGTGTGCCTTTTATTTCAAAACTTTGCAACTGATTTTGGCAAGAACAGACCAGGCAGACAAACCCAAAATAACCAGACAGGCAGAGGAGGCAGGGAAACCCATAACAGGCAGGCAGGCAGTGCCCTTTGTCTTGGACAATTCAAACTGTGGAACTGGTTAAGAAGAGACCAGGCAGGCAGAGGAGGCTGGGAACCCCAAAGCAGGCAAGCAGAGGCAGCCAAACCCAAAATGTCTGAAAGGTTGCATTTTAGGAAAATGATTTTAAAAAGTAAACTTGCTGTACTTCCTAAAACCTATCCATGTTGCATTTGAGGAACACGATTTTGGGACACGAGTCCTTGGTCTCGAGTCCCGAGTCGAGTCTTGAGTCCCATTAAAAATATTGGGACTCGAGCCAGAGGGGGGACTGAGCCCGACTCATGAGTCGAGTCCTGGAGTCCGAGTCCCCATCCCTGCCCTCATCCACTCCAAAAATGACACCAACCACTAGTTTAGAACTTCCATCATCCCCCTGGGACTAGAAGATGGAGATGAAAGGCAGAGGTGTGTTGTCATGCATGTACTGATGTCACCCTGGCCCAGATCTTTGGATGACCTCTCCCAGAGGTTTCATGAAGATGTTAAGCAGCATAGGCAACTAGATGGAAGCTTGTGGTGTCCCATAATACAAAGGCCACAGGATGCAACAGAAGCCTCTTAGCACCATGTTTTGAAAACCACCTAACAGGAAGGATCAAAGCCACCACTGATGATTGGAGAGCGGAGGCCATTTATACATGTGGCACTAATCTGAACTGTTTTTCTTCTTCCTCAATGCATAGGTGTCGTCCGTCAGGTGAAGCCCATCATTGGTCCTTTCTATGCCACCCTGAGGCTAGAGATGAACTACGTTGTAGGGGGGGTCGTCTCACACCGTAACATTGTCAACGTGCACATCTTTGTTTCAGAATACTGGTTTTGATTCCATTTGGATGGAAGCAGGAGAGCTCCGGAGTGAAACTCCACTATAAGCTCATAGAAAGTGATACACATTTTGGGGTTTGTCAGGCAGGGTGGGATGGGATATAGTGGGGAATAAGGCCAAATAACTTTCTTTTCAACAAACGTATCTGGTTTATAGGTTAATTGAAGTACAAATAGCAAGCTATCTAAAATAGAAGTAGGATGGAGCAATATCCTTCAGTCCAATCTAGTTGCATTGTATATATAAATAAATAGTGTGACTGGTTGTCCCTGACCCCTGACTGAGTTTTAAACTTTGCTAATGGTTTTGAAGAGGTCCTTGAGACAGGCTGCTTCATGCAAGATTTTGCTGGATCAGAGCCTTGCCTGCCCTCACCCTTACTTCCACCTTCTTAGAATGGCTGTGAAATTAAGTTTTTCATTGTAAAAACCAGGAGCTCACTTAATCTTTTTACGCATTTGGGTCATTAACTGACTCAAGCTGGTATTAACAAATATGTAAAATGTCCTGCACCACCATCATTTGATACTCTATATATTCTCTTACAATGGTGGTGGTGGGTTGTCTTGTGGTGTTTCAAGCCATCCTTTCTTTCCACTGTGTGTGTCTGTTGTTGTTTTTTATTTGAGGGTTTCATTAAAAGGGCATTGGCTCAGGAAAGCACCAATTAAAGCAGGGGTGGGTAACATGTAGCCCTTCATGTGTTTTTGCCTACAACTCCCATGATCCCTCACCATTGGCTATACTGACTAGGGCTTCTGGAAGTTGTAGGCCAAAACATCTGGACTGCCACAAGTTGTCACCCCTGAATTCAAGGAATGGCAGAAAATTAAGCACTGTATGTTGAAGGTATTGAGGCACCAAATGTGTTAAAAATTCAGTGGCCAGGATTGAAAGAACTGCATGGCTAGTTCAGCATGTGCCCAATGGAGCTTTGGACTTTTCTGGACAGCATCCTCTCATGTTGCTTGGCAAGCCCTTTTTTGAAACAGAGGGTTGAGATATGGCACGGGAGTCTGTTGCTCAAAGGGAAAAGGCAAACAACAATGACAACAACACAAAACCCTCTCCTGGGTCTTGTTTAGAGTTATATGTCTTGATGTTTTAAAATTGATGGGGGGGGGAATGCCTGAATTAGGTATTCTGTACCTGTGAGACCCATAGGAATCAAGAATGCAGGGCATTACTGACTCCAGATACCATCCCGTTATAGTTGTACCCTTTTGTCCTAAATAGTAAACCTTAATACAATTCCATATTTCTGCATTACAGTTGTCAGACACCTTGTTTTGTTTATAGTATCGATTTAATATCAGATTGGTAAAGTGATACAAGCACAGGGAAGGTTAAGAAAGCAGAAAGGGGAAGCTTTTACAGGCTGGAAGTGGGTAATAGTTTCTGGGAAGTGGTAGATGATATGATAGAACCATTATTGGCATTGCCCATAGTGTGCACACATTTCTTTGTCTCACTGCATCTCTAGTTAAACAGGTTTTGCAGGTTAATGGAGCAATGGAGAGTTAATGGAGAGCCAGTGTGGCGTAGTGGTGAGAGTGTTGGACTCTCGGGAGATCCGGGTTCTAGTCCCCACTCGGCCATGAAACTCACTGGGTGACTTTGGGCCAGTCACTGACTCTCAGCCTAACCTACCTCACAGGGTTGTTGTGAGGATAAAAGGCAGAGGAGGAGGATTATGTAAGCCGCCTTGGGTTCCTTGCAGGAAAAAAGGCGGGGTATAAATATAAATAATAAATAATAAATAATAAATACAAAACGTGTGGAACCTGTGAACTGAACAGTTGTGGAATATATGTGTATGCCATGGGACATGATACCTCTACCACACCATGTTCAACTTGCTGGAAAAAGAAAAGCATCGTCTGCCTCTAGCCTGGAGTTGATAGTTTGTGGACACAGAAAAAAACTCAGTCTGTAGAAATTAGTTAAGAAACATCACTAGGAGAGGGTACATCTATATAGAAACATGAAGGGAAGAACAGAATTTGGACTTTTACTAATTTACATTGTACAGTAAAGAGGTGGTGATGGTGGTGCTGAACTAGACTGAGTTTATGTCTATACTATAAAGTTCTAGGTGTTCCATACCAGTTTAATTGTCATGGCTTCCCCCAAACAAACCTGGGCTTTGTAGCTTGTGGAGAGTGCTGAAAATTCTCTATTAGAGATCCCTAGCTTCCGTCACAGAACTACAATTGCTAGTGTTCTGTGGGTAGAGGGAATGGAACAATTGTATGCAAGGCTTTCTGTGTATCAAACTTAAGTATGAGCCATTGAGCCAATAATGTAATGAAACTCCCTTAAAAAACCAAGTGTTATATGTATCTACAGTTTCTCACAATATTGTATCATTTTTATTACAGAAATGAAAATAAACTTTCATTTTTTTCCCTTTTTAAACAATTATTTATCTTGTTGGTGTGTGTGTGTGTGTGTGTGTGTGTGTGTGTTCTTTACAATAACTGAACAACATTTGCAACATTATAATACGTATGATATAAGGAATAAGCAGTCTTCAGATAAGGTGTGCGGGGAAATATAGAAAAGAAGGATGGGCTCTAAAACAGAAGGAATGTGAAATTTATCATTATTGGACCCTGAGGATTACCAACCATCCATGGTTTGATGAGTAAAATACATTCTAGAAGGAAACCAGTATTGTGGTCTTAAAAAATCAGTGAACTTCATAGTGAACTCAACAAAGCTGGTGTGTGTGTGTGTGTGTGTGTGCGTGTGTTTTGCTATTGACCCAATCCCTGATGTACAAGGCTCCACCCAAGGAGAGTCAGATTCTACCAGGCTCCGCCCCTGACCCAATAGGTTTGGCCATGCCCTAGTATTTTTGAAATCGAATGTTGGTCTTGCCTTAAAAGACCCTGAAGCTAGAAATGCATCCAGTGGCAATACTGGCACAGTGGGATTGTACACGCAGAACATTGCCTGCTACTTGAAGTGAATGGAGCATCACCGACTTACATGGAGCTTTCTGTGATCATTGGTGTTCTTATATGCACATAGGGCAGAATTTCAGGACCTCTTTCTCCGGTAGCATTTTTTTTTAAAAAAAGCAAATAATCTTTTGCTCAGGTCAGTGGTGAAGCAAATGTTACGAAACTAGATGATTCTCAGCTATTTTAGATAATAACCTAGATCCATTATTGCTTTAGTGTTTGTTTTGTAATATATAAAGATTTGTTTTTCTTTAAAAGCAAATGAACACCTTAATTTAAAAGGGAAGAGCTGAGCTGTTGCCTCTCCAAGTAAAAGCATCTCAGGAGCAGGACTCCTACTTGTTCCATTAGTGTTTGCAACTTGCATGTTTACTTATTCATTTTAATATGTGTATTTGCTTGATTTGGAAACGATTTGAGGGCAGAACATTTATAACATTTTGGTATCAATCACAGTCAATTAATTCACAGCCTTCTCTCCCCATCCTTCTTTTCTGGTCAAATATTAAATAACCCCCCTGAATGATTTATGGCCATGATTTATGGCCCTTAAGCCCAGCCCCACCGGAAGACCCGCCTCAACCGGAAGACCCGCCTCAACCGGAAGACCCACCTCCGGAAGATCTGGTCAGGTGACCGGAGGTCACCTGATGGGGGTCATGTGACCCCTCTACGAACTCACGTGACCACTGCGGACCAAACAGGGGGCGGGGCTTAAGGGCCATAAATCATTCGGAGGGGGCGGGGCTTACCGATTTTGACAGGAGGTACTACCATTCACTACTGATTATACACCTACTAAATCAATAAATATGGAACATGTCCAACATCAGGGCTTTGAACTTTACTGTAATACTGCCCCCTCCTGTCTGCCCTTCTCTCCCATTTGTTCTTTGTACATCGCTTAGACATTTCTTTAATGTGATTCATAAACATAAATAAATAAATAATCCCCGAGCACAAAATTGGCAGCATTGAAAACTATCTGAGTGGGGCTGCGTGCATGCATAACCCAGCTTCTGGATTAGACTCTCTTGAACTGGAAAATGTGGTGCAACTTTCTGTTTGTGTTTGTCTGTTTCTTCCTATTGGATTTGGGCCAGATTTTTGGACTACATGACTCATAAAATCCATTCCAACCAATTGATCCTGTGGATTAATTTCATACACTGTATTTCACTTTTTGGACTCTCTCTGCCAATGTGTAGCACTAAGCCAGTGTGGCGTAGTGGTTAGAGTGTTGGACTGGGACTCGGGAGATCCAGGTTCTAGTCCCCGCTCGGCCATGAAACTCACTGGGTGACTTTGGGCCAGTCACCGACTCTCAGCCTAACCTACCTCACAGGGTTGTTGTGAGGATAAAATGGAGAGGAGGAGGAGGATTATGTAAACCGCCTTGGGTTCCTTGCAGGAAAAAAGGCGGGGTATAAATATAATATAATAAAATAAATAAAACGTATGTATGCTACGGTTAATCATCAGACATGCTGAGATACAGCCCATCCTCTGCTGTCCTTTGCTGCACCTGTGAAAATTAATCCCACACCTTACCTGTGAAAGTCATGCAAATAAGCTGATTTCTTTAAAAAATGGGTCATTCCATGTAAAATCAACCAATGAATTTACCTGACCGTCACCGATTTTGAAAAAACTTGGTGAACTTGTTTGGTCTGCTGAGAAAATAAGCTGCTCCAAAAATTAGACTTCTGGGACAAAAACTTTTGGAGATATGGCAATCAAAAATATGAAGAAAAATGTTAATTTTTGTGTGTCGGACAACATTAAAATTACAGTAATTCCAGTTCTACAGAACCTAGAAGGTTAATCATGGTGTTGATGGAAAGCCTTTGAAATGCTCTTTCATTTGATATGTAACATAAGTGGTTTTTTGGAATAAATATATATTCAAGGTCAAATAGTAAAATTTGACCTTGAATTCTGCAAAAACTAAATTTGTTTTCTCCATGATTTTTGTTTTATTATTTCATCTGACAGTGCTTAATACATGTACCAATTTTCAAAATGGGGTTCTTAACAGAAAACGAGTTACATCTTTTGGGGCGCTCTGTGTGTATGCGTCATAGTTCATATGAATTGCTATCTCACTGTACAATTTCTTAAGAAAATATGCATTATCACTTAGGTTTTGAATAAAACATTGTGCACAAGTACAAGCTACCTGTCATAATTGTGCAGCTCTGAATTAGGTATTCTTCTTCACAATAGCATACTTCTGACATTTTGTGTAGAATAATGGTACTTCCTCTGGGTGGTTATTCTGGTATGAAATCAAAGAATATTTCCAACTGAAAGCAAATTGCTTAAGATTTGGTGAACTTGTTCTGCTTATTAAAAAATAAGTTGCAGGGCCTATTGTTTTCAGAAGTATGAGGTTTAAAATATGTACTTTAAAAAAGGTACTCACCAGTATGCTTGGGGAAAACATGTTCATTTTATTTTTTTCAAATAAATATACAGAAGTTTGACCTTGAATAATGACAATAAAATCCTTTTGTTTTAAATAACGTTTAACATCCCTGGAAACATGTACTTGATTTCAAAATGGGACTCCTACTAGCATAGTTATTTTCCAAGACCGCTATTTACTTAGATGTGGGCTTGAAAAACCATTATTGTGCATAGATGAGATTTTCCATTTTATTTTTATATATACTGATCAGATTTTATGCAGTTCAAATATTACTTGCTAACATTTTGTTAACAAGTCTTAAATTAAGGAGCTTTTCATAACAGTAGTTTCTAGTCTTGAAGTTGCTGCTTGACACTCTTTGTCTGTTAGTGTATAGAAGTGCCCTGTTGGGCAACAAGGATCAGCTTTTGTCAAAACATCTGAAGATGGTATCCATAGGACAGTGATGGCGAACCTTTTTGAGCCCGAGTGCCCAAACTGCAACACAAAACCAACTTATTTATTTCAAGGTGCCAACACTGCAATTAAACCTGAATACCGAGGTTTTAGTTTTAGAAAAACAACTCATACAACTGTCTGAACTAATTAACATCTTTTGTCTTTAAAGAAAAACACAATAACAGAGCTTTCAACAGTTTTTTGTTGAAAAAAAAATCAACTCAAAAAATTATAGTACTACATTATACACATAGCCTGAAGGTAATTTATACAAACTTTTTAAATAATTAGGCACCTGTATTTTGGATAAGGGATTCTCAACTTGTAATATGATTATATGCCAGACTGAAATTGTATGGGGCAAGCTTTACCCCGGGTCCTTTCCCTGCTTCTACAGGTGTCGGATTAGTAGAAGTAAAAGTCAACCTGTACTAGGATGAGCAAGATAAACAAGAAAACTAAACGTTCTTAACACATTTTAAACACTTTATGTCTTGGACTGCAAACACTGCATTAGGTAAAAGTTTGCATTGCTTTTGCACAATTAATGTGATTTTTGCTATTTCATGCATGCTGATAATTTGTCAAACCTTGGCTCATACTCCGTTAGTTTGAGAGCAACACATGCAGCACTCAGGTCAACTGTTAGGGCTTTACATCCAAGCCATGCTCTGTGCATCATTCTTCAAAATCTTTTAAATGTGATAACAATGTAGAAAAGAATTCTGTAACAGGAATTCTAGAATAAAATCATTCTGTTCCACACTGTGAGAAAGAACAAGATCCTTAGTGTTTTGCAGAAGGGGACGGACGGTCTTTTCACAATCTGGTGACCAATGGCTCAAGTGCCCACAGAGAGGTCCCTGTGTGCCAGCTGTGGCACCCGTGCCATAGGTTCGCCATCACTGCCATAGGACATCTTGTTTATCTGGATACATAAATGATTTTGCTGGTGCAGCTGGATGAAGAAAGCTCACTAACACTTCTGCTCTCTGATCATCTGTTTTTAAAACACAACCTAACCACCATTGTGAGATATAAACACATGTAACAAATCCTCCTATTTCTTGCAATTCCAGTTCTCCTTCTTTAATAGTCACTGTCTCTTTTCTGGATTCGCATTGAAATGAATATATTTTAGTAGCAACAGTGTGTTTTGTTAAT